>JAQIUQ010003603.1:0-15000 GCA_030378365.1 Hybognathus amarus | reverse complement strand
TTTGATTGAGTTTGACACACAAGCTCTACGAGTTCAAACTCTTGAAGCCTCCCCTTGTGAGCTGATTGTACTGAGAGCTAGGAGGTGTGTGTGTGTGTGTGTTTTTAAGCTCATCATGCTAATCACTCTACTTCCTGCCTTGCTGATGAAGGTCGTCATCTGTCCATCAACATGAGCACAAACTAATGACTTCAAATGGTTAATCCTCTCTCTGTCTGAATCACTTTATTATCATTGATGTTTGCTAATCATCTTTATTACTCTAAGCATTCAACTTTGGCATTAAAAAAACATGCAGACTTGTATAGCATCACAAACCATGTGTCCTATTGGGAGATCAGATGTATGTTGTTGTTTTTGTTGTTTCACTTACACTGAGCAATCATCACAATACCCTAGCAACCACCAACAACACCCTAGAAACCACATAGCAACCTCTCAGAACACCCAAGCAACCATTTAAAATGCCTTAGCAACTGGCCACAACACTGAGCAATCATCACAATAACCTAGCAACCACCAACAACACCCTAGAAACCACATAGCAACCTCCCAGAACACACAAGCAACCACTTAAAATGCCTTAGCAACTGGCCACAACACTGAGCAATCATCACAATACCCTAGCAACCACCAACAACACCCTAGAAACCACATAGCAACCTCCCAGAACACCCAAGTAACCACTTTAAAATGCCTTAGCAACTGGCCACTGAGCAATCAACACAGTACCCTAGCAACCACCAACAACACCCTAGAAACCACATAGCAACCTCCCAGAACACCCAAGCGACCACTTAAAATGCCTTAGCAACTGGCCACAACACTGAGCAAATCATCACAATACCATAGCAACCACCAACAACACCCTAGAAACCACATAGCAACCTCCCAAGAACACCCAAACAACCACTTAAAATGCCTTAGCAACTGGCCACAACACTGAGCAATCATCACAATACCCTAGCAACCACCAACAACACCCTAGAAACCACATATCAACCTCCCAGAACAACAAAGTAACCACTTAAATTGCCTTAGCAACTGGCCACAACACTGAGCAATCATCACAATACCCTAGCAACCACCAACAACACCCAAGAAACCACATAGCAACCTCCCAGAACACCCAAACAACCACTTAAAATGCCTTAGCAACTGGCCACAATATCCAGCAGCCACCCACAGCCATCTAGCACTCGCTGCCGTGTTTTGCACAGGCAAACACCACTTACATTTCCTTCAGTTATTAATTTCTGTCTCCATCCCTCTGTCTCTGGCTCCTGTTTGAGAGTCCTTATATCCTGGGGCTTTTACTTCAGGGTTTAGCTAAAATTAAAGTGTGTGTGATTAAAAACAAGAGCATGTTTAGATGTTGCTCCTAATTGTTCTCGATTACTGAACATCCGAAAGCCTTTTTTTTCAGTTATGGATTAAGTTCCTTAAATATAGGGAACAAATTCACACAGAGAAGAACGGATTATACCTCAGTGATTCATCATTAATCCTCTCTGGGCAGAAGACTGAGGCATGTTTTATGACTGTCCGTACACATGGTCCCTAAACATAGACTTAATCTTTTAAAAGCCAGAATTAAGATATATCTCGTAGCATCACCGCAGACAGATGTGGATGGAATCATAATCAGATCCAAAACACTTAGTCAGAAACCTCAAGCTAATCAAAAATAATAATTCTGTTTGTGCCATGACGCACAATCAAACTGCCTTACATGTCACAAACCTATGAAGAAAATTAACTTTGTCTCAGATGTTTCTCCAATTGTCTTTAGGAGAAATAAAGACTGAAAATCATGATTTTCTTTGTTTTAAAGAAAGATCATGATTCTTACAGACATGTAATTTCTAACTAGAGGTTCTGACAAAATGTTAATTTCTGCAGTCTATTTGCATTTTTTAATTAATCTAAATTATTTAAAAAAACTCTGTTTGAAAGAATGATTCAATGGCCTCACTTGTTTCATTACTGGATGAATCAGCATTTTAAAACGAATCTCTTGAATGAATGATTCAATGACAAATACATGTTTAACAGTCACTTGTCGCCACCTACTGGTGGAACTAATCGATTTAATTGTTATTTGAAGCACCAACTTACATTCAAAAAGTGATTTGTATTAGTACAACTTGAAATGGGGGAACTTTCATACATACACCTTGAAGGTTTAACAGTATTCCAGCTCAAAAACATAGCATTTAACAAGGAAACATGATTGATGGATATATTTGGATAGAATACGGTACCTACATTTAGGCAAGGCTGTAACTCAAGGGCTAGATGCATCACTGTTTTATTTTATTTTATTTTATTATTTTTCATTTTTTTCTATTATTTTTTAAATGTATTTAGTTTTTTTCTATGGTCGTGCAATGTCTTCCTTTCATTCTATTTTGTTGAATGAGTATTGCTTAATTTTTCGGAAGGAATGTGTGTGTGTTTAAATGTTCTGAAAATCAATAAAATGTTAATCATAAAAAAGTGATTTGGATTGCTTCCAATGTTCAAGGTCACATCTCTGACATTGTTATCTTGGCAAATCATGACCACACACCACAGATGGAGTTATTGCTCAAAAAAAAAAAAAACCTCTGAAGGAGAGACACACATGGTATCAGAGTAACATCTGAGAAGCAGAGGAGACTTAAGAAGAAGGAAAAAAGGTTGCTGTCTAAAAGAAAAAAATAGATATTAATCATGATCATATTTTCCTAGAAGCCACATTTTTTCCAATATCAGACGTCCAGAGTCACTCGAATTAAAATGTATTTTTCTTCTAAAATGCTTGAAAAATGCATAAAAAGATGAGCTTAGATGCCTAAGAGAGCAGTTGCTGCTTTCATGAAGGGATTTGGGGATTTTTTCCGAACCTACAGAGCATGTACGGGTCAGTTGGTAAAATTACATACGAATGTGTCCTTGGACAATGCGTGAAAAGACCGACGTAATCGCAGTGTTTCTTATCTTTGAATTCTGCTGGAAGTATTTCTGTAAATGGCGCCGAAATGTCACCAAACGAGTCCCGGCCACCTCAAATGTCAAATGAATTCTAAGCGTGCGGCCATTGCCCTTGTGCGGTCCAAGTCAATAAAGTTAGCTCTCACTTACGGAAATATCCCAGTCTCAGTCCATAGAAACCTGTTCAAGTATGAAGCCATTAAATTCAGTTTAGAGTGATTTATTCAGCTGTGCAATGAGGCATGCGTGGGTAAGAGAACCAGACCAGCGTCAACCATAATGTACACTGGGGTTGGACTGTTTTCAGTCCCGTGCACAGCTAATGATGGGATGGCCGGAAAACTTGGGATGGGTTTGGGAATGTTTGAAATTTAAAGCACATGAAATGGCATTTACAACCCATAAGAGAGAAACAGGTTCTGGGAGTCAAAAGATTTACTTTTCAATTTATGTGTGATAACTTAATAAACCTTTAAAGACAGATCTACTGTGAGGTTGTTAATCGATGGCATTTGTTTTTGTTGAAGACAACTGTTTGCATTATTTTATCTTTTTTTTTTATAATCTTGTTTAACCCTAAAACCATATTCTGGACAAATGTGGGCAAAATAGTTTTGATTTATTTTTAAAAATACTTCCCTTGATCTGAGCGGTACAAGACTTGGCTACTTTTCCTAAGTTTGCCTCCTGAACACACAATTTGTTTTGACTCAATTCTACAATGTTAAGTGGGTGAAAAAAAAACTCCTTAATCTTGTATTTGGGAAAAACAGTAATTTAGAGCATTCTAAAATAAGCCAAAATAAGACACCAGGTGACAGCAAAGTCACTTCATCTTTAGGTTTTAGCTCTAAGAACTTATTGGAATGATATTTTAATGTAGTTAAAAAAAAAAAAAATAAAACATAAAAATAAGCATAATTTACATAGAAAATATGGTACTTTTTGAAGTAAATAAATTCAAAAATACCCCCAAAATAAAAAAACACACCATAAATGGATAGACAAAACTTTATCAAAGACAGTGATATAACATTTATAATGAATCAAAATTAGGATCACACCTGAGTCCTCTGTGCCCACATTTGTCCACAATTACAGGATTACAGGCTATAAAAATATGACTCTAAAACTTGAATTTTTTCTCACAGTATTTTTTATTTTGAGTGAACTACCCACGATACGTATTGTTGCATTTTTGTAAAGCGATATATTGTGGTACGATATATTGTTACACCCCTAATATTTATATATTTAAATGTATCTGTCATTTGTAATGCTCCATGGGATTGTAGTTCAATACACAATCTTGCAGCTTTGTCGTTTTGACTGAATTTTTGAAAAAATGTAGCATAAACTAAAAATGTGTAATGTTGTGATTCACCTAGAAAGCTGGTTGGTTTGGTTCATGGCTTACAATGTTTTAACAAAGACTTTTTTAAAATCTTTATTCGAAAAATGTATGTTTTTTGTTTAGTTTTTTTCAAAATGAAAAACTTGGCAGGCACTAATGTAATGCATTGAATATGAATTTAAAATTTTAGGATGAGACTGGGATTTCATTGGTTAGTAAAAAGACGGTGTTACAAACCAGAATTAATTGTGTATATATATATATATATATATATATATACAGTATATATATATATATATATATATATATATATATGTGTATATATATATATGTATATATATATATATATATATATATATATATATATATATATATATATATATGAATAGTTCATATATATATATATATATATATATATATTAGTAAATCGCTCAAAGTCCAAGAAGGAAAGCAACTTCATGTTGACTTTAACATGTATGATACTTTTATATATATATATATATATATATATATATATATATATATATGCACACACATCTCTGTGACCAAACAATTCCCACCCTGTTACAGTCCAAGTCATCCCTACTGGCTTTTCCCCCCTTTCCTTCATATCCTGATAAGTGAAAACGTAATTTAATTGATAGCCACATACTGTTCAATTTAAACCAGAAAAAATATTGAAGAGAGCGGCTTTACGGCTACTCCTCTGATCTGCCATTTGACAGTAAGTTTGCAAACCCAGACAGCCGAGGAAGAGGAGGAGGAGGCTGATGAAGGCTTGCCAGATGTGCATCCCGCTGGTGAAACGACAGGTCTGATCTGCCTTTAATTGCTCGCTATTATACCCCCCGAGGAACGCAATTAACACACGAGGAATCTTTTGATAAATCAGAATCGAGCTTGGCGTACCACTGACGGGATATTTATTATAATCCGAAATGTGGCTTTATTTTCATAAATGGTTCCAAAATACACACTGTTGATCTCTTCGAAATGATCTAGATTTCTAGCAGGAACGGCTCCTCAAATCTAATCTGATATTATCAACTGTGCCACAATAAAGGCGGTTTAACAAGCACACAGACTTAAATCTCACGATGCATGTTTTACATTTAATACTTCTAGGGTTCGAGATTTGCACAAACCCCTAAACCTAAGAGATGCATGTTTTAGCAAACTCCACTGACAAGGTCATGGGAGGAAAATGTTCTTAACTTCTAGTATAATTACTTGTTGAAAACAATAAATGGGGTGAGCTGTTCCAATCATCGCACAAGTGCATTTGACCTTCACTGCGACGTGAGCTGTGTGTTTACTAGCCCTTCACCAACAGATTTGAGCTCAAGTGCAGGACGAAGACCTCGGAAGACCTCAGAAGGGCTGTTGAAGCTCATAAGACCGCAAAGGGTTACCAAAGGATTTCGGTTGACAATCAGAAAGAAATCCAGCACTGCTGCTTCTCCCCGCTGGGAGTGATTGTCCTCAAAAAGAAGTCCAAGGACACACCGCAGAATCCTCAAACAATCGACGAAGAACTCCCAGGGTGATGGCTAAAGATCTGACTGCAGGGAACACTCGCACTTGATAATGGCTGTTCCTGAGCTTAATACAAGAAAAACACAGAAGGTTGCTGTTCATGGGAGGTTATTGTGGATAATAATAAAAAAACAGTGAGCCCATGCTGCAGCTATCAGGTTTGAATCGGGGTGAAATACAGAACATCTCTTAGAAAAA
The DNA here is from genome assembly GCA_030378365.1 of Hybognathus amarus. NCBI lineage: Eukaryota > Metazoa > Chordata > Actinopteri > Cypriniformes > Leuciscidae > Hybognathus > Hybognathus amarus. The sequence continues at coordinate 8,936 of JAQIUQ010003603.1, read as the reverse complement.
AAGGGTGTTTGATGATGTTTGTCAATAATAATATGAAATATTTCATCTGGAAAGGACAAAACAAATAATAACCCAAAAAGGTTCCATATATTCTTATTATTGAACCCTTAAAATGAGTTCTGTATAGAACATTTTAGGGTTTTCAAATACGTAGTGCTTATAGAACCTTTTCTTCAAAGAGTGTGTGTTACATTCCCAAATTTGTTACATTCCTCAAAAAAATAAAAATATATTCATTTATATTCTGCGTGAAGATTATGTCTATTTTTAGGACTACTAAAACATTTGCATTTTGACATTTTCATGACAATAAAGCCTTTTTAATCATGTTCATTTATTTATTTTTTTAAAATATTAATTCTTTTTAAGATACTTCAAAATGTATATATTATATTATATATAATATAATATATACATTTTGAAGTATATATATATATATAATAATTATTATTATTATTATTATTATAATATAGTCAATTATTATTACCGTAATTACAATAATAATTATTATTATTATTATTGTAAAAAACAGATTGAATATCATATGAAATTTAAAATGATATAATATATATTAAAAACATACATACAGTACACACACACAGATAAGAAAATTGTCATTAAAATAAATGTCACAGTGGAACAAATATTAATAGTAGCTTAATTTTTTATGTTAAATATATTTTCTTATTTATTATTTGTGAATTTGGGATTATTTTGTGTTCTTAACAGGTTTTGTTAGATTCCTTAACCCCAAGTCCACTTTACTATGAATGTAATACAATGTTGTGGGAACTACAATGTTGTATTTAGGGTTGCAAAGGGGCTGAATATTTTTACGGTAAATTTCCAGAAACTTCCCAAAAATCCTGGAAAGATTCCGAAAAATCCTGGAAAGTTTCAGAAAATCCTGGAAAGTGTCTGAAAATCCTGGAAAGTTTCTGAAAACTTTGCAACCCTGAGTTGTATTCAGGTCTTGGCATCATTAATGAACCAAATAATTCCAAATTCTGACAGAAGATGGCACGACAATGAAGCTGAATGTCCGAAGCAAAGGTTCCAAGAAAGACAAACAAACTAAAACTATAAGAGATCCCTGAAGAGCCACAACAGAGGATAGGGTTAAAGACTGTGTAGATTACATTCTTGCCAATAAAAAGCGACACGTTTAAGCGATCACACTTTCTGCAACAACACTGGACCAGGTGTGCAAATGCATCTGTAAGTGTGTCTGTTTATAATAGAAATGACATTTATGCATATAGGAATATGTGTCTAAAAAGCATTTCATACATTAGGTTTTTGCCACAATGATGGACATCTCAAAGATGTCTTACATTAAAAAGCAGAACCAGATAAGCACAATATGACACTTTAACGTTTAAAATAAATGCACACACATACACACACACACGACATTCAAAGCATTGCCTGGTGAGGCAGATAGAGCGAGCAAGAGAGCATTGGGAGACAAAACGAGAGTAATTAAAGGGATACTTCAAGAGAAGTGTAAGGAGATAAGGCTTTTAGCACGGCGTGTTAATGCATGCGGTCGGTTAGAGGAAATAAAGAGCAGACGAGGTGTCTCTCAGGAGGTCGTGAAATGGGCGATGTGTGTGAAATCCTGATTTTGTTTAAGTATAGTAAATCACTCATACATGAGAGTTTGGTCTTTATTTACTAACCCTCATGTTTTTTAAAACCCGTATGACTTTCATTCTTCTATTTTAGTAAAGAAAGCAAAAGAAAGAAAGGCTGTCCTCGACTAAAGATTTTCCTAGTTGACTGTTAGTCGTTCATTTAAGGTATTAGTCGATTAGTCTAGGGAAAAACACTAAACCATAATCTAAAAGCATCTAAAATATAAATTAAGCGCTCAAGAGCATCTTATAAAGACAATCAGAACGCAAACACAATAAGTAACCTTTAGTAACATTAATAAGTAACATTTATCTAAGTAATCGTTAACGTCAATGCGAGCGGCCATGTTATGTCGCTGACGTTAGGCTACTACTTACATGTATTAAATTAGAAGTCATGTTTTGAGGTCACGAGTTAACCTTTTGTGGTCATTCTTTACCATCTCAAAATGTTTACACAAAACTCGCCTATGAACTAGTTGCTTAATAGCAAGATATTGGTTGTTTATTAGAACAAATAAAGCACATATTAATGCCTTATTCTGCATGACCACATTCTAGATCCCTTAATAATACCCCATACCTAAACTTAACAACAACTAAATATTAATAAGCAGTAATTAGGAGTTTATTGAGGCAAAAGTCATAGTTAATAGCTAGTCAATATTGAGAATTGGGCCCTAATCTAAAGTGTAAAGTTTGCCTGATATTACTGCATGGACCATAAATGAGCCTAAAGACATGTCACCTAAAGTTTGAAGGCAATGACATTGTTTTTTTGTAATTCAGACCAATGCAAATGCATCTTGAGTTGCCATGCTTGAATGCATTCATGTCCCACTTTCATTGTATGCAAAACAGCAGCCAGCACATTCTGCAGAACATCTCTTTTTGTGTCCTACGAAATAAACTTCGTTTTGAAACGACACAAGGGTGAGTAACATTGACAGACCTTAATTTGCTGGTAAACTAACCCTTTAAACCTTTCTCACATGTACATGCACACCGTGACCTTCGCATGTATACCAACGGCTGGAACAAAGCACACAACGGTGACCTAGAAGAGCAGGCAGACCTTTGCTGCGTGACAAGGTAATTTCACCAACGTTAGACTAGAGGCCAGTTTACACCCTACTAGGCCATTTCCAAACCGCCGTTGCCATGGAGACCAGACACTTAATGACTGATAACGGCAAACGACCAAGAAACGAGCAAAGATTGAGAGAGAGAGAGATATTACGTGGAACAAAGATGGCAATTTAGTATCGGAGGACAGACGAGTGAAGCCCATTATGTCGTCAGAGCAAATTATCATTAATTTCCCTCTGTCCAACCGGTGAAGATTAATGCCTCGCTCTTCCCACCGTAGCAATGGAGAGGGATCGTCCCATTTAGGAACACCCCTATCTCATCTACAACTGGCATCCAGCAGAACTGTACTGAAAAATAAATAAACAGCGGTTTGTGCGACTTTTCAATTGAGGGATTGTAAATGACGGTGCCTGGTAATATTAATACGCTAAGCACTATCTGTGATTCAGAGTCGGCTGGGTCTTTATATTGAGTGTCAGGATGAATTAAAAGCCACTTAGGAAGCGCAGACATAAACTATTAAAACAAACTCATTTCGAGGTTTGGCTTAATATGTGACCAACGCTCATTTCTCTGAGCCGCTATCACAGAAGCTCCTCGACATCCACGGAGGGCATCATAACCCTGGGTTCTTCTCAAATGCTCTACCTTTTCTGCTCGGGGAGATTTTTCAGAGACTGTCATTTTGAGATATTCACTCAGCTACAAATGTGTAATCTAAAATGGCTTACCTGTGCCAGAAGTGCTTTTATGAAAGCTTTGATTTCTATCTTGCCTTGTGAGAACTGTCGGAAGGTATTTTTGTGATTTTACGGTGCATTATGCCAAAAAAGCTGCCTATTCTGTTGCGTCCAGAAAATGGAATCTAGTAAATCAGTCGCAGTTGTGAGAAATAAATAATATGATAATGGCATGCATCATGGAAGCTCAGTTAACTGAAATAACTGTCTCAGTTTTTTACATTTCATATGTGCTAAGAACCTTGAAATTAATCCGAGACTATACTGGGGATCCACATTAACATTAATATTAAGTGCCACAAAAATATAAAGATTGGTGAATGGATGGATGGATGGATGGATGGATGGATGGATGGATGGATGGGTGGGTGGATGGGTGGGTAGATGGATGGATGGATGGATGGATGTATGGATGGATGTATGGATGGGTGGGTGGATGGGTGGGTGGATGGGTGGGTGGATGGATGGGTGGGTGGGTGGATGGGTGGATGGATGGATGGATGGATGGATGTATGGATGGGTGGGTGGATGGATGGATGGGTGGATGGATGGATGGGTGGAGTGGGTGGGTGGATAGATGGATGGATGGGTGGATGGGTGGGTGGGTGGATGGATGGGAGGATGGGTGGATGAATGGATGGGAGAATGGGTGGATGGATGGATGGATGGATGGATGGATGGGTGGAGGGGTGGATGGATGGATGATAGATGGATTGATGGGTGGAGGGGTGGATGGATGGATGGATGGATGGATGGATAGATGGATAGATGGATGGATGGATGGATGGATGGGAGAATGGGTGGATGGGTGGGTGGGTGGGTGGGTGGGTGGGTGGATGGATGGATGGATGGATGGATGGGTGGATGGGGTGGGTGATGGATGGGTGGATGGATGGATGGGTGGATGGATGGATGGATGGATGGATGGGTGATGGATGGGTGGATGGATGGAGTGACTGGGTGGGTGGGTAGATAGATAGATAGATAGATAGATAGATAGATAGATAGATAGATAGATGGATGGATGGATGGATGGATGGATGGATGGATGGATGGATGAGATGGATGGATGGATGGATGGATGGATGGATGGATGGATGGATGGGAGAATGGGTGGATGGATGGGTGGAAGATAAAATAAGATCAAATATAAAAATTGTAGTTATTCCAAACTGACCGGTAGTCGGTAATGTGTGTACATATACGTATTACAACGTGCGCGTGTGTGTGTCGCATTTTATCTTGAGGTGAAATAAGTCATTCTGCAACCTTTTGTAGTTGGAAAACAATTGACAATACACATAATCGTGCTTATTTAACATATTTACGGACAAATATACACATGCATACAGGCAACCTTTATACATATAAATATTCTAGTTATAATTAAATTATACTTTCTCCTCCCACTTATTTCATTGAAATACTGTGACATTTCACAGAAGTTCACCAAGCAGGCAATGAATTGTGGGTAGTTTTGCTCTGCCAGACCTGGCCAAGCATGGCTGATTCCCTTACAGCCCTTTCTGCTGTTTATCAACCTCAAGCCTATAATTTCACCCCACTTTGATATAAAAAAACACCCAATTAAGCAGCGATTACATTTTTTGAACACAAAAAGCAGAGCTCTGATAAAAGGTGTATAAACACAGACAGGGTTGTTCACTGAGAGATCCACTGGCCCCTAAATACAGAGCTAAAAAGCTGCTGCATCACGGTGACCAAAAGAAAGTGTCATCAAGAAACAAATGCTTTTAGCTTTTTCTTTTTGTAAGATTTTGCAAGATTAAAAGCATACAGAAATAAATCAATGGCCAGACTAAAAGACCTAGGCTACTATTCCAGAGTTCAACAAAATGTCCTCAAGTAAATATTAAGATCAATGGGTTATTTTTTGGCGAGTCATCACTTGACTTAAAAAGAAGAAAGGTGCTTCCTTTTCAATACCAGTGAAGCTCTATTATCTGTGACATGCTATCAATTACCACAAAAATGTTACAAATATTGCACTTACAATGGAAATCTATGAGCAAAGACATTGCCCTGGAAAAAAAACATTAAAATAAAAATACACACTCTTTGGTAAGTTAAGCCACTAGACTTAACAGTATATGCTTATGTATACACTACCATCCCATTCAAAAGTTTAGGATCAGTAAGATTTTTTTTTTTTTAAGAAATGAATACCCTATAATAATAAATTATCTTCTTTTAAACTTTCTATTTATCAATGAAACTTGAAAAAACAAATTCCCCCAAAATATGAACCAAAACAAGTATTCTAAACATTGATAGTAATCATAAATGTTTATTGAGCAGCAAATCATCATATTAGAGTGATTTCTGAAGGATCATGTGACACTGAAGACTGGAGTAATGATGCTGAAAATTCAACTTTGATCACAGGAATAAATTACATTTTCAAATAAATATAATTAATAATTAATTTTAATATTGTATTTCACAATATTGCTGTTTTTACTGTATTTTTGATCAAATAATTGCAGCCTCGGTAAGCAGATAATACTTTCAAAAACATAAAAAAAATCTTACTGACCCCAAACTAATGTAGTGTATATACTAACCTTGTCTGTGTAAAGTTATATCCAATTCTTCACCTACTTCATTGATCATGTACAACTAATAATCCTTGTTACATGTTGGTGGGCAATGCATATCTAGAAACTCATTGAACCAGAACAAAAGTTCCACCGCTAAAAGATTTACACCCTCCATGTCTTGTCCCATTGACTGAAGTGTAATAACTATAAATGTGATTTTTGCTCGCCTTTGAAAAATAAAGGAATAGTCAAAGTGATTACATGTGAGGTAATCAACGATATGTAACAAATTTTGTCCTCAAAGTTTGTTTTGAGCCCGGATGCATTCCTTTAAACTAGCCGTCAACCCTAAAAGGATGCAGAAAACAGACACCATTGAGTGTTTCTGATCCATTTAGACTTAAGGAAAGTTTGTGTGGTCACAAATTCCACAAAAGCACTAAACTTAGCCTGTCTGGAAGAGGAACAAGAGAGAGAAAGATGGCAGCTGAACATGCCCGAAATGCAAAAGATACATCTCACATGTTAACGTTTTACACAACAAACGTGTCTCCTGTGTTTTCCCCTTTTCTGTTTTAGCTTTCAGTCACATTAGAAACGAACAAAAGACTTGGAAAAGCTGCGTATTGAAAATCATGTTCCTTCTTTTGTGTCTTTCATTTCCATCACTATGATAATTGCAGCAGGACAAAGGACTTGACAGAGAGAGGCAGAATCGGGGAGAATTCAGTGCCGCCTTCTGAGACAAAACTGCGAGGATTTCACCGCAGCTGTGAGACAGAACAAGTGAAAAAAGACGGTAAGAGGAAAAAGAAGAGCTCATGTATGGAAGGAGAAGAGAGTAACAGCTTTTAGCTAGAAAAAGCCTAGCGGATATACAGTATAACAAGCAACTAGCACAGAAGACAATGTGTGTACTGTGCGACAAGCAGTGCTGATGAGTGCAAACTGTAAATGAAGTAGTGTCACAGACTGTATGTCTGCCACATGCTTAACACTTCACCAGTGTTAATGAGCTTAATTTGTGCATTTTTTCTCCATAATGTACACTCACCGGCCACTTTATCAGGTACCCCATGCTAGTAACGGGTTGGACACCTTTTGCCTTCAGAACTGCCTCAATTCTTCGTGGCATAGATTCAACAAGGTGCTGGAAGCATTCCTCAGGGAGTTTGGTCCATATTGACATGATGGCATCACACAGTTTGCCGCAGATTTGTCGGCTGCACATCCATGATGCGAAAATCTCCCGTTCCACCACATCCCAAAGATGCTCTATTGGATTGAGATCTGGTGACTGTGGAGGCCATTTGAGTACAGCGAACTCATTGTCATGTTCAAGAAACCAGTCTGAGATGATTCCAGCTTTATGACATGGCGCATTATCCTGCTGAAAGTAGCCATCAGAAGTTGGGTACATTGTGGTCATAAAGGGATGGACATGGTCAGCAACAATACTCAGGTAGGCTGTGGCGTTACAACGATGCTCAATTGGTACCAAGGGGCCCAAAGAGTGCCAAGAAATATTTCCCCACACCATGACACCACCACCACCAGCCTGAACCGTTGATACAAGGCAGGATGGATCCATGCTTTCATGTTGTAGACGCCAAATTCTGACCCTACCATCCGAATGTCGCAGCAGAAATCTGAGACTCATCAGACCAGGCAACGTTTTTCCAATCTTCTATTGTCCAATTTCGATGAGCTTGTGCAAATTGTAGCCTCAGTTTCCTGTTCTTAGCTGAAAGGAGTGGCACCCGGTGTGGTCTTCTGCTGCTGTAGCCCATCTGCCTCAAAGTTTGACGTACTGTGCGTTCAGAGATGCTCTTCTGCCCACCTTGGTTGTAACGGGTGGTTATTTGAGTCACTGTTGCCCTTCTATCAGCTCGAACCAGTCTGGCCATTCTCCTCTGACCTCTGGCATCAACAAGGCATTTCCGCCCACAGAACTGCCGCTCACTGGATGTTTTTTCTTTTTCGGACCAATCTCTGTAAACCCTAGAGATGGTTGTGCGTGAAAATCCCAGTAGATTAGCAGTTTCTGAAATACTCAGACCAGCCCTTCTGGCACCAACAATCATGCCATGTTCAAAGTCACTCAAATCACCTTTCTTCCCCATACTGATGCTCGGTTTGAACTGCAGGAGATTGTCTTGACCATGTCTACATGCCTAAATGCACTGAGTTGCCGCCATGTGATTGGCTGCTTAGAAATTAAGTGTTAACGAGCAGTTGGACAGGTGTACCTAATAAAGTGGCCGGTGAGTGTATGTAGTGGAAGTGAAGAGTGAATTGAAATATGTGTTATTATGTGTTAAAAGTGAGTTTTCAGCTAACTAAAAAGCACTTACAACTAGGGCTGCAAGATACTGGAAAACACAGACACTGCGATGAGAATAAATACGTATGTACGTAGGCATCCAAAACAGATTAAGGCTCAATCCCAATTCACCCCTTGGCCCCACCCCTTGTTTTCCTGTTGTTCCCTGTGAAACAGGATTTCGCCATGACAACAACTGACAATCAGCGCAGCTGCTCTTAACTTTGAATAAACATGATGATTATAACAACCCTTCCTCGAAATGTATGTCTTTTCTGATCGGAAAGGTAATTTATTATACCATTTCTTAATTTAAATGCCTATAGTGTTATTATAAGAGTAATTAAAGTGCGTGGTGGAATCATCTGGCGCTAAATTTTAAATGTTTAACCGTTTGCGATCCATCTCGCCGGTGATTTCCGAATACATTCCGTGAACTTTCCCTTTGCCCTCCGTTCGGAGTGTGCCTCTGAAAAATCTCTGTTTCGAGGGCTATGTAGCCCTACCCTTCGCGCCTTACCCTCGATCTCAACAATAATCGGGACACCCTACCCCTAGACGTGAACATGCAAAATGGAGGGGT
>JAQIUQ010003602.1:0-107600 GCA_030378365.1 Hybognathus amarus | reverse complement strand
ATTGCGTGTGTTTTACAAAAAAACCTCAATAGCCGACTTCCTGTTGGGCTGGGGTAAAAAGTAAGAACGTCGAAGGTATAGATGAAATTCTGCTATCGACACGTGTACCGAGTTTCATATTATTACATGCAAGTGTGTTTGAGTTAAGGACCAGGTGTTCGGACCCCATTCCAGGGGGCGCTGACGAGCGCGCCCTGCCACGCCCGGGTACCAGCTTCAGCCCGGCTCTGATGGCCGCGGGTTCTGACCCGTGTGCAAAGTTTCAAGAGTTTTCGAAGCATGTTAAGGGCCCCAAAAGTGCCCGAGTCGCTCAGAAAAATAAAATAAAAATAAATAAATAAATAATATATATATATATATATATATATATATATATAAAAATATAGCTGCGAGCAGCGCATTGCGGGCCCAAGCCCGGTGGCACCGCAACCCCGGTGCCTAAAGGCACCGGGATGGCGGACCGCCGGCTTTGGCCCTCCATCGCTGCTCGCAGCTATATTTATATATATATATATATATATATATATATATATATATATACACACATAAAGCCGGTGGCACCGCCACCTTGGTGCCTTTTGGGTTATTCTGCACGACGTGCAAAAACGTAACCCCTGCTTTGGAATACATACTAGTATGTATTCCACAATTGGAATACATACTAACATACTAGTCAGAACTGAATAGTTGATATCTGAATGACAGATCACCATAGAAGTCAATGGAAAAATGTGACTAGTAGTAACAAAAGAATAGTTACTAGTCACCATTGAAATAAGTACTAGTGTCTAATGAATAAGTACTAGTATCTATTTAATAGGTACTAGTATCTAATGAATAAGTACTAGTAACTAATTAATAAGCATTGGTATGTAATGAATAAGGACTAGCATCTAATGAATAAGTACTAGTATCTAATAAATAAGGACTAGTGTCTAATGAATAAGTACTAGTATCTTTAAAAGGTACTAGTACCTAAAGAATAAACACTAGTATCTAAAGAAAAGGCACTAGTATCTAAAGAATAAGCACTAGTAGCTAATGAATAAGTACTAGTACTTAATGGAATAGATACTAGTATCTAAAAATAAGTACTAGTAGCATGAAAATAGAGACTAGTAGGTTAAAATGATTAAATGTTAAAACGGTTTGCCATACTCTATCTGTCGTTTCAACTAGTCACAATTACGTTACAGATATCTTAAATGATAATACAAACTATCCAAAATGTAATTACGACTAGAAAGACGTTGTTGATATCTACAATGTTAATTACGAATAGTCAAACTTAGCTTTTAAATGTTAAAAGGGCTTGCCATACAGAAGTGTAGGCTCAGAGAGACACTCAACATTTTCAAACCAAAATATCTGACTTTCTGTGGGTCCTAGCTCATGAGTGTAAATTAGAAAGTTGTCCGGCTTGAGGAGAATATATGAATATATGAAACGATGAGATCAACATGTGTACTGAGTTTCATATTATTACATGCAAGCGTGTTTGATTTATGGACCAAGTTTTGGACCCCGTTCCAGGGGGCGCTGTCTAGCCCCCTTGCCACACCCGGGTACCATCTTCAGCCCGGCTCTGATGGCTGTGGGATCTGACCTGTGTGCAAAGTTTCAAGAGTTTTCAAACCCATTAAGGGCCCCAAAAGCCGCTAAGAGACTCAAAATCATCAAAAAAAAGGAATGTTAAAGTTTGATGCGTTGCTATGGCAACATTATCTTAGATATTGAATAATGCTTTCACAGCTCTTCATCTGGCGTGTGTTTACATTTGAAGCAAATCGGGTAAAAGTAAGAGTGCGATTTCAAAGCATTTTGAAAGTGAAACACTTTCTGCTGCCAGTTGGTGGCGCTATATATTTGACTCACATCTATGTGATCTGACCTCTTACAACGAACACACTGCTGAAGTTTCATCAAGATCAGTTAATGTATGCAGAAGTTTTAACACACTTCCTTTTTGATTTATTTACTTACTTTTTTGATTTATGGACCAAGTTAATTTAATTAATACACTAATTATATAAAACTATTGTCAATGCACTACAATTAAACAGGTTATATGCCTTTACTTATAAAAAAAATAAAAATAAAAACTTATGTAAAAAATACCAGGCTTAAGAAATGTATTTACTTTAGCAGGCCAGACACACAGTGAAATGATTAAGCCCCCTCCCCCTACACACACACACACACACACACACACACACAGACTGTGTGACAGGCCTAGGTTTAGAAAGAGCATGATCATATTCAAACTACAATATCTGACTTTCTGTGGGTTTGAGCTTATTATTGTTAATTAGAAAGTTGTTTGGCTTGAATAGAACAATATACACGGCAAGTTTTGTAACTGTCAGTAAAACTAACCAAGTTATAACACACTTTATGTGTCCTTTTTTAGTCAAAAAAATCCGCCACGGCCAAACCGTTCGAGATATCAAAAATCCGTCCGGAATATAGCATCCTCAATGTCTTGACTTCATGCACACCGAGTTTGGTGGTGATTGGTAACAGCATGGGTTGTAATTTGATGTTTTTCTAGGACAATTATTTAAAAAAAAAAACATAATTCCCGTACTTCCGTTCAACTGTCGTAAAACTTAGAGCACGAAAGTTGTTTGGCCTGATGTGATCTATGAGTGTACCGAGTTTCATATTAATCCATGCACGTGTGTTTGATTTATGGACAAATGTTCGAATCCCTAAAAGAATGCATCCTAAAAGAATGGTAAAGTTTGAATGCGTCGCCACGGCAACAGTTTCAAAGATATCAAGAATCCATTCATAGGTCTTCATCTGCCGTGTATGTACATTATACAGATGAAGTTTGAAGCAAATCGGGTAAAAATAAGAGGGTGATTTCAAAGCATTTTGAAAGTGACACACTTCCTGCTGCCAGTTGGTGGCGCTATAACTTTGACTCACAATAGTCACATCCATGTGATCGTCCTCTTACAGCGAACGCACTGCTGAAGTTTCATCCAGATCAGTTAATGTATGCTGAAGTTATGACACACTTCCTGTTTCACGTTCTCGCCATAGTTTCGTTTCCTCGCCACGGCCAAACCGTTCGAGATATCAAAAATCCCCACACAAACTTTCATCCTCAATGTCTTGACTTCTAGCTGACCGAGTTTCGTCGAATTTGGATCAGAGCTCTAGGAGGAGTATTTAAAAGTTCATTGCGTGTGTTTTACAAAAAAACCTCAATAGCCGACTTCCTGTTGGGCTGGGGTAAAAAGCAAGAACGCGAGGTATAGATGAAATTCTGCTATCGACATGTGTACCGAGTTTCATATTATTACATGCAAGTGTGTTTGAGTTATGGACCAGGTGTTCGGACCCCATTCCAGGGGGCGCTGACGAGCCGCCCTGCCACGCCCGGGTACCAGCTTCAGCCCGGCTCTGATGGCCGCGGGTTCTGACCCGTGTGCAAAGTTTCAAGAGTTTTCGAGCATGTTAAGGGCCCCAAAAGTGCCCGAATAGTCGCTAGAAAAAAAAAAAAAAAAAAAAAAAAAAAAAATAATAATAATCGGAAGGAAAACAATAGGGCTCTGCGCCCTTTCAGGGCTTGGGCCCTAAAAAAAATAATCGGAAGGAAAACAATAGGGCTCTGCGCCCTTTCAGGGCTTGGGCCCTAAAAATAAAAAATAATCGGAAGGAAAACAATAGGGCTCTGCGCCCTTCAGGGCTTGGGCCCTAAATATATAGCTGCAAGCAGCGATTGTGGGCCCAAGCCGGTGGCACCGCAACCCCGGTGCCTTTAGTTACCTAAAGGCACCGGGGTGGGCGGTACCGCCGCCTTTGGCCCTTCATCGCTGCTCGCAGCTATATATACACACACACACACACACACACACATATATGCAGCCGGTGGCACCGCCACCCTGGTGCCTTTAGGGTTATTGTGCACAAACGTAACTCCCGCTTTGACTGTCGAAAAGAAGTGTGCTGAAGAGCTTGCATCAGTGAGGGCTCGGCAAAAGTGCGCATCAAGGGCACAAATCAATCACAAAGTATGCGTGAGCAGCCTTCTGAAAGGTCAGGTGTACATCCAGGTCTACATCTACTTGTGTTTACATTTTAGTAGTTAGGGTTACGCAATTCCGAGATCCGATACTCAGGATCAGTATCGGCTCAGATATTGCCAATTTTGCCGGATCGGTATTTGACCACAGATCGAGGCTGAGTCAAATCCTGCATTGTGCGTATACTATTCTATGTTATTGTTAAGCCCCACAAAAGGCACACAAACAGCCCGTTGTGTTCGTTTAGTCAATGATGAAACTATCTTCAAGATGATTCAATGTTAATACTATTATACTTGATCTGTAGATAAAGGTCTATGGTTTTGAATAAAGAAACTCTATCTTTCTGGACTTTATTGCTGTAACTTAATCGTGTTACCTCTGACCGGGTGATCACAACACTAGAGTAGAGTCAGAGCTCTATAATTGTTCTTCACACGCACAGTAACTGAAATTTAAAACTGTTAAAAGAAAAGGCTCAATAAACTATTGCATAGATAGACAATGTATAATCCACTGTCCATCAATATGTATTTCCTTTGTGCTTTGAACCTTTCAATGCGGACTGGACACGCTGCGCGCTGTAACTCTCACGTGGCTTCAAGCGCATCATTCTCCGCTCAGGATGCGCATAAGCACTTTGTGCCGCACTGTACTGAGCCTTTCATATCATAATGCGGAGTGACGCAATGACAGATTATTAATTACATTTCTTGTTCTTTCCTATCTATCATATGTTGCTACCTCATTAAACATTGGCACTATACATTTAAAACACGTCTCAATTTTTTAATAGCCATGACTATATCTAAAATAATTTATCTTTTTGATTTTTGGTATCTTGTTTTTCATTAATGTATTTTAGAACAATATAAAGAGCAATGTGTATTATCAACTAATCTAGTTTTATAATAGCATTTTTTGTCATAGATTATGATAATATATTTTTTGGAATTGTTGTTTATCTTTATAATGAAGTTGTCTGTATTAAGTAGATTGTGTTTAAAACACAAGAGTGATTATTAGTTTAACACACAGAGTTATGGAAATTCTACTTGATCTCCCAAGTGTGTGTGATCTCCCATGTGTGTGTGGCTGGCTATATAGCCAGCCAGCACACACACACACACACACAACAGAGACACCAGCCCCCACCCTCCCCTCCCCACACAGACACACACACACACGCTTGGAGATCTCTCTCTGTCTCTCTCTGAGACCAAATCCACTTACAAACTACAATATCTGACTTTCTGTTGGTTTGAGTTTATTATTGTTAATTAGAAAGTTGTTTGGCTTGAATAGAACAATATACACGGCAAGTTTTGTAATTGTCAGTAAAACTAACCAAGTTTATGTACTAACACTTTATGTGTCCTTTTTTGACTCATAACATTCATTTCCTCGCCACGGTCAAACCGTTCGAGATATCAAAAATCCGTCCGGAATTTAGCATCCTCAATGTCTTGACTTCATGCACACCGAGTTTGGTGGTGATTGGTAACAGCATGGGTTGTAATTTGATGTTTTTCTAGGAAATTTATTAAAAAAAAAAAAACATAATTCCCGACTTCCGTTTGAACTGTCGTAAAACTTAGAGCACGAAAGTTAGTTTGGCCTGCATGATTGATCTATGAGTGTACCGAGTTTCATATTAATCCATGCACGTGTGTTTGATTTATGGACAAATGTTCGAATCCCTAAAAGAATGCATCCTAAAAGAATGGTAAAGTTTGATGCGTTGCCACGGCAACACTTTCAAAGATATCAAGAATCCATTCATAGGTCTTCATCTGCCGTGTATTTACATTATACAGATGAAGTTTGAAGCAAATCGGGTAAAAATAAGAGGGTGATTTAAAAGCATTTTGAAAGTGACACACTTCCTGCTGCCAGTTGGTGGCGCTATAACTTTGACTCACAATAGTCACATCCATGTGATCGTCCTCTTACAGCGAACGCACTGCTGAAGTTTCATCCAGATCAGTTAATGTATGCTGAAGTTATGACACACTTCCTGTTTCACGTTTCTCGCCATAGTTTCGTTTCCTCGCCACGGCCAAACCGTTCGAGATATCAAAAATCCCCACACAAACTTTCATCCTCAATGTCTTGACTTCACGCTGACCGAGTTTCGTCGAATTTGGATCAGAGCTCTAGGAGGAGTATTTAAAAGTTAATTGCGTGTGTTTTACAAACAAACCTCAATAGCCGACTTCCTGTTGGGCTGGGGTAAAAAGTAAGAACGCGAGGTATAGATGAAATGATGCTATCGACATGTGTACCGAGTTTCATATTATTACATGCAAGTGTGTTTGAGTTATGGACCAAGTGTTCTGACCCCTTTCCAGGGGGCGCTGACGAGCCGCCCTGCCACGCCCGGGTACCAGCTTCAGCCCGGCTCTGATGGCCGCGGGTTCTGACCCGTGTGCAAAGTTTCAAGAGTTTTCGAACATGTTAAGGGCCCCAAAAGTGCCCGAATAGTCGCTAGAAAAAAAATAAAAATAAATATAGCTGCGAGCAGCGATCGCGGGCCCAAGCCGGTGGCACCGCAACCCCGGTGCCTAAATGGCACCGGGATACCGCCGGCTTTGGCCCTCCATCGCTGCTCGCAGCTTATATTTATATATATATATATATATATATATATATATATATATATATATATATATAAAGCCGGTGGCACCGCCACCTTGGTGCCTTTAGGGTTATTCTGCACGACGTGCAAAAACGTAACCCCTGAATTGGAATACATACTAACATACTAGTCAGAACTGAATAGTTGATATCTGAATGACAGATCACCATAGAAGTCAATGGAAAAAATGTGACTAGTAACAAAAGAATAGTTACTAGTCACCATTGAAATAAGTACTAGTGTCTAATGAATAAGTACTAGTATCTATTTAATAGGTACTAGCATCTAATGAATAAGTACTAGTAACTAATCAATAAGCATTGGTATGTAATGAATAAGGACTAGCATCTAATGAATAAGTACTAGTATCTAATAAATAAGGACTAGTGTCTAATGAATAAGTACTAGTATCTTTAAAAAGGTACTAGTACCTAAAGAATAAACACTAGTATCTAAAGAAAAGGCACTAGTATCTAAAGAATAAGCACTAGTAGCTAATGAATAAGTACTAGTACTTAATGGAATAGATACTAGTATCTAAAAAATAAGTACTAGTAGCATGAAAATAGAGACTAGTAGGTTAAAATGATTAAATGTTAAAACGGCTTGCCATACTCTATCTGTCGTTTCGACTAGTCACAATTACGTTACAGATATCTTAAATGATAATACAAACTATCCAAAATGTAATTACGACTAGAAAGACGTTGTTGATATCTACAATGTTAATTACGAATAGTCAAACTTAGCTTTTAAATGTTAAAAGGGCTTGCCATACAGAAGTGTAGGCTCAGAGAGACACTCAACATTTTCAAACCAAAATATCTGACTTTCTGTGGGTCCTAGCTCATGAGTGTAAATTAGAAAGTTGTCCGGCTTGAGGAGAATATATGAATATATGAAACGATGAGACCAACATGTGTACTGAGTTTCATATTATTACATGCAAGCGTGTTTGATTTATGGACCGAGTTTTGGACCCCGTTCCAGGGGGCGCTGTCTAGCCCCCTTGCCACACCCGGGTACCATCTTCAGCCCGGCTCTGATGGCTGTGGGATCTGACCTGTGTGCAAAGTTTCAAGAGTTTTCAAACCCATTAGGGGCCCCAAAAGCCGCTAAGAGACTCAAAATCATCAAAAAAAGGAATGTTAAAGTTTGATGCGTTGCTATGGCAACATTATCTTAGATATTGAATAATGCTTTCACAGCTCTTCATCTGGCGTGTGTTTACATTATACAGATGAAGTTTGAAGCAAATCGGGTAAAAGTAAGAGTGTGATTTCAAAGCATTTTGAAAGTGAAACACTTTCTGCTGCCAGTTGGTGGCGCTATATATTTGACTCACAATAGTCACATCCATGTGATCGGCCTCTTACAACGAACACACTGCTGAAGTTTCATCAAGATCAGTTAATGTATGCAGAAGTTTTAACACACTTCCTTTTTGATTTATTTACTTACTTTTTTGATTTATGGACCAAGTTAATTTAATTAATACACTAATTATATAAAACTATTGTCAATGCACTACAATTAAACAGGTTACATGCCTTTACTTATAAAAAAATAAAAATAAAAACTGATTTAAAAAATACCAGGCTTAAGAAATGTATTTACTTTAGCAGGCCAGACACACAGTGAAATGATTAAGCCCCCTCCCCCTACACACACACACACACACACACACAGACTGTGTGTCAAGAGACTCAAAATCACACACACACACACACACACACACACACACACACACACACACACACACACACACACACACACACACACACACACACACACACACACACACACACACACACACACACACACACACACACACACACACACACACACACACACACACACACACACACACACACACACACACACACACAGGCAAAGACAGGCCTAGGCTCAGAAAGAGCATGATCATATTCAAACTACAATATCTGACTTTCTGTGGGTTTGAGCTTATTATTGTTAATTAGAAAGTTGTTTGGCTTGAATAGAACAATATACACGGCAAGTTTTGTAATTGTCAGTAAAACTAACCAAGTTATAACACACTTTATGTGTCCTTTTTTAGTCAAAAAAATCCGCCACGGCCAAACCGTTCGAGATATCACAAATCCGTCCGGAATTTAGCATCCTCAATGTCTTGACTTCATGCACACCGAGTTTGGTGGTGATTGGTAACAGCATGGGTTGTAATTTGATGTTTTTCTAGGACATTTATTTAAAAAAAAAAAAACATAATTCCCGACTTCCGTTTGAACTGTCGTAAAACTTAGAGCACGAAAGTTGTTTGGCCTGATGTGATCTATGAGTGTACCGAGTTTCATATTAATCCATGCACGTGTGTTTGATTTATGGACAAATGTTCGAATCCCTAAAAGAATGCATCCTAAAAGAATGGTAAAGTTTAATGCGTCGCCACGGCAACAGTTTCAAAGATATCAAGAATCCATTCATAGGTCTTCATCTGCCGTGTATTTACATTATACAGATGAAGTTTGAAGCAAATCGGGTAAAAATAAGAGGGTGATTTCAAAGCATTTTGAAAGTGACACACTTCCTGCTGCCAGTTGGTGGCGCTATAACTTTGACTCACAATAGTCACATCCATGTGATCGTCCTCTTACAGCGAACGCACTGCTGAAGTTTCATCCAGATCAGTTAATGTATGCTGAAGTTATGACACACTTCCTGTTTCACGTTTCTCGCCATAGTTTCGTTTCCTCGCCACGGCCAAACCGTTCGAGATATCAAAAATCCCCACGCAAACTTTCATCCTCAATGTCTTGACTTCACGCTGACCGAGTTTCGTCGAATTTGGATCAGAGCTCTAGGAGGAGTATTTAAAAGTTCATTGCGTGTGTTTTACAAAAAAACCTCAATAGCCGACTTCCTGTTGGGCTGGGGTAAAAAGTAAGAAAACGAGGTATAGATGAAATTCTGCTATCGACATGTGTACCGAGTTTCATATTATTACATGCAAGTGTGTTTGAGTTATGGACCAGGTGTTCGGACCCCATTCCAGGGGGCGCTGACGAGCCGCCCTGCCACGCCCGGGTACCAGCTTCAGCCCGGCTCTGATGGCCGCGGG
This sequence comes from Hybognathus amarus, assembly GCA_030378365.1. Lineage (NCBI taxonomy): Eukaryota > Metazoa > Chordata > Actinopteri > Cypriniformes > Leuciscidae > Hybognathus > Hybognathus amarus. Next base: position 97,825 of record JAQIUQ010003602.1, on the reverse strand, counting down.
TTCTGACCCGTGTGCAAAGTTTCAAGAGTTTTCGAGCATGTTAAGGGCCCCAAAAGTGCCCGAATAGTCGCTAGAAAAAAAAAAAAAAAAAAAATAAAAAAAATAATAATGTAATAAACATAGCTGCGAGCAGCGATTGCGGGCCCAAGCCGGTGGCACCGCACCCCGGTGCCTAAAGGCACCGGGATGGCGGTACCGCCGGCTTTGGCCCTCCATCGCTGCTCGCAGCTTATTTATATATATATATATATATATATATATATATATATACATATAAAGCCGGTGGCACCGCCACCTTGGTGCCTTTAGGGTTATTCTGCACGACGTGCAAAAACGTAACCCCTGCTTTGGAATACATACTAGTATGTATTCCACAATTGGAATACATACTAACATACTAGTCAGAACTGAATAGTTGATATCTGAATGACAGATCACCATAGAAGTCACTGGAAAAAATGTGACTAGTAACAAAAGAATAGTTACTAGTCACCATTGAAATAAGTACTAGTGTCTAATGAATAAGTACTAGTATCTATTTAATAGGTACTAGCATCTAATGAATAAGTACTAGTAACTAATTAATAAGCATTGGTATGTAATGAATAAGGACTAGCATCTAATGAATAAGTACTAGTATCTAATAAATAAGGACTAGTGTCTAATGAATAAGTACTAGTATCTTTAAAAAGGTACTAGTACCTAAAGAATAAACACTAGTATCTAAAGAAAAGGCACTAGTATCTAAAGAATAAGCACTAGTAGCTAATGAATAAGTACTAGTACTTAATGGAATAGATACTAGTATCTAAAAAATAAGTACTAGTAGCATGAAAATAGAGACTAGTAGGTTAAAATGATTAAATGTTAAAACGGCTTGCCATACTCTATCTGTCGTTTCGACTAGTCACAATTACGTTACAGATATCTTAAATGATAATACAAACTATCCAAAATGTAATTACGACTAGAAAGACGTTGTTGATATCTACAATGTTAATTACGAATAGTCAAACTTAGCTTTTAAATGTTAAAAGGGCTTGCCATACAGAAGTGTAGGCTCAGAGAGACACTCAACATTTTCAAACCAAAATATCTGACTTTCTGTGGGTCCTAGCTCATGAGTGTAAATTAGAAAGTTGTCCGGCTTGAGGAGAATATATGAATATATGAAACGATGAGATCAACATGTGTACTGAGTTTCATATTATTACATGCAAGCGTGTTTGATTTATGGACCAAGTTTTTGGACCCCGTTCCAGGGGGCGCTGTCTAGCCCCCTTGCCACACCCGGGTACCATCTTCCCGGCTCTGATGGCTGTGGGATCTGACCTGTGTGCAAAGTTTCAAGAGTTTTCAAACCCATTAAGGGCCCCAAAAGCCGCTAAGAGACTCAAAATCATCAAAAAAAAGGAATGTTAAAGTTTGATGCGTTGCTATGGCAACATTATCTTAGATATTGAATAATGCTTTCACAGCTCTTCATCTGGCGTGTGTTTACATTATACAGATGAAGTTTGAAGCAAATCGGGTAAAAGTAAGAGTGTGATTTCAAAGCATTTTGCAAGTGAAACACTTTCTGCTGCCAGTTGGTGGCGCTATATATTTGACTCACAATAGTCACATCCATGTGATCGGCCTCTTACAACGAACACACTGCTGAAGTTTCATCAAGATCAGTTAATGTATGCAGAAGTTTTAACACACTTCCTTTTTGATTTATGGACCAAGTTAATTTAATTAATACACTAATTATATAAAACTATTGTCAATGCACTACAATTAAACAGGTTATATGTCTTTACTTATAAAAAAATAAAAACAAAAACTTATTTAAAAAATACCAGGCTTAAGAAATGTATTTACTTTAGCAGGCCAGACACACAGTGAAATTATTAAGCCCCCTCCCCCTACACACACACACACGAGACTGTGTGTCAAAAGACTCAATCACACACACACACAGACTGTGTGACAGGCCTAGGCTCAGAAAGAGCATGATCATATTCAAACTACAATATCTGACTTTCTGTGGGTTTGAGCTTATTATTGTTAATTAGAAAGTTGTTTGGCTTGAATAGAACAATATACACGGCAAGTTTTGTAACTGTCAGTAAAACTAACCAAGTTATAACACACTTTATGTGTCCTTTTTTAGTCAAAAAAATCCGCCACGGCCAAACCGTTCGAGATATCAAAAATCCGTCCGGAAAATAGCATCCTCAATGTCTTGACTTCATGCACACCGAGTTTGGTGGTGATTGGTAACAGCATGGGTTGTAATTTGATGTTTTTCTAGGACAATTATTTAAAAAAAAAAAAACATAATTCCCGACTTCCGTTCAAACTGTCGTAAAACTTAGAGCACGAAAGTTGTTTGGCCTGATGTGATCTATGAGTGTACCGAGTTTCATATTAATCCATGCACGTGTGTTTGATTTATGGACAAATGTTCGAATCCCTAAAAGAATGCATCCTAAAAGAATGGTAAAGTTTGATGCGTCGCCACGGCAACAGTTTCAAAGATATCAAGAATCCATTCATAGGTCTTCATCTGCCGTGTATGTACATTATACAGATGAAGTTTGAAGCAAATCGGGTAAAAATAAGAGGGTGATTTCAAAGCATTTTGAAAGTGACACACTTCCTGCTGCCAGTTGGTGGCGCTATAACTTTGACTCACAATAGTCACATCCATGTGATCGTCCTCTTACAGCGAACGCACTGCTGAAGTTTCATCCAGATCAGTTAATGTATGCTGAAGTTATGACACACTTCCTGTTTCACGTTTCTCGCCATAGTTTCGTTTCCTCGCCACGGCCAAACCGTTCGAGATATCAAAAATCCCCACACAAACTTTCATCCTCAATGTCTTGACTTCTAGCTGACCGAGTTTCGTCGAATTTGGATCAGAGCTCTAGGAGGAGTATTTAAAAGTTCATTGCGTGTGTTTTACAAAAAAACCTCAATAGCCGACTTCCTGTTGGGCTGGGGTAAAAAGCAAGAACGCGAGGTATAGATGAAATTCTGCTATCGACATGTGTACCGAGTTTCATATTATTACATGCAAGTGTGTTTGAGTTATGGACCAGGTGTTCGGACCCCATTCCAGGGGGCGCTGACGAGCCGCCCTGCCACGCCCGGGTACCAGCTTCAGCCCGGCTCTGATGGCCGGGTTCTGACCCGTGTGCAAAGTTTCAAGAGTTTTCGAGCATGTTAAGGGCCCCAAAAGTGCCCGAATAGTCGCTAGAAAAAAAAAAAAAAAAAAAAAAAAAAAAAATAATAATAATAATCGGAAGGAAAACAATAGGGCTCTGCGCCCTTTCAGGGCTTGGGCCCTGAATAATCGGAAGGAAAACAATAGGGCTCTGCGTCCTTTCAGGGCTTGGGCCCTAAATATAGCTGGGAGCAGCGATTGCGGGCCCAAGCCGGTGGCACCGCAACCCCGGCGGTACCGCCGGCTTTGGCCTCTCCATCGCTGCTCGCAGCTATATTTATATATATATATATATATATATATATATATATATATATATATATATATATATATATATATATATATAAAGCCGGTGGCACCGCCACCTTGGTGCCTTTAGGGTTATTCTGCACGACGTGCAAAAACATAACCCCTGCTTTGGAATACATACTAGTATGTATTCCACAATTGGAATACATACTAACATACTACTCAGAACTGAATAGTTGATATCTGAATGACAGATCACCATAGAAGTCAATGGAAAAAATGTGACTAGTAACAAAAGAATAGTTACTAGTCACCATTGAAATAAGTACTAGTGTCTAATGAATAAGTACTAGTATCTATTTAATAGGTACTAGTATCTAATGAATAAGTACTAGTAACTAATTAATAAGCATTGGTATGTAATGAATAAGGACTAGCATCTAATGAATAAGTACTAGTATCTAATAAATAAGGACTAGTGTCTAATGAATAAGTACTAGTATCTTTAAAAAGGTACTAGTACCTAAAGAATAAACACTAGTATCTAAAGAAAAGGCACTAGTATCTAAAAGAATAAGCACTAGTAGCTAATGAATAAGTACTAGTACTTAATGGAATAGATACTAGTATCTAAAAAATAAGTACTAGTAGCATGAAAATAGAGACTAGTAGGTTAAAATGATTAAATGTTAAAACGGCTTGCCATACTCTATCTGTCGTTTCGACTAGTCACAATTACGTTACAGATATCTTAAATGATAATACAAACTATCCAAAATGTAATTACGACTAGAAAGACGTTGTTGATATCTACAATGTTAATTACGAATAGTCAAACTTAGCTTTTAAATGTTAAAAGGGCTTGCCATACAGAAGTGTAGGCTCAGAGAGACACTCAACATTTTCAAACCAAAATATCTGACTTTCTGTGGGTCCTAGCTCATGAGTGTAAATTAGAAAGTTGTCCGGCTTGAGGAGAATATATGAATATATGAAACGATGAGATCAACATGTGTACTGAGTTTCATATTATTACATGCAAGCGTGTTTGATTTATGGACCAAGTTTTTGGACCCCATTCCAGGGGGCGCTGTCTCAGCCCCCTTGCCACACCCGGGTACCATCTTCAGCCCGGCTCTGATGGCTGTGGGATCTGACCTGTGTGCAAAGTTTCAAGAGTTTTCAAACCCGTTAAGGGCCCCAAAAGCCGCTAAGAGACTCAAAATCATCAAAAAAAGGAATGTTAACCTGTTAAGGTCGTAAACCCGGTACCGGGGGGGATTGCGTTATTAAGAACGTTATTATGATCGCCCTTTAATATCTAAAGGTCCTGATGAAACATTAACAGTCATATGTTATATCATTACAAAGCTTAGACCCTCTACTTTTCACACAAAACCATCATTTTTTAATTCATTTTACATATTGGATAATTTAAAAGTTTATATTCCTCCACCCGCAACCGAAATACCGTTCAAAAGTAAGTGTGATTATGAATATGAATATTGATAGCATTGGTCAAATTTGATCAACAAAGGCAAGTCATATATCAAACAAAACCTTTCTTCCACATGATTTTTGCTGTATGGTTTATTTAGTTGACATAATACAACAGATCAAATGATTGCATAACTATTCGCAAAGTACATCTTTGATATTTGTAAACAAACTAGGAAACGCGTTGCATTTCGTTCTCCGATTACAGCATGTCTGAGCTAAAAGTAGTCAAAAATATACATAGACTTTCACCTTAGACTGTTTTCTTCAAAATGAGTCCATTTTCGCCTTCATGTGAGTTTCGCTTGATAAATAATCCCCTATTATGTCTCATTTAGTCCAGTAACGCAGGAAATAAGTCATTTGTTTTCATACGATCCACATGATATGTTATCGTCGACGGATGATGACGAACTACGCATCATTGGGAAGCTTACGCTTATCTCAGCATGACGTGACATGTCGTGGACATCTATGGTGGACACACCTTTCCTCTAAAACAAACAGAGTCTGAGATATTCAGCGCAATTTTGCCTCAGAGTAAAAAAAAAGGTAGATATTCTTCAGCGCGCAGTCTGGACGCACTCTTCATAAAAGACACTAAAAAGCCACTTTGCCTCCCCTTGGTGTCATAGCAATAACTTTTTTAATCGAAATGTTAGACACATAAATTTTTTTTTCAGTGTTGGGGACATCTAGTGGAATCAAATGGAACTTATAATAGGTAGCTGTTGCACACAATACCAGAGTAATACACTTTCAAACAAAGATTCAAGAAAAAACACACAAAAGCGCCTACTTTTTTGTGTGTTTCTTTTGATATTTTAAACACATACAATCATTTTTATTACATTTGACACTTGATTTTGTTTGTTTAAAGGGTTTCCTATAAAATGACACCAATTATTTGCATTTACTTCACTGTATGTGGGTATAGGGAGCCATCAGATTTGGGTATGACCAATTTTATGCGGAATTCCAAAATAAACCAAAGAGCTTAAGAGGTTAAAGTTTGATGCGTTGCTATGGCAACATTATCTAAAATATTGAATAATGCTTTCACAGCTCTTCATCTGGCGTGTGTTTACATTATACAGATGAAGTTTGAAGCAAATCGGGTAAAAGTAAGAGTGTGATTTCAAAGCATTTTGAAAGTGAAACACTTTCTGCTGCCAGTTGGTGGCGCTATATATTTGACTCACAATAGTCACATCCATGTGATCGGCCTCTTACAACGAACACACTGCTGAAGTTTCATCAAGATCAGTTAATGTATGCAGAAGTTTTAACACACTTCCTTTTTGATTTATTTACTTACTTTTTTGATTTATGGACCAAGTTAATTTAATTAATACACTAATTATATAAAACTATTGTCAATGCACTACAATTAAACAGGTTATATGCCTTTACTTATAAAAAAATAAAAATAAAAACTTATTTAAAAAATACCAGGCTTAAGAAATGTATTTACTTTAGCAGGCCAGACACACAGTGAAATGATTAAGCCCCTCCCCCTACACACACACACACACACACACACACACACACACACACACACACACACACACACACACACACACACACACACACACACACACACACACACACACACACACACACACACACACACACACACACACAGGCAAAGACAGGCAAAGAGACAGACCAAGGCTTAGAGAGAGCATGATCATATTCAAACTACAATATCTGACTTTCTGTTGGTTTGAGCTTATTATTGTTAATTAGAAAGTTGTTTGGCTTGAATAGAACAATATACACGGCAAGTTTTGTAACTGTCAGTAAAACTAACCAAGTTATAACACACTTTATGTGTCCTTTTTTAGTCAAAAAAATCCGCCACGGCCAAACCGTTCGAGATATCACAAATCCGTCCGGAATTTAGCATCCTCAATGTCTTGACTTCATGCACACCGAGTTTGGTGGTGATTGGTAACAGCATGGGTTGTAATTTGATGTTTTTCTAGGACATTTATTTAAAAAAAAAACATAATTCCCGACTTCCGTTTGAACTGTCGTAAAACTTAGAGCACGAAAGTTGTTTGGCCTGATGTGATCTATGAGTGTACCGAGTTTCATATTAATCCATGCACGTGTGTTTGATTTATGGACAAATGTTCGAATCCCTAAAAGAATGCATCCTAAAAGAATGGTAAAGTTTGATGCGTCGCCACGGCAACAGTTTCAAAGATATCAAGAATCCATTCATAGGTCTTCATCTGCCGTGTATTTACATTATACAGATGAAGTTTGAAGCAAATCGGGTAAAAATAAGAGGGTGATTTCAAAGCATTTTGAAAGTGACACACTTCCTGCTGCCAGTTGGTGGCGCTATAACTTTGACTCACAATAGTCACATCCATGTGATCGTCCTCTTACAGCGAACGCACTGCTGAAGTTTCATCCAGATCAGTTAATGTATGCTGAAGTTATGACACACTTCCTGTTTCACGTTTCTCGCCATAGTTTCGTTTCCTCGCCACGGCCAAACCGTTCGAGATATCAAAAATCCCCACGCAAACTTTCATCCTCAATGTCTTGACTCCACGCTGACCGAGTTTCGTCGAATTTGGATCAGAGCTCTAGGAGGAGTATTTAAAAGTTCATTGCGTGTGTTTTACAAAAAACCTCAATAGCCGACTTCCTGTTGGGCTGGGGTAAAAAGTAAGAACGTGAGGTATAGATGAAATTATGCTATCGACATGTGTACTGAGTTTCATATTATTACATGCAAGTGTGTTTGAGTTATGGACCAGGTGTTCGGACCCCGTTCCAGGGGGCGCTGACGAGCCGCCCTGCCACGCCCGGGTACCAGCTTCAGCCCGGCTCTGATGGCCGCGGGTTCTGACCCGTGTGCAAAGTTTCAAGAGTTTTCGAGCATGTTAAGGGCCCCAAAAGTGCCCGAATAGTCGCTAGAAAAAAAAATAAAAAAAATAAAAAAAAATAATCGGAAGGAAAACAATAGGGCTCTGCGCCCTTTCAGGGCTTGGGCCCTAATAATCGGAAGGAAAACAATAGGGCTCTGCGCCCTTTCAGGGCTTGGGCCCTAATAATCGGAAGGAAAACAATAGGGCTCTGCGCCCTTTCAGGGCTTGGGCCCTGAAAAAGTAGGAACGAGACTTAATTTAATCCATCGGTTGTTGATTAGATTGATGAAATTCTGAATGGTTTATTTGTAAGAAAGAGGTGACGTTTAAGTGGACAAAATGATTGGAAAAGTCCAGCGTGTGTTTGATTAATAATCAAAATATAACTCAAACTTATAACAAAATTACTCTGTAACACTTTACTTGAAGGGGTGTGCATAAGACTGACATGACAACTTCATAACAATGACATGACATGTCTTGAATATGAGGTAGGGTTTGTGCATGTTTATGACAACTGTCATTAAGCGTCTTTCGCTCAATAATGACATTTTGAATGCAAAAAAATTTACATTGTTTAAGATGTCTTTGTTATGACATCTTGACATAAACCATAACATGTCAGTGTCTTTGTCATGACAACTTGACATAAAATGAAGTTAAACTGTCATGTGGTTGGCTTTAACATTGGCTGTCATGAGGCCATTATAACTGTGTCATGAATATTTTTCGTGACCTCAACTACAGTGGTACTAATTGAATTTGTCATAAAAAGTTATAATGGCTTCATGACAGCCAATGTCAAAACCAACCACCAGTTATTTGTAATGTTAACCAATACATCTAGGTGTTTTCTTAAGTTTGATTATTAATCTGCTTTGTCATGTTTATGATAGGTTGTGTTGTCTTATGTCAAGTTGTCATGGCAAAGCCACAGACAGGTTATGATGTATTGTTTTATGTCAAGGTGTCATAACAAAGACATCTCAAACAATGTCATATTTGTATTGAAAATGTCATAATTGAGTGAATGACACTTAATGACAGTTGTCACAAACATGCATAAAACTTCCTTCATATTCATAACATATGTCATGTCATGATTATTAAGGTGTCATGTTAGTCGTATGCACACCCCTTCAAGTAAAGTGTTACCAATTACTCTAACTCCTGTACTCATACTAGCTGTGAATCAATCTATAAATGAAAACAATTTTCCTCTGGCTGGCGTTGAAAAAAAGCAGTAGTTAAGCCGATTTTCAAGTCAGGAGACAAGCTCTGTGTGGCAAACTACCAACCTACAGTATAAGTATTTTACCAGCCATCTCAAAGATCTTTGAGAAATTGGTGGCAGAGCAGCTAGTAGAACATCTTGACCACATTGACACATTACATCCTTGTCAGTTTGGTTTTAGGAAATATACTCCACAGAGTCTGCATGCTGCTACTTACTAGAAGACATTAAATCCAGTCTTGATGGGGGAGGTGTGGTAGGGGCGGTCTTTCTGGACTTAAGAAAGGCTTTTGATACAGTTAATCACCAGCTTCTCATCAGCAAACTATCTAATTTTTCTCTTGACACAAACACAATAGCATGGATTCAATCATATCTTAAAAACAGACAACAGCGTGTTGCGGTTGACAATACAAAATCATTGTTAAAGGAACACTCCGACTTTTTGGGACTTTGGCTTATTCAGCATATCCCCCAGAGGTAGATAAGTCCATACATACCTTTTTCATCTCAGTGCGTGCTGTAACTCTGTCTGATGAACCCACCGCTAGCCTAGCTTTGCACAAAAACTGGATGTAAATGGTTGCAGTAGCATACTAATCCCAAATAAGTGACAAAATAACAAGTAAGTGACAAACATTTTTCTATTTACATGTTACCTTTGAAATTATGAACTTGGGTGTGCAAAAGATACGACATTAGCAGGCCCTATAAAGTTATTGTTTTGTCATAAACGTGCTCTATCGCCCGGTAACAAATGAGCGGAGAAAGAGGTAAACTCAGAACTGCAGCCTTCACCTTGCTAATGAATCTGATTTTTTTTTTTTTTTTTGAGAAACAGTGACCTTGTCCATGTACTTACGGGTAGGCTATTGTGGGTTCATTGTACAAAAATTTGCCTTACTTTCCCCTTATTCTAACTATTGTAATGCAATTATCTAACATAATTGTATCATATGTTGTTGAATACATTTGGTTCAGCTGTAATAAATTGCATTTAAAATATATCAGTTACTGGAATAATTCTTTATTCATGTTTAGTCAGGATGCATTTTTGGTTGGAATTCAATGAAAGATCATGGTATTACCCGGTCTCCCCTGTTTATTGTTTCAGCCACAATACAACTAACACCCATGATTGTAAACTATGCTTTTACAAAGTAGTAATAGCTGACTCCAAGTAACTCCGAACAAACTCTCTGCTCCTCACCACGGTGCGTCTCTGTGCTGCGGTTATCATTCCGCCCAAGTAGCAGCTAGTGCTTCGCCTTCTGAGAATATAGTTCCAAATATATATACGGTTAAAAGATGGCTGTGTCTCATATGACCTTGTTATTTGTACACTCTGTGACTATACAAATCACAACATGTAAATAGGAAAATGTTTGTGTCATTTTGTCACTTATTTGAGATCAGTATGCTACTGCAACCATTTACATCCAGTCTTTGTGCTAAGCTAGGCTAGCGGTGGGTGCGCCAGACAGAGTTACAGCACGCACGGAGATGAAAAAGGTATGTATGGACTTATCTAACTCTGGGGGATATGCTGAATAAGCCAAAGTCCCAAAAAGTCGGAGTGTTCCTTTAAGACCCTGTAGCATGGGAGTGCCACAAGGTTCCATTCTGGGCCCCCTGTTGTTTACATTATACATAAATGATCTGCCAACTGTGTGTAAGAGTAAAATTACTATGTATGCTGATGATACGGTGGTATCTATGCACATGGTAAAACTGCGGAAGATGTCGCTCATAAACTCACCAAAGAGATGAAGAAAGTTTCTTTGAGGCTGAAAAACTCACTTTAAATCTAGATAAGACTGATTCTATGTGTTTTACAAATCGTTATAAAATACAAAATTGCCCAAAGATCTTAATTAATGGACAAATAATCTCAAATCCAGATAAGGTAAAATATTTAGGTGTTATATTGGAAACAAATTTAGGCTTTAAAGGTTATAAAATACAATTAAAGGGGGGGTTGATTGCGATTTTCACTTTTTTCATTTTAAAAAGTGTGTAATGTTGCTGTTGGTGCATGAACAGTATCTGCAAAGTTGCAGCGCTGAAAGTTCAATGTAAGCAGAGATATCGTCTTTTAAAAATCAGAAAGTGTAATGCCTACAAAACGACTCGATTGGGACTACAGCCGGGTTTTAGACGTCACTAACCCATACATTTACATCAACCCTCCCTCCGGAATATGCAAAAAAGGGCATGGCCATATTTCTGCGGCTCATCGAAGTGTGTTATTTTCACGCAGCTGTCAGGTCTCCTGTGTTCGACCTTCCCACGGATGCTGTAGTTCGTCAACAATGGCTACAATTTATTTTTGATTATGTTTCTGAAAATTACAATCATAATTTATCTCTCTGTGCTGTGCATTTTACGGAAGACAGCTTCCAGAATCTCCACGAATTCAACAAGAAACTGTTCTTAAAACATGAAGCAGTGCCAACTTTAAAACCAGAAAGCAGTTGTTGGCCCATAAACTATAAGTAGGCTAAGACTTAATAATGTTAAATGTATTTGCATGTATAATTTCAGACCTTATGTTTTAGTTTTATCAAATGCCAGCGCTGGCTTTATAGCCACTTAGTTATGCTATTTCATGTCTACGACAAACGCGTACAAAATTTTGGACCTGAATTTTGTATATGTACTAATGTTGTAAATGTATTTTTTATGTATATATATTTTATTACATCATTTTTCAATTTAATCAAGAACATAAACCAATGCCAACGCTGTTTGTGTATATAGTAGCCAGTCAGTTCAATGCTATTGTGTATAACGTGTATAAAGTTTAAAACAATATAGGCAAATTACCATATAGAAACGTCTTGTAAGAGCCGTGTGTGGTGAGGTTCTGCTTGCCTCTCTTCATCGCCGCTTTCTGGGTCTGAATCTGGCTCACACTAATACTGCCGTGTCAACACCATTATTTACATTTGGCAGGAACACACATGCAACTTTCGGCTATAAATGTAATGGGCGTTAAGTATCCTGACAACGTGCACTACAGTTTAGCCAATTACAACACACTGGTCCAATCTAACCAATCTGAGCCCACTGCCTGTTTCTGAGGGAGTGGTTTCATAAACTCAGAAAGTAAACCAGTAGTTCAAATGACAGAGGAGAACACGGCTTACAATAAAGGTAAAATTTATGAAAAATAAGACTTAAAAAAAAGAAAAACTCTGAATATATGTTATATTGCTCCCCATAAACACAATCGTGCAAAGAAAAAAAGCAGTAAACCACCCCTTTAAATTTAATATGGTACAGTTAGGGTTAGGGTTACAGCCACTTGAGTCATAAAACTTCTCTAAAGATTCACAATAAGAAATCTTATTGTGACATCGGAGGGTTCGCCAGACCACGGGAAGAGGGGGGGTTGGTAGCCGAGTATGCACTGGAAGGGTGATAGTCCGGTGGAGGGTTGGCGGAGGGAGTTTTGCGCATACTCGGCCCAGGGGAGATACCGGTTCCAGCAGTCTTGATGGTCGTGGCAGTAGGACCGCAGGTACCTCCCGATCTCCTGGATCTTCCGCTCAATCTGGCCATTGGTCTGAGGATGGTACCCAGAAGACAAGCTGATCGAAACGCCCAGGAGATTGAAGAACGCCTCTCCAGACTCGGGAGATGAATTGGGGGCCCCGATCGGACACGATATCCTCGGGGATCCCGAAGTGCCGGAAGACTTGGTGGAAAAGTGCTTCAGCGGTCTCGAAGGCAGTGGGTAGGCCAGGTAATGGGATGAGCTTGCACGCCTTCGAGAACCGGTCGACCACCACGAGGATGCAGGTGTAGGTATCCGATCGGGGCAGGTCTGTGACGAAATTGACCCCGAGGTGGGACCAGGGTCGAGTGGGGATGGGTAGAGGGAGTAGTTTGCCTTCCGGGAGGCGGTGAGGGACCTTCGCCATGGCACAGACTGAGCAGCCCTTGGAGTACCGGGAGATATCCTGGGCCATACCGGGCCACCAGTAGCGCTGTTGGACGAGCGAGAGAGTCTGTTGGCTGCCTGGGTGTCCAGAGCCCGGTGAGGTGTGGACTGAGTCCATGAGGGACAGGCGCAGACGGTTGGGGACATAGACCCGTCCCTCAGGACCTCCCGGCGGAGCAGGTTCAGTCCGGGTGGCTTCGGCTATGTGGTCGTCCAGGCTCCACTGGATGGGGCTCACGACCACGGCTGGTGGGAGAATGGTCTCGGGGTTGGAGGAAGGAGCATCAGGTTGGAACTGGCGGGAGAGGGCGTCGGCTTTCTGGTTCTTGGGGGCTGGTCGGTAGGAAACAGTGAAGTTGAAACGTGTGAAGAATAGTGACCAGCGAGCCTGCCGGGAGTTAAGTGGTCGGGCATCACGGAGGTACTCCAAATTATGGTGGTCGGTGAAGACGGTGAAGGGATGTTGGGCCCCTCCAACCAGTGTCTCCATTCCTCCAATGCGAGTTTGATAGCCAGGAGCTCACGGTTGCCGATGTCGTAGTTTTGCTCCGCCGGGGACAGTTTCTTGGAATAGAAGGCGCATGGATGGAGTTGTGGAGGAGTCCCCTGCCGCTGCGAGAGCACCGCTCCCACCCAGTGCTGGAGGCGTCCACTTCGACGAGGAATGGTAGGGTCGGGTCTGGGAGGACCAGGGTAGGAGCGGACCCAAAAGCTCGCTTCAGCTCTTCGAAGGCTTGGTTGGTGTTGGAGTTCCAGGACAGAGACTTGGCCCCATTCTTGAGGAGAGAAGTGAGAGGTGCGCAGATCTTACTGAAATTCTGGATGAACCGGCGATAGAAATTTGCAAACCCGTGGAAACGTTGTAGATCTTTGATGGTGGTGGGTTGGGGCCAGTTGGTGACCTCCTCCACCTTCCTCTGGTCCATGGTCACGCTGCGGGGGGAGATGATGTAACCCAGGAAATGGATGGTGTTCTGGTGAAACTCACATTTTTCAAGCTTGAGGAATAGTTCAGGAATCACAGAGGCGCTGGAGGACGGTTTGGACATGCTGGATGTGGGAAGACAGGTCGGAGGAGTATATGAGGATGTCGTCTATGTAAATGATGACATATTGATGAAGAAGGTCCCGGAAGATTTCGTTTATAAATCCCTGGAAGACGGCTGGTGAGTTGGACAGGCCGTAGGGCATTACGAGATATTCGTAATGCCTTGCGGGAGTGATGAATGTCGTCTTCCACTCGTCCCCCTCTCGGATGCGGATGAGGTTATAGGCGCTCCGCAGATCGAGTTTGGTGAATATGGTGGCGCCACGGAGCTGCTCCAGAGCGGCGGGGACCAGAGGAAGGGGATAGTGGTACTTGACGGTGGATTGGTTGAGGATGCGGTAGTCAATGCAGGGGCGCAAGCCTCCGTCCTTTTTGCCCACGAAGAAGAAACTGGAAGCGGCAGGGGAGGTGGATGGTCGGATATATCCCTGATGGAGCACCTCCTGGATGTACTCCTCCATGGCCTTCTGTTCCAGGATGGACAGAGGATAGATCTTACCTCGCGGAAGGTCCGCCCCAGGCAGCAGGTCGATCGCACAGTCCCATGGCCGATGAGGTGGTAAGGTGGTTGCCAGTTGTTTATCGAAAACATCCTGGAACGCCCGGTATGGAGTGGGAATCTCAGGCAACTGTTCCACGGGGGGGACTTTCCACGGAGGTGGTGGACAGAGGTACCGTTAAGGGTGGAGTAGATGATGGACGAGCGGACTTGAGAGTGGTGGATAAACAGCGGTGGAAACATTCTTCGCCCCACTGCAGGATCTCCCCCGTGGACCAACGAACTATGGGCGAGTGGGCTTCTAACCACGGGCGTCCCAGGATGATTTCCGCTGTGGAGCCCTCCAGCACCAGGAATGAAGCCTTTTCTTTATGAAGCCAGCCGATCTCCAACCCCAAGTCCGGGCTGCGGTGTCCTATACGCCCGCGGCCGAGGGGTTTTCCCAGCACGGAATGGACCTGGAGGCTGTGAGGGATGGTTCGCTGACGGGTCTGGAGGCGCTGGAGGGTGGTTAAGGAGATAAAATTGCCAGCGGAACCGGAGTCGATTAGCGCTTGAACTGAAAGGGAACGATCCAGGTAAGTGATTGTAGCGGGGTGTATTTTAAAGTGGAAATGGGTAGAGGCAGGTGAACGGTACTCACCGCAGGTCTGGGTGGACGAACGGGACAGGCGGATAGGAGATGACCAGCATTTCCACAATACAGGCAAAGGCCGTTAACAATACGGCGATTTCTCTCGGTGATAGGGAGGCGGGTGTTGCCGAGGTCCATAGGTTCTGGTGCTGGAGGGCTAGTAGTTGATGTTGGGCGAGGAGGCGGAGGTACAGGGCTATCTAGCTGACAGGCAGTGCGACGCTGATCAATTCTGATGGACCGTTGAATGATGTTTTCAATTCCTACGCTGTCATCGTAGAGGGCCAGCTGGAGGCGGATCTCAGGATTCAGACCGTGGCGATATGCTGTGATGAGCGCGGATTCGTTCCACCCCACAGTGGCAGCGAGCGTCCGGAACTGTAAAGCATAAGCAGATACAGGTGATTTCCCTTGCCTGAGGCGAAACAGCTGATCCTGGACAGAGATGGTGTGAGCAGACTGTGAGAAAACTTCAACGAAATGGGCGGAGAATGCAGCAAACGTTTGTGTCACCGGCCCACGATCCTTCCACAGGGCATGCGCACAGTTTAGGGCTCGACCACGGAGAAGTGAGATGAAAAAGGCTACCTCGCTCGTGTGGAAACGAGGATGGATTCATTTCCATGAACAGCTCGCACTGCAATAGAAAGCCGCTGCACTCCCCCTCCTCGCCAGAGAAGGGTCGCTGGTTGGGCCATGGGACATACAGAGGCAGAGGCAGAAGAAGATGATGTGGAGGAAGTAGCGAGCGTGGGTGAGCTGGTTCCGGGGAACGGCGGGTGGTGGCGGGGACATCGCCGCGGAGGTGGTGCTGGGTGTGGGTTGCAGCATTTTGGTGGTCTGGTCTTCTGTCACACACCAGAAGGACAGACAGGTGATTAACGGAGTTTTATTGAACACAAAGGGGACAGGCAGGTGAGGATGATAAGGCAGGCAATTCAGATGAAATGTAACAGTCTTGATAATGAGTCTCTTATCTTTGCAGGAGCGGGAGCAGAAGGATGATAGGCTGGAGCACTGGAGAACGGGACCGGACCGGAGCAGACTGGAGACCGGCAGAGTGACGACGTTGGAACAGGTAGGTTTAGCAGGTGAACTTCACAAGGTGAAGGGAGTCTGTAGTCGCGATTGTAGTCAAGACCAGACAGTGAAGGACTGGGTGAGTGACTCTTTTGTAGGGCTGGTGATGAGAGTGGGAAGTGCACGCAGGTGATGATGACAGGTGAGAGCAATTAGAAATCCGGGGAGCTGAAAACGAGTGGGCGGGGTGATGGTATCTGGTGCTGACGCAGATGGATCCGTGACACCTGCATTTTGCAGAAGAACATTGTTTCGGCAACGTGACTGTGGATGAATGTAGTTATCCTAATGTTCAATAACCATTCACTACTATAGGCTTAAGGTAAGAGATATAGGGGAGCGCGGGGCACAACCTAACGCGGGGTTAAATGTAACACGGACCGTTTACATAGTTCATCAGGATCAAGCAGGTTGTCTTTCCGCTATTTTTCTCTTGCTGCCAGAAGACAGTCTCCCGCTGAATTTGCGGAAAGTTTTGATTATATTTCGTGAAGATACTGGACAAAGTGTTTTGACAAAGTGTTTTGACACCATGAAAGTATTTTTTTCATCATAGGTTTTTTTCGTTTTCTGAGTTGGGTGTATACGTTTCCAAATCTAACTTTATATTGCCTTAATCACTGTCTTGTTGGCTCAAACATAGCACTGTTTTGAAACATGTCAGCAATTCCTAGCGACTGTTAGCTAGGCTTAAAATATGTAATACACAGCGGGGTTAGTTGTAACAGAGTGTTACAACTAAGCCGCCAAGTGTACAATGATAATCAAATAAAAACCACACAACTTTTCAGGTTTGAGTATACATTTAACTTTGTTAGACTTTCACAAACAATGTTGGAATTTAAAATGTTTAAAATTTAGTGTACTATGAATGATAACTTGTTTATTTATTACAAATATGGCCTGTTATTAATGCAAAACCTAATTTTCTTTAAGCTCATTTGTATTATTATTACTGTTATTATTATTATTATTATTGTACATGCAGCTGCCACACACAAACCTAATTTAATTGCAATTACAATATTTATAATTTTATTTATTATAATTTATTGCAAAAATGCAGCCCTTTTCTGTCTCTATCCATGATATTGATCCATAATAGAAGCATGATTGGATGAGGGATGTATGTATGGATATCTGTCTATACAGATGCACAAACAATATTAAACTATACAAATAAAATAGTACTGAATTATGTGTGTTACACACAAGTGTTACAACTAACCCCTCTATCTGTTACAATTAACCCCGCATATGGAGTAAGTTGTAACATTTGCACTTCTGTCACTTTCAGTGCAACTGACCGAAAATGGTAGGTCCTAGAAAAAAACTTTAAGTGGTCAT
This sequence comes from Hybognathus amarus, assembly GCA_030378365.1. Lineage (NCBI taxonomy): Eukaryota > Metazoa > Chordata > Actinopteri > Cypriniformes > Leuciscidae > Hybognathus > Hybognathus amarus. The sequence continues at coordinate 80,186 of JAQIUQ010003602.1, read as the reverse complement.
TTGTAGCAGAGATGTGTATGTTGTTTGTGTAAAAAAAGTATTAATCTAATCTAATTATTTTTTTATTAATTGAGCCAAAACCAAAATGCGTTAGGTTGTGCCCCGCTCTCCCTTAACCAGTTTAGATGGAAAAGATTTCAAGCTGGGTGTGTTTCCCAAACCCAACTATGGTCGCAAGTTCTGTCGTTACCAATAGAGTTCAATGTAACTTGCGTCCATAGTTGGCTAACGATGCTTTTGGGAAACACACCCCTGACTATCAGAAGACATTTATGTAGTTGTACCCATGAATAGACACGGTACTTCCTTGAAAATAAATTCCAGCACAGCGCTACAACAACCATAATGGAATGACCCTTATACAATAGACAATGCTTTACAATGAACTTTGTTAGAGAGCTACATGTGGCAATTTATCTTTCAATAAAATACCTTACTCGTTCTGATGAGTAATAAAAATGTCAACAATTTCAAATCCCCCAGTTCTCGCCATCTTCGAAAAGCCAAGCTAATGTTGATTCTTGAGTTCTGTCGCATTCTCTTTTTGCCAGCTGACTCTGACGCCGTTTAAGTTATTTTGCTGTTTAAAATGTGTGATTCCCCAAAGGTTCAAGATTTAGCTGCTCCGGGACAAGCTTTCTCGCTCATTGTGACAACTAAACCCTAGCTGGAGCAACTTTTCTGTATTAACAGATTTGAAGAGACACACATGGGCGAGTGACGCATGTACACATTTTCCCATGAAAACCATCCTGACAGGTCTAAAATATGCTTATAACGGGCTTACCATAGTGAAGGGTAAGACAAAAACACGATTTGGAAGAAGTTTTGATTGCGTGTTGACCAAGCGTGCCGCACAAGCCCTCAAAAGTGAAGCCAAAACGTCTCGAATCGCCCCCCTGTGACCGGTCCTAGTATAGCTCATAACCCCCGCCCCCCCTATGTTATTCAATGGGACGCGAGACCAACTAAACAATTAAATTACACTTCACATATCCTTTTTCCAAAGATAGTTTCTGTCATTTCCTGTAGTTTCTATCACGTTGATGTAATTTCAAGTTTTCGTTTTTAAAATAAGTTTGTTTTTAGTTAGTTATGTGATGATAAAAACAGTGCTCTGACGTCATGATTGAGAGCTGTGATTGACAGGTTCACTGAGCGAGGTAGTCATTGCTTGCGTTTGATTCAGCGCGAATGAGGGTGCGGCCTTGATTTCGCGGCTTTACTTCCTGCTCACGACTGCACATGACTGGTCCCGAAACACGCAAGTGCGCAGACTCAGGTCCCAAGATGTCAGCGTCATATCGAGACACTAGCGGCTTCAGTTCTCTCTGATGGAAAAGAGCGAAGGGGCGTCGTCCATCTTTTTTTACAGTCTATGGTGTTGACTCATTTAAATTTTGTTCATTTTAAACATAAAAGAAGTTACATAGTGCACTTAAAAAAACTCACAGAAGTTTTGTAAAGTCGGCCAATCAGATCTGTGCTTCCTCAGTGAATGGACAGAAAAGCATAAGCATTCGAAATAAAAATAAAATCCTTGTACAGGAAACAACATCCATTGTTCTTCTATCAATGCACAACCATCATGAAACACATGGCTAACCGGCAGCTTTCATCAGCGCCTGTGATCCAACATGGCATGATGTCTTGTCTCAGAATAACACTTCAGGAGGGTGGGGGTGGGGGGAATGCATCTTCTGTTAAAGAGCAGGAGAATCGATGAACTGAAATGAGCATACATGCATCCTATGGTGCAGAGAGAGCGATGGGATGTTCTGTGTTTGACGTCTCAGTGTTGGCTGAGCGGCTGAAATCTGTTGTTACTCAGTGCAGAGCAGGTTAAGCCAGGCGGAGCTCTGCGTTTGTTGTTTAAACACTTACATAAATGTGTAGTGTTTTTTTGTATGTATGAGCCCACAACAATTAGATAATAGTGATTCTTTCTCTTATAAAGAAATACAACAGTGCACAAAATAATACAATTCATAAAAAATAAAATAAAAATTAACTTACCTAACAAATTAATTTAATATTTTAAATAAAATATATAATAATATAGAAACAAATTGAGTGCTACAGACATAACAGCAAAAGGGCTGGTTGATTTTGCAACACTTAACACTCTGGCAATATACATAAATGCACTACTGTTCAAAAGTTTGGGGTCATTAAGATTTTTTTATGTTTTTGAAAGAAATTTCTTATGCTCACAAAGACTGCATTTGTTTGACCAGAAATACATTAAAAACAGCAATATTGTGAAATATTATTATAATTTAAAATATGACTTTGAAAAAAAATATATGAATAATGACTTTTTAAGCATCATTACTCCAGTAATAAGTGTCACATGACCCTTCAGAATTCACTTTGATATGTTGTTTTGCTGCTCTAGAAACATGTCTTATTATTATCAATGTTGAAAACAGTTGTGCTGCTAAAATATTTTTGTGACAACCGTGTATCACGGTTTTCTCAGGATTCTTATGATAAACAGTTCAATCCAAAAGAAAAAGTTAGCATTTAGAAATCAGCGTTTGTAACATTATAATAAATGTCTTTATCATCACTTTTGATCAATGTAATGAGTCTTTGCAGAATAAAAGTATTAATATCTTAAAAAAAATACAGACTGAACCCAAACTTTTGAATGAAGCTTATTTATAGTTATTACTTTAGTTATAAAGTTTCTGCAAAACTGTTGGTATTAACTTGGTATTAGCCATAACTATAGTAATTATAATAATAAACAAATATTTTTTTATTTAATAAGTGTAAGCCGTTCAAAAAGCACAACCATTTATACTGCAGTCTGTCTGGCAGGTCACTAATATTTCCTGTATCATTTTATAAAGGATGTTGGCTGTTTATGAAGTGCACCCTGGGTTTGAGTGGAGTCCCTCTGGCAGTTCCTCAGTATTAGAACAGTATGGCAGAAAGCGTTATCTCCGTGTTGCGTAACGTAAGGTCAGGGCATGAAGCCGCTGCTCGTGCTTCAGCCTGTGGCACAGCTTCCCCCTGTCACTTCAATTAGTGCCCCGTGAGCTCAGCAAGGCAGCCACGTCTATTACAAAACCACTGAGAGAAGAACACGGCAGCTTCTAAACCCAAGACCTTGCATTTTTTTGTGTATATTTAGGGCCCAAGCCCTGAAAGGGCGCAGAGCCCTATTGTTTTCCTTCCGATTATTTTTAGGGCCCAAGCCCTGAAAGGGCGCAGAGCCCTATTGTTTTCCTTCCGATTATTATTTATTTATTAGGGCCCAAGCCCTGAAAGGGCGCAGAGCCCTATTGTTTTCCTTCCGATTATTTTTATTTATTTATTTATTTTTTTTTTATTTTTTTTTTTTTTATTTTCTCTAGCGACTATTCGGGCACTTTTGAGGCCCTTAACATGCTCGAAAACTCTTGAAACTTTGCACACGGGTCAGAACCCGCGGCCATCAGAGCCGGGCTGAAGCTGGTACCCGGGCGTGGCAGGGCGGCTCGTCAGCGCCCCTGGAATGGGGTCCGAACACCTGGTCCATAACTCAAACACACTTGCATGTAATAATATGAAACTCGGTACACATGTCGATAGCAGAATTTCATCTATACCTCGCGTTCTTACTTTTTACCCCAGCCCAACAGGAAGTTGGCTATTGAGGTTTTTTTGTAAAACACACGCAATGAACTTTTAAATACTCCTCCTAGAGCTCTGATCCAAATTCGACGAAACTCGGTCAGCGTGAAGTCAAGACATTGAGGATGAAAGTTTGTGTGGGGATTTTTGATATCTCGAACGGTTTGGCCGTGGCGAGGAAACGAAACTATGGCGAGAAACGTGAAACAGGAAGTGTGTCATAACTTCAGCATACATTAACTGATCTGGATGAAACTTCAGCAGTGCGTTCGCTGTAAGAGGACGATCACATGGATGTGACTATTGTGAGTCAAAGTTATAGCGCCACCAACTGGCAGCAGGAAGTGTGTCACTTTCAAAATGCTTTGAAATCACCCTCTTATTTTTACCCGATTTGCTTCAAACTTCATCTGTATAATGTACATACACGGCAGATGAAGACCTATGAATGGATTCTTGATATCTTTGAAACTGTTGCCGTGGCGACGCATCAAACTTTACCATTCTTTTAGGATGCATTCTTTTAGGGATTCGAACATTTGTCCATAAATCAAACACACGTGCATGGATTAATATGAAACTCGGTACACTCATAGATCACATCAGGCCAAACAACTTTCGTGCTCTAAGTTTTACGACAGTTCAAACGGAAGTCGGGAATTATGTTTTTTTTTTTTAAATAATTGTCCTAGAAAAACATCAAATTACAACCCATGCTGTTACCAATCACCACCAAACTCGGTGTGCATGAAGTCAAGACATTGAGGATGCTATATTCCGGACGGATTTTTGATATCTCGAACGGTTTGGCCGTGGCGGATTTTTTTGACTAAAAAAGGACACATATAGTGTGTTATAACTTGGTTAGTTTTACTGACAGTTACAAAACTTGCCGTGTATATTGTTCTATTCAAGCCAAACAACTTTCTAATTAACAATAATAAGCTCAAACCCACAGAAAGTCAGATATTGTAGTTTGAATATGATCATGCTCTTTCTAAACCTAGGCCTGTCACACAGTCTGTGTGTGTGTGTGTGTGTGTAGGGGGAGGGGGCTTAATCATTTCACTGTGTGTCTGGCCTGCTAAAGTAAATACATTTCTTAAGCCTGGTATTTTTTACATAAGTTTTTATTTTTATTTTTTTTATAAGTAAAGGCATATAACCTGTTTAATTGTAGTGCATTGACAATAGTTTTATATAATTAGTGTATTAATTAAATTAACTTGGTCCATAAATCAAAAAAGTAAGTAAATAAATCAAAAAGGAAGTGTGTTAAAACTTCTGCATACATTAACTGATCTTGATGAAACTTCAGCAGTGTGTTCGTTGTAAGAGGTCGATCACATAGATGTGAGTCAAATATATAGCGCCACCAACTGGCAGCAGAAAGTGTTTCACTTTCAAAATGCTTTGAAATCGCACTCTTACTTTTACCCGATTTGCTTCAAATGTAAACACACGCCAGATGAAGAGCTGTGAAAGCATTATTCAATATCTAAGATAATGTTGCCATAGCAACGCATCAAACTTTAACATTCCTTTTTTTGATGATTTTGAGTCTCTTAGCGGCTTTTGGGGCCCTTAATGGGTTTGAAAACTCTTGAAACTTTGCACACAGGTCAGATCCCACAGCCATCAGAGCCGGGCTGAAGATGGTACCCGGGTGTGGCAAGGGGGCTAGACAGCGCCCCCTGGAACGGGGTCCAAAACTTGGTCCATAAATCAAACACGCTTGCATGTAATAATATGAAACTCAGTACACATGTTGATCTCATCGTTTCATATATTCATATATTCTCCTCAAGCCGGACAACTTTCTAATTTACACTCATGAGCTAGGACCCACAGAAAGTCAGATATTTTGGTTTGAAAATGTTGAGTGTCTCTCTGAGCCTACACTTCTGTATGGCAAGCCCTTTTAACATTTAAAAGCTAAGTTTGACTATTCGTAATTAACATTGTAGATATCAACAACGTCTTTCTAGTCGTAATTACATTTTGGATAGTTTGTATTATCATTTAAGATATCTGTAACGTAATTGTGACTAGTCGAAACGACAGATAGAGTATGGCAAACCGTTTTAACATTTAATCATTTTAACCTACTAGTCTCTATTTTCATGCTACTAGTACTTATTTTTTAGATACTAGTATCTATTCCATTAAGTACTAGTACTTATTCATTAGCTACTAGTGCTTATTCTTTAGATACTAGTGCCTTTTCTTTAGATACTAGTGTTTATTCTTTAGGTACTAGTACCTTTTTAAAGATACTAGTACTTATTCATTAGAAACTAGTCCTTATTTATTAGATACTAGTACTTATTCATTAGATGCTAGTCCTTATTCATTACATACCAATGCTTATTAATTAGTTACTAGTACTTATTCATTAGATACTAGTACCTATTAAATAGATACTAGTACTTATTCATTAGACACTAGTACTTATTTCAATGGTGACTAGTAACTATTCTTTTGTTACTAGTCACATTTTTTCCATTGACTTCTATGGTGATCTGTCATTCAGATATCAACTATTCAGTTCTGACTAGTATGTTAGTATGTATTCCAATTGTGGAATACATACTAGTATGTATTCCAAAGCAGGGGTTACGTTTTTGCACGTCGTGCAGAATAACCCTAAAGGCACCAAGGTGGCGGTGCCACCGGCTTTATATATATATATATATATATATATATATATATATATATATACATATAACATAAATAAGCTGCGAGCAGCGATGAGGCCAAAGCCGGCGGTACCGCCATCCCGGTGCCTTTAGGTAACTAAGGCACCGGGATTGCGGTGCCACCGGCTTGGGCCCGCAATCGCTGCTCGCAGCTATATTTTTTTTTTATTTTTCTAGCGACTATTCGGGCACTTTTGGGGCCCTTAACATGCTCGAAAACTCTTGAAACTTTGCACACGGGTCAGAACCCGCGGCCATCAGAGCCGGGCTGAAGCTGGTACCCGGGCGTGGCAGGGCGGCTCGTCAGCGCCCCCTGGAATGGGGTCCGAACACCTGGTCCATAACTCAAACACACTTGCATGTAATAATATGAAACTCGGTACACATGTCGATAGCAGAATTTCATCTATACCTCGCGTTCTTACTTTTTACCCCAGCCCAACAGGAAGTCGGCTATTGAGGTTTTTTTGTAAAACACACGCAATGAACTTTTAAATACTCCTCCTAGAGCTCTGATCCAAATTCGACGAAACTCGGTCAGCGTGAAGTCAAGACATTGAGGATGAAAGTTTGTGTGGGGATTTTTGATATCTCGAACGGTTTGGCCGTGGCGAGGAAACGAAACTATGGCGAGAAACGTGAAACAGGAAGTTTGTCATAACTTCAGCATACATTAACTGATCTGGATGAAACTTCAGCAGTGCGTTCGCTGTAAGAGGACGATCACATGGATGTGACTATTGTGAGTCAAAGTTATAGCGCCACCAACTGGCAGCAGGAAGTGTGTCACTTTCAAAATGCTTTGAAATCACCCTCTTATTTTTACCCGATTTGCTTCAAACTTCATCTGTATAATGTAAATACACGGCAGATGAAGACCTATGAATGGATTCTTGATATCTTTGAAACTGTTGCCGTGGCGACGCATCAAACTTTACCATTCTTTTAGGATGCATTCTTTTAGGGATTCGAACATTTGTCCATAAATCAAACACACGTGCATGGATTAATATGAAACTCGGTACACTCATAGATCACATCAGGCCAAACAACTTTCGTGCTCTAAGTTTTACGACAGTTCAAACGGAAGTCGGGAATTATGTTTTTTTTTTTAAATAAATGTCCTAGAAAAACATCAAATTACAACCCATGCTGTTACCAATCACCACCAAACTCGGTGTGCATGAAGTCAAGACATTGAGGATGCTAAATTCCGGACGGATTTGTGATATCTCGAACGGTTTGGCCGTGGCGGATTTTTTTGACTAAAAAAGGACACATAAAGTGTGTTATAACTTGGTTAGTTTTACTGACAATTACAAAACTTGCCGTGTATATTGTTCTATTCAAGCCAAACAACTTTCTAATTAACAATAATAAGCTCAAACCCACAGAAAGTCAGATATTGTAGTTTGAATATGATCATGCTCTTTCTGAGCCTAGGCCTGTCACACAGTCTGTGTGTGTGTGTGATTTTGAGTCTCTTGACACACAGTCTCTGTGTGTGTGTGTAGGGGGAGGGGGCTTAATCATTTCACTGTGTGTCTGGCCTGCTAAAGTAAATACATTTCTTAAGCCTGGTATTTTTTAAATAAGTTTTTATTTTTATTTTTTTATAAGTAAAGGCATATAACCTGTTTAATTGTAGTGCATTGACAATAGTTTTATATAATTAGTGTATTAATTAAATTAACTTGGTCCATAAATCAAAAAAGTAAGTAAATAAATCAAAAAGGAAGTGTGTTAAAACTTCTGCATACATTAACTGATCTTGATGAAACTTCAGCAGTGTGTTCGTTGTAAGAGGTCGATCACATGGATGTGAGTCAAATATATAGCGCCACCAACTGGCAGCAGAAAGTGTTTCACTTTCAAAATGCTTTGAAATCGCACTCTTACTTTTACCCGATTTGCTTCAAACTTCATGTGTATAATGTAAACACACGCCAGATGAAGAGCTGTGAAAGCATTATTCAATATCTAAGATAATGTTGCCATAGCAACGCATCAAACTTTAACATTCCTTTTTTTTGATGATTTTGAGACTCTTAGCGGCTTTTGGGGCCCTTAACGGGTTTGAAAACTCTTGAAGCTTTGCACACAGGTCAGATCCCACAGCCATCAGAGCCGGGCTGAAGATGGTACCCGGGTGTGGCAAGGGGGCTAGACAGCACCCCCTGGAACGGGGTCCAAAATCTTGGTCCATAAATCAAACACGCTTGCATGTAATAATATGAAACTCAGTACACATGTTGATCTCATCGTTTCATATATTCATATATTCTCCTCAAGCCGGACAACTTTCTAATTTACACTCATGAGCTAGGACCCACAGAAAGTCAGATATTTTGGTTTGAAAATGTTGAGTGTCTCTCTGAGCCTACACTTCTGTATGGCAAGCCCTTTTAACATTTAAAAGCTAAGTTTGACTATTCGTAATTAACATTGTAGATATCAACAACGTCTTTCTAGTCGTAATTACATTTTGGATAGTTTGTATTATCATTTAAGATATCTGTAACGTAATTGTGACTAGTCGAAACGACAGATAGAGTATGGCAAGCCGTTTTAACATTTAATCATTTTAACCTACTAGTCTCTATTTTCATGCTACTAGTACTTATTTTTTAGATACTAGTATCTATTCCATTAAGTACTAGTACTTATTCATTAGCTACTAGTGCTTATTCTTTAGATACTAGTGCCTTTTCTTTAGATACTAGTGTTTATTCTTTAGGTACTAGTACCTTTTTAAAGATACTAGTACTTATTCATTAGAAACTAGTCCTTATTTATTAGATACTAGTACTTATTCATTAGATGCTAGTCCTTATTCATTACATACCAATGCTTATTAATTAGTTACTAGTACTTATTCATTAGATACTAGTACCTATTAAATAGATACTAGTACTTATTCATTAGACACTAGTACTTATTTCAATGGTGACTAGTAACTATTCTTTTGTTACTAGTCACATTTTTTCCATTGACTTCTATGGTGATCTGTCATTCAGATATCAACTATTCAGTTCTGACTAGTATGTTAGTATGTATTCCAATTGTGGAATACATACTAGTATGTATTCCAAAGCAGGGGTTACGTTTTTGCACGTCGTGCAGAATAACCCTAAAGGCACCAAGGTGGCGGTGCCACCGGCTTTACACATATATATATATATATATATATATATATATAACATAAATATAGCTGCGAGCAGCGATGGAGGGCCAAAGCCGGCGGTACCGCCATCCCGGTGCCTTTAGGCACCGGGGTTGCGGTGCCACCGGCTTGGGCCCGCAATCGCTGCTCGCAGCTATATATATATTTTTTCTTTTTCTAGCGACTATTCGGGCACTTTTGGGGCCCTTAACATGCTCGAAAACTCTTGAAACTTTGCACACGGGTCAGAACCGCGCGGCCATCAGAGCCGGGCTGAAGCTGGTACCCGGGCGTGGCAGGGCGGCTCGTCAGCGCCCCCTGGAATGGGGTCCGAACACCTGGTCCATAACTCAAACACACTTGCATGTAATAATATGAAACTCGGTACACATGTCGATAGCAGAATTTCATCTATACCTCGCGTTCTTACTTTTTACCCCAGCCCAACAGGAAGTCGGCTATTGAGGTTTTTTTGTAAAACACACGCAATGAACTTTTAAATACTCCTCCTAGAGCTCTGATCCAAATTCGACGAAACTCGGTCAGCGTGAAGTCAAGACATTGAGGATGAAAGTTTGCGTGGGGATTTTTGATATCTCGAACGGTTTGGCCGTGGCGAGGAAACGAAACTATGGCGAGAAACGTGAAACAGGAAGTGTGTCATAACTTCAGCATACATTAACTGATCTGGATGAAACTTCAGCAGTGCGTTCGCTGTAAGAGGACGATCACATGGATGTGACTATTGTGAGTCAAAGTTATAGCGCCACCAACTGGCAGCAGGAAGTGTGTCACTTTCAAAATGCTTTGAAATCACCCTCTTATTTTTACCCGATTTGCTTCAAACTTCATCTGTATAATGTAAATACACGGCAGATGAAGACCTATGAATGGATTCTTGATATCTTTGAAACTGTTGCCGTGGCGACGCATCAAACTTTACCATTCTTTTAGGATGCATTCTTTTAGGGATTCGAACATTTGTCCATAAATCAAACACACGTGCATGGATTAATATGAAACTCGGTACACTCATAGATCACATCAGGCCAAACAACTTTCGTGCTCTAAGTTTTACGACAGTTCAAACGGAAGTCGGGAATTATGTTTTTTTTTTTAAATAAATGTCCTAGAAAAACATCAAATTACAACCCATGCTGTTACCAATCACCACCAAACTCGGTGTGCATGAAGTCAAGACATTGAGGATGCTAAATTCCGGACGGATTTGTGATATCTCGAACGGTTTGGCCGTGGCGGATTTTTTTGACTAAAAAAGGACACATAAAGTGTGTTATAACTTGGTTAGTTTTACTGACAGTTACAAAACTTGCCATGTATATTGTTCTATTCAAGCCAAACAACTTTCTAATTAACAATAATAAGCTCAAACCCACAGAAAGTCAGATATTGTAGTTTGAATATGATCATGCTCTTTCTGAGCCTAGGCCTGTCTTTGCCTGTCACACAGTCTGTGTGTGTGTGTGTGATTTTGAGTCTCTTGACTCACAGTCTGTGTGTGTGTGTGTGTGTAGGGGGAGGGGGCTTAATCATTTCACTGTGTGTCTGGCCTGCTAAAGTAAATACATTTCTTAAGCCTGGTATTTTTTAAATAAGTTTTTATTTTTATTTTTTTATAAGTAAAGGCATATAACCTGTTTAATTGTAGTGCATTGACAATAGTTTTATATAATTAGTGTATTAATTAAATTAACTTGGTCCATAAATCAAAAAAGTAAGTAAATAAATCAAAAGGAAGTGTGTTAAAACTTCTGCATACATTAACTGATCTTGATGAAACTTCAGCAGTGTGTTCGTTGTAAGAGGCCGATCACATGGATGTGACTATTGTGAGTCAAATATATAGCGCCACCAACTGGCAGCAGAAAGTGTTTCACTTTCAAAATGCTTTGAAATCACACTCTTACTTTTACCCGATTTGCTTCAAACTTCATCTGTATAATGTAAACACACGCCAGATGAAGAGCTGTGAAAGCATTATTCAATATCTAAGATAATGTTGCCATAGCAACGCATCAAACTTTAACATTCCTTTTTTTTGATGATTTTGAGTCTCTTAGCGGCTTTTGGGGCCCTTAATGGGTTTGAAAACTCTTGAAACTTTGCACACAGGTCAGATCCCACAGCCATCAGAGCCGGGCTGAAGATGGTACCCGGGTGTGGCAAGGGGGCTAGACAGCACCCCCTGGAACGGGGTCCAAAATCTTGGTCCATAAATCAAACACGCTTGCATGTAATAATATGAAACTCAGTACACATGTTGATCTCATCGTTTCATATATTCATATATTCTCCTCAAGCCGGACAACTTTCTAATTTACACTCATGAGCTAGGACCCACAGAAAGTCAGATATTTTGGTTTGAAAATGTTGAGTGTCTCTCTGAGCCTACACTTCTGTATGGCAAGCCCTTTTAACATTTAAAAGCTAAGTTTGACTATTCGTAATTAACATTGTAGATATCAACAACGTCTTTCTAGTCGTAATTACATTTTGGATAGTTTGTATTATCATTTAAGATATCTGTAACGTAATTGTGACTAGTCGAAACGACAGATAGAGTATGGCAAGCCGTTTTAACATTTAATCATTTTAACCTACTAGTCTCTATTTTCATGCTACTAGTACTTATTTTTTAGATACTAGTATCTATTCCATTAAGTACTAGTACTTATTCATTAGCTACTAGTGCTTATTCTTTAGATACTAGTGCCTTTTCTTTAGATACTAGTGTTTATTCTTTAGGTACTAGTACCTTTTTAAAGATACTAGTACTTATTCATTAGACACTAGTCCTTATTTATTAGATACTAGTACTTATTCATTAGATGCTAGTCCTTATTCATTACATACCAATGCTTATTAATTAGTTACTAGTACTTATTCATTAGATACTAGTACCTATTAAATAGATACTAGTACTTATTCATTAGACACTAGTACTTATTTCAATGGTGACTAGTAACTATTCTTTTGTTACAACTAGTCACATTTTTCCATTGACTTCTATGGTGATCTGTCATTCAGATATCAACTATTCAGTTCTGACTAGTATGTTAGTATGTATTCCAATTGTGGAATACATACTAGTATGTATTCCAAAGCAGGGGTTACGTTTTTGCACGTCGTGCAGAATAACCCTAAAGGCACCAAGGTGGCGGTGCCACCGGCTTTATATATATATATATATATATATATATATATATATATATATATATACATATATATATATATATATATATATATATATATACATATATAAATGTAGCTGCGAGCAGCGATGGAGGGCCAAAGCCGGCGGTACCGGTGCCACCGGGCTTGGGCCCGCAATCGCTGCTCGCAGCTATATTTATTATTATTATTATTTATACGACTATTCGGGCACTTTTGGGCCCCTTAACATGCTCAAAAACTCTTGAAACTTTGCACACGGGGTCAGAACCCGCGGCCATCAGGGCCGGGATGAAGATGGTACCCGGGCGTGGCAGGGGGGCTCAGACAGCGCCCCCTGGAACGGGGTCCAAAAACTTTGTCCATAATTCAAACACGCTTGCATGTAATAATATGAAACTCGGTACACATGTTGATCTCATCGTTTCATATATACTTCATACTTTTACTTTTACCCCAGCCCAACAGGAAGTCGGCTATTTAGGGTTGTAAACACACACAATGAATTTTTAAATACTCCTCCTAGAGAATTCAAACACACGGCACAAAACTCGGTCAGCATGAAGTCAAGACATTGAGGATGAAAGTTTGCGAGGGGATTTTTGATATCTCAAACGCTTTGGCCGCAGCGAGGAAACGAAATTATGGCGAGAAACGTGAAACAGGAAGTGTGTTATTACTTCAGCATACATTAACTGATCTTGATGAAACTTCAGCAGTTTGTTCGTTGTAAGAGGCCGATCACATGGATATGACTATTGTGAGTCAAAGTTATAGCGCCACCAACTGGCAGCAGGAAGTGTGTCACTTTCACAATGCTTTGAAATCAACCTCTTATTACAACCTCCAAAAGTCGGGTTGTTCGTTTTTTCTACAGTTACAAAAATCGGTATGTATATTGTTCTCCTCAAGCTGGACAACTTTCTAATTGACACTCATTAGCTAGGTCCCACAGACAGTCAGATATTTTTGCTTGTATGTAGTCATGCTCTCTCTGAGCCTATGTCTGAGCCTTTGTCTGTCTCTGTGTGTGTGGGTTTGTAGGGGGAGGGGGCTTAACCATTTCACTGCTGTGTGCCTGTATAAAAAAATACATTTCTTAAGCCTGGTATGTTTTAAAAAAGTTTTTATTTTAATTTTGTATAAGTAAAGGCATAATATAACCAGTTTAATTGTAGTGCATTGACAATAGTTTATTAATTAAATTAACTTGGTCCATAAACTTGATATGAAAATTTGATATTCTTGATATCTTTGAAAGTGTTGCCGTGGCAACACATCAAACTTTACCATTCTTTTAGGATGCATTCTTTTAGGGATTCGAACATTTGTCCATAAATCAAACACACGTGCATGGATTAATATGAAACTCGGTACACTTATAGATCACATCAGGTCAAACAGCTTTCGTGCTCTAAGTTTTTACGACAGTTCAAATGGAAGTTGGGAATTATGGGTTGTTTGAAAAAATCTCATAGGAGAAATACATCAAATTACAACGCATGTGTTTACCAATCACCACCAAACTCGGTGTGCATGAAGTCAAGACATTGAGGATGCTCAATTCCGGACGGATTTTTGATATCTCGAACGGTTTGGCCGTGGCGAGGAAATGAATTTTATGACAAAAAAAGGACACATAAAATGTGTTATAACTTTGCTCGTTTTACCTATAGTCACAAAACTTGCCATGTATCTTGTTCTTGTCAAGCCGATCAACTTTTAAATTAACAGTAAGAAGCTCAGACCAAAAGAAAGTCAGATATTGTAGTTTGAATGTGTATTTTGTCTCTTTCTTGTCTCTTGTCTGTCTCTGTGAGGGAGGGGAGGAGGGTTGGGTGGGTTGCTGGTGTCTTTGTTTATGTGTCGTGTGTGTGTGTGTGTGTGTGCGTGGGTGTGTGTGTGGCTGACTGTAGATTTTTCCTGCAAGTCCTTGTCTTTTTGCATAACAACTTTGTATTTTTTTTAAATGACAAAATATGCATATAACCCTAATCTTTTAAATGTATAGTTTGCTTTAAATAAAAGTAAGATAAATTGGTAAACTACAAATTGGTAATTGAAGCTGAATGAATTAAAATCCTCCCAAAGCTGAGGCTACATTTTTGCACATCGTGCAGAATAACCCTAAAGGCACTAAGGCGGTGCCACCGGCTTTATATATATATATATATATATATATATATATATATATATATATATATATATATATATACATATATACATATATATATATATATATTTAAATATAGCTGCGAGCAGCGATGAAGAGCCAAAGCCGGCGGTACCGCCACCGATTTACTAACTAAAGGTACCGGGGTTGCGGTGCCACCGGCTTGGGCCCGCAATCGCTGCTCGCAGCTATATTTGTTCAGCTATATTTGTTGATTTAGCTCCAGTGTAAAGATCATTAATTATTTAATTAGTTAAAGGGGGGTCCAGATGTAAATAATGGTGTCGAACTGCAGTATCATTTTGAGGCAGAATCAGACCGAGAAAACGGCGATGAAGAGAGTCAAGTACCACATACGGCTCTTACTAAACGCTTCTGAATGGTAATTTGCTACATTTTTTTAACTTTATACACGTTTGTTTAACACAATAGCATCTGACTGGCAAACAATAGCAACTGACTGGCTACTAATGTTATTATACTCAAACAGCATTGGCATTAGCTTACGTTCTTGATTAAATCGAAAATAACGTCATAAAGCATATATACATGAAAAATATGTTTAAAACATTATTACTTATACAAAATTCAGGTCTATAATGTTTGTACGTGTTTGTCGTAGACACAAAATAGCATAACTAGTAGCCTAGTGGCTATAAAGCCAGCGCTGGCTTTTGAAAAAATTTAAACACAAGGCTACGTCTGGAATTATGAATGCAAATACATTTAAAATGATGAAGTCTTAGCCTACTTACAGGTTGTGGCCCAACAACTGCTGCCTCTGGTTTTAAAGTTGGAACTGCTTCATGTTTTAGTAACAGTTTCTTGTTGAATCCGGTGTTGAATTCGTGGAGATTCTGGAAGCTGTCTCTCGTAAAATGCGCAGCACAGAGAGCTAAATTACGAATCGTCATTTTCAGGAACATAATCAAACATAAATTGTATCCATTGTTGACGAAGTACAGCATCCGTGGGAAGCTCGAACACATTAGACCTGACAGCTGGTGAACAAAACACACTCGATGAGCTGCAGAAATATGCGCATGCCCTTTTTTGCATTTTCTGGAGGGAGGGTTGATGCAAATGTATGGGTTAGTGACGTCTAAATCCCAGCTGTAGTCCCAATCGAAGTCGTTTTGGTAGGCAATATTAGAGCTGTCACGATAACTATTTTTTGGTGTGCGATATATTGCACCAAAATTAATTGCGATAAACGATATTATTGTAATTTTCAGATCATTTTATGCCACTGATTATCTAATGTCAATATAATAGCATAATAATGCAAGTACACTGTTTCAAAGAACAAAAAACATTTATTCTTATTCTATTCAATATTTAGACATTGTGAAATGTGAAAAAAATGTATCCCAAATAAATAAAACAAGTAAATAAATACACATTCTTTAACAAAAAAGTGCAAGGTATCAAGAACTAGATCAAAACAAAGTGATGTGTCAAATTAAACTTTTAAAGTGTCTCACACAAAGGCACAGATGCATCAACAGGACATTTCTGCTGTCAGATTAGTTTTTTAATTGTTAGGCAGATTCCGAGAAAGGAACACCATGTTTACCTTGTGGGGCTTAAGGCAGGATCTTACTGGGGTAACAATGTTACCAGCTGTGCTAAACAGTCTTTCTGAGCTGGTGCTTGTTGCACAAATGCACATGTATTTTTGTGCTAACTTGGCTACTAGGGGAAATCTTTTGTGGTTATCACGCCACCACATTAAGGGATCAGATGATGCATCAACTGGTTCTTCCTTGGAGGAACCTGGTTAGCTCCACATCAGCCTGCGCTCTTTTGGAACCGGTTCGGAGTCTGGTGACTTGCAAGTAGGTTTCTTCTGTGCTGGAGAAGGTCACACAGCCTCTTCTTCTTGCTTGCTGGAGGTCCAGATTCAGATCCTTCATTTCCCCCTGCAGCTTAATTTCCCCCTGCAGCTTCACCACTGGCACATTCTCCTTTTCCTTCTTCCTCGTTCATGTCTAGTAGTTCTTGCAGTAGCTTTTCTTTTACATCAATCAAGACTTCCGCATCCTCCATGGTACCACGGTACCTTGGATCCAGCATTGTGGCCTTGGTCAGAAGGTTTTGGATTTCAGGTGGGCTGCATTTCTCCTTCAACACCCTGCACATGTTTGCCTTTATGTTTGCTGTCAGTGCAGTGTCATTGGGATCTGGGGATAAAAGTTCACCTTTAAGAAGTTCCAACACAGGCTTTACAGATGACACAGTGACATATTTTTCCCCTGAGAGGACATCCGTGAAATCAGCCACTGGCTTCATTGCTGCATTAATTGATTCCAAAACAGAAACATCCTGCCAGGTTGGGTTGAGGTGGCCATGTTTTCGATCTTCAACGAGGACACGTCTTATGGCTGGGAGCTGCTCTAGCACCCTCTCGATCATTTTTTGCTTGGTACCCCATCGTGTGGCGACATCCTGTGGAAAATATAACATTTTATTTATTTTTGTCTAACATTATTTAACAAATGCTACACTGTAAAAAATTGTAATCACATTTTTTTTCTTTTGTCAAATCAACTTAGATAATGTATGTTGTTCAGATAACATAATAGTTTGAGTTTCTGATGGTTAAATCAATCTGCTTCATTGTGTTTACTGATTTTTTTATTTCAATGAACTTAAAATTAAGGCAATCAGGTTACTAATTTAATTAAAACCAACAATATTTTTATAGTGTAGTAGTACTTTCATAAATAATAATATGTTTATTATAATGTAACCAATTATTTAATACATACAAACAGGCCCAAAAAGTAAGTAATAAATAATAAAAACCCTTTAAATTAAGTTTATTTGGATTCAACCCTAAATATTTTGTGTTGTATAAGTTACTGCTATCATCACTCACCAGTACTAGATTGTGTTGGGGGACATTGGTTTCTGTCTGTGCCTTCCTCAGGTCTCTCTTCTTTAGCCAGCTCAAATTGAAGGTGTTGACAAGATTCCTACAAAGTCGCATGGCACGTGCTGTGCGATCCTGGTCACTGTCCAGTCCATGGGAAACAGCCAAATGAAGGTTGTGGCCAAAACAATTGAGCCATGGCCAGCCAAGATTACGTATTGCAGCCACAATGTTAGCACCGTTATCTGTAGTTATACAGGCCATTTTGCACTCATCCAATTCCCAGTCTGCTAAAGCAACCTGAAGGGCTTCAGCAAGCACATCCGCAGTGTGGTTCTGGGGTATGTATCTGGTCTCTAAACACTTTGACTGCAGAGTCCAGTCAGCAGTTATGTAGTGAATGGTCAAGCTCATATAAGGTGTCATATTTGAGCTTGACCACATATCTGTAGTGGCAAAGTAAAAGGAGATGTCTTTTATCTCCTTCAGAATATCATCTTTTATTTTATTGTACAAGGATGGAATGGCAGTTTGGGAGATGTACGTTTTCTTTGGCAATACGTACTGTTTGTCAAAGGTTTGCAGCATATTTTTAAATGCTGGTTTTCGAACCGTGCATAATGGCTGCATCTCTTTGGCTATATAGCGAGTTACGCTATCCGTGAGCGTGCACCATTTCGCGCTGTCACGTTTATATTTGCACTGTCGGGAAAACGCATTTGCAACAGATAACTGTCTGGAAGAAGGCCCCTCTCCAACTCCAGCTGCAGTTGTTGTTCCCAGGTTGAAAAACTGGGTGGGATGGTTATGTTTTAGGTGCGATTTTAAGTTTGTTGTGTTGCCTCGTTTTGTTGCTACTGTTTTAAAACACAGTCGACATACCGGCTCGTTCAAGTTAATTATCTCTCCTCTCTCGTTCGGCTTAAAGCCAAAATGTTCTCACACCGGAGCTGAAGATTGTGGCTTTGAAATCACTCTCTCTTTCTGTGTGTATGTGTGGACGCGCTGCCTGAGCCCCGCCTCTGACACAGCAGACAAGATGACAGAGGCAGCGTGATCAACTAAAATGTTGATGACATTCATTTTAATGTAAAAATGAATCTAATTATTATTTTAATAATAAAACAAATTATCATTTGCAATATATCGCGGCTTCAAAATGATCGCGCTCATTTCCATATATCGTGTCAATAATTCCAATATATTGACTATCGCGATTTTTAAAAGACGATATCTCTGCTTACATTGAACTTTCAGTGCTACAACTTTGCAGATACTGTTCATGCACCAACAGCAACATTACACACTATTTAAAATGAAAAAAGTGAAATCGCAATCAACCCCCCTTTAATGTCATCTTTAAAGTACTTTTGCGGAAAATAGTTATGTCATCGTCCAGCTCAGTTTAGATCTCTTCCAATAGTGTCGGTTCAGTCAAATCAATAATATTGTTGAATATTAAGTGACCCCAACTATGCAAGCCAGAGGGGTCAGTGGCAAGGAACCCAAATTCCATCAGTTGAAAGAATGGGGAAAATAAACCTTGAGAGAACCAGACTCAGTCTTGGGGGCCAGTTGTCATTTAGCCAAAGAACAAACACTGTGTGATTATGCTTACTCGCTTACTTACTTGCGCACCGGGGAAAGGTCCTGCAATTAAGACCGGTTGTCACCACTCTTTTCACATGAACGGCCACCAGAAGGAGGCGGAATATGGAGAGCACTAAAACAGTGCCCTAAACTTCTGTGGAGATCACACCTCTCGAAATTGGCTTGACTGAGATTTTTTTTGTTTTGTTTGGACGCTGACTTGTTTGCGATGTCAGAGTGGGCTGGCAGTTTTGTGTCCCTTAGTCTAATATAACAAGCATACAATGCATGTTACAAGGAGGAGATATACACCAATGTTAAACAAAGATTATTTTGATAGGCTGCAAGATATAGATGAGGTAACAATAACTAGTATTCCATCATAAGGCATGCCTAAAACAGTATACAATTCTGTATTCAATTCTTCAGAACAGTATACAATTATTTAAGCGCAGCTTAAGGAGCAACCTGAAAAAAATTATCATCATGATGATTTGATGGTCTGGATAGAACAGTTATTGCTATAAAGAATATACAAGAAAATATATTGCTATATATTTTTTTAGTAAAAAAAATTTTCAAATGGCAGACCGTGATCCGGGTTCAGACCCTGGCTTGGTTCCAACCGGCCCCCGAGACATAATCGCCATATTTTTTCACATAATTGTCACTGTTGTACCATTTTACCACTTCCTGTTAAAGTGAGTGGCATGTCAAAACAACGGTGTGTTCAGGGTCCTTTATGGTAATGAACTTTCAGCACTGTATGCTCAGCACTGTATGCTGTATATTTTTTTCCAGAAAAGAAAACGCTTTATTCAAGCTCTTTCCATTCCATGCGTGTTGTTTTCCCTTGCTAAAGACACTAAAGCATCTGGAAGAGCTGTCGATGACGTGGTTTTTTTAACAACAGTAGTAGAAACACAGTGATCAGTAAAATAGATGGATACTTTTGCTAAAACACTGCAGAAAACTAGCCTGGCTAATGTTAGACCACATCTCATTGACATTGAGATGTGGTCTGGGAACCTCATTTTCATTTTTCGTATTTGAGGCGTGGTCTACGAACGTCTATCAAATGTGCCTATACGCATCTCATATCCAATCGTTTCAATTATACCAGATGACGTATGTAGCAGGCTTGTGCAAAATTCGGAATTTCAGAATTGGCCTCCATTCAATTCATGAATTGGAATTTGAATTGAATTGACTCTGCCCCCAAGGAAGTTGAATTTGAATTTGAATTGGAATGACAGGAAGTGGAATTAAATTCATGGAAATTCAAAGAAATTTCACAGAGTCATACAACAGAAAGAGTGTGTTGAATCTCACATAGGGGAAAGTGGGGCACAACGTAACGCTTTTTGACTTTCTCAGTTTGTGCAAATCTTTTTAGAGTATTTATTTTTTCCCACATGTCTAGTACAATTATGTGGTTTTGTTTTATTAATACAGTGTATACTTTTTTCTTGATTTACCCTGAAAGAAATGTTAAATGTGACAACCTGCCCCATAGGTGGGGTGCATTGTAACATGAGGGGCACATTGTAACATCACCATATGACAGCTTAAAATGCTATCTCATCTAATCAAAAACATATACAAGTCAAACCAAAATATTTTCTTAATAAAATAAAATTATTAACTTTTTCATATAAAATAATGGAATTTTTTAATAATAAAAAATAATGGAATTTTTGATTTTGACAACAAACACACAGGAAAACACAGCTATATAGCATGTTTCAAAACATTTTTTTTTCTCAGTAGAATTCATAAAAGTATAGAATATAATAGCATATTTCTAATAGGGGCACAAACGCAGTGTGACAACATGCCCCAACTGCACATCTGGGGTTTAAACCCTGCTAGTGTCTTCTGCTATAGCGAAGCATTAAAGGACTATATTACCTGTTAAACTACAGATTAGAGATTAAAATAATATCAGATTGTCTAATTTTAATTAAACACAAAATATAAAGATGAAAAATTACCTTAAGTAGGAAATGTTTTTTTCCTATGGTTAAATGTTCAGTGATATCTTACAAAGATCTCTGAATTTTGGCGCAAATTTTTCTCTGTATAGTGTTGAAATGGCAACTAGTAAATACATCAAGTTTCGTCATGCTAGCGTGTGGAAGTAGCCTATTTAAAACAAGTGTGTCACAACTAGCCCCGCGTTACGTTGTGCCCCCGCTCCCCTACAGTCAGGGTTAGGAAGGTTACTTTGGAAATGTAATTGCTCACTGTTATAAGTAAATGTGGTTTAGATTAATTTACTTGGGTTACTTTATCAATGTAAAGCAATTTCCTTTTAATTTGAAAATTTCCCCCCTAAAGATTTACTAAAGTAATTCTGGGAAATGGCGTTACAATTACAATAGATCAAACTTATTATTTGTTCTGTGACTAGAGCTTTTAACATTCATTGCTGGGGAAAACATTTTCTGGTCGTTCAAACTAATATAATTTATATAATATGCAATCATATCTGACATATATTGTACAGCTACATTGCTAAACACTTAAAATATCTATATGAATTTCTTAGAATTTTTATTGAATTGTAATTCTGCTTCCTTTAATTCAAATTCGAATTGTAATTCTAGATCCTGTTTTTGACATCAATTCAAATTCAATTCAAATTCAAGAATTGAATTGGAATTTAGTAGTCATTCTCAATTCAATTCTGAATTTTGCACAAGCCTGATATGTAGAGCGAAATATATTAGACGAGGAATAAGATGATGGGTCAGAGATTTATGTGCATTCTAAATTACTTAGAACAATATCTAAGGCTGCTCATGATGAGGGCATTTAGATTATTATGTACAATGTTTGTTTGTTTTTAGTAGATGCTCATTTTAAGCAAAATATAAAAATCTCTGAATGGCTTTCTGGCTGTAAAGTTCGGAACACACCAAGCCGACGGTCGGCTGTCTGGCAGATTTGGTGCGTTGGCCAACTAAGTTTCCTCGGTGTGATACGCACGGTTCCGTGCCGTTGGCTGAAAATAGTCCTCATTGGCTTTGTTTCGCCCGATTCGACATGTTGAATCGGCATCGGGCCGTCTGGGAAAGAGAGAACTCTGATTGGCTGTTCAGCAAAACGGTAAAGATAGAAGGCTGTTCTTATGTTACAGTATGTCTTCTTACCGAGTGTCCCTTGGCGAATATTTCAATATTAACATGAGTGGAGTGGAATAAAGACAGTGTTTAGCAGGATTGTTGATATTCAAAACGGTAACGCACGCGCTGCTTTGTTTTTCTGTTATGTGGATCTGCAGCCGGCAGCTACGGTTTTCCTTTTTGAACGACGATTATAGACTAATATATCTGCAGAAATAGACAGTTGGCTCATTACACGCAGGTGCAGAACGCACATCTATCCGACAGTCGACTGTAGTTATCTCGGTGTGTTCAAGTGCAACTTTTTACCTCTACGAGAGCGGACAAGAGACGACAACACAGTTGGCTTTTATCAGTGCTAGTTCGTTGGCGTCAGCTTGGTGTGTTCTGGGCTTAAGGCATATGTATTACCTTTTAATACTCATATCTAATTGGGGTCAACTGATCACTTAAATTTTCTTTAGAAAATATAATGTTTTTTTTCTTTCCTGTTTTATTAATTTTTAGGTCACTCCTTGACCCAGTTTGTGCGCCACTGTGCTGACCACTTCCTGAACAGCGAGCACAAGGAGATCCGCATGGAGGCAGCACGTACCTGCTCACGGCTGCTCACCCCATCCATTCACCTGATCAGCGGCCACGGACATGTGGTCAGTCAAACCGCTGTGCAGGTGGTGGCTGATGTTCTCAGCAAGTTACTGGTGGTTGGCATCACTGACCCAGGTGAGAGACACAGCTGTTTACATGCATGTTAGCTTATAGATTATGAATAAACACATTTCTGTGTGCAACTAGGTTCATACCATAAATTTAATGAAAACGGGTTGCATAGTGGAGTAAGTAATTACATAAGTTGAGTTTTGGCCAGAAAGGATTAATGCATATAATCTGGGGTTCTGTTAATAGTTTAAATTATTAAAGATGTCATATAATGCTATTTTAAAAGTTCATCATCATGATTATTGGGTGTATTAGAATAGGTTAACATGCTTTAATATAAAAAAAACAAACATTATTTTTCACTTATACTACAGGGCTGTTGAATGCTTGATTCTGATTGGTTGAGAACGTTCTAAAGGTGTGCATTATTTTCAGGGAAACGCACGGCTAAAGTAGTTTCAGGCAAGTTTGAACCGCATTACAGTTCCATATCACTGCGCAGAGTTAGGATTCAATTCATAACAAGAGAAGACATGCAGCCCCATGCGCTTGATCTGCAATTTTCGATGTCTAACTTCACAATCAATTGACTTTAATAAATAAAGTATAGTCCTATCTTTAATAGGCTAAATAGAAAATTAAACTGAATATATAAATAAATTAATAGTCCTGCTGCACGGATTTTCGTAATTATTCCAGATAATAGGCCTATAACAAATAAATAATTATTGATAGGCTTACTTGTGAAAAGGGCTTTGTGTTTTTTATTTATTGGGTTATCTACTGTCAATTATAGAAAACAATAATGAACGAATTAATTAAAACGAAGTTAATAAATAAATAAATAATATTGACGCACATGCGTTCTGACTGATGCCCAACGCGCGTTCAGCACAGCAACGCGTTCATTCTGTGTTCACACAGTTGGTGATTAGTAGGACCTGCTACAGTCGATGGAAACAGTCGGTCTTCGAATATTTCAGCGAATTGTAAGTGTGTCCCCCATCATTACATTAGTCTGCTATCAGTGACTCAAACCTCCGTTACTAACGTTATACCTCTAAAAGGACGTTTTGGAATTAGCAACGGAGGCAACGGATGCGTAAGAAATTAGTCCTACATACAAGAGCGCTTCAATGTCAAAAACTTGACAAACGTCTTGATATGAATCATCTGAACAATGTTTTGAGGTGTGGTAACTGTAGTATAAGCAGAATAATTGACTTCAGGCCGTTGAATTATCCGAAAATAATGCACACCCGAGGTGTAACGGCCACTCCGCTTCGCGTCGTGACCGCATTACCACCTCGGGTGTGCATTATTTTCTAATAATTCAACGGCCTGTCGTCGATTATTCCTTACATACTTGACATTGTTGCAGTAACTCTATTCCCAGTTTGCCTGAAACACTTTGAGTTCCAGTTTCTACAAAGCCCCTTTTCCATAACACAAGCTTCAGCTTCCATGGCTTCTTAAGCAATTGTAAACGGCAAACAGTTATTGTCGGCGGTTTAACAATATCAGTTCAAGCCCAAGTCAGATTCTGAGAATCAGATCGATCGGAAGCACGACTTGTGTAGTGCCGGCGTTGTACCCTCCCAGGTTCATGATAGCCTCGTGAGACCATCCTGATCTCGCGAGCTTTCAAGGTTTCACTCGCAGATCAGTCTGGATACTTTCCGTTAAAGAAAATTTGGGAGCAGTTCACCAAACGAACGTCCAATCAGCGTTGGCTTTGAGACGGGTTGAGGTGTGACGCAATCAAGCGGAAGCAACGCAAGCAAATACGAACTGATCTAGAAACATTTTCAGACAGCGGTAGTCCTAATTCTTTTAGCCGCTTGCTAATGCTTTTTTCTCTTGCATCCTTCTTGTGAAATATGGACCGGGCACCTGAAATGGTGCCTTTTATTCGCAAATTGTAGTTACATAAACGGCAAATATCCGAGCCTTTTACGTCATATGCTTCGTTGATCTGATTGGTTGATTTGGCCCGTCTATGACCAACATAGGCCAATCAGCTAACCAGTAATTTTGCCCCTTACCAAAACCAGTGTTGCCAGATTGGGCGGTTTCCCGCCCAATTGGGCGGTTTTGTAATCTTTTTTGCGGGCAAAAATGGGTTTGGGCGGGTGGATAAAAATTGGGCTGGTTTCCGATCAGTTCGGCGGGTTTTTGTAGCCGAAACGCCGGTACTTCAGATCCTTCTTTCAGCGACTCTCTGTATAAGCCTAATCTCACTCACTCACATATAGGCTACACACCCACTACAGGTCTAATCTCAAAACAGACACGTTCCCTTCAGCTCACTTCACGCACGCCGGCGGCACCTCCCCGTGCGCACAGGTCTTGCGCGTAATGGCTTGACATCAGCTACATTCCGTCCGCTTATTAATTGCCTAAGTTATTCGCATTATTTTACATAAAATAAGCTAGTTTAATAGTAGGCTAGAATAGCCTACTTTTGCGTTTATTTGATTTCTGAAATCGGATAGGCTAAGTCGAAGGCCGGTGTACTTTTGCGTCCATTCCTTTTCCCTTTTTTTAACTCGTAATTGAATAACGAAAAACATGCTTTCTTTATTCGTTTTTAGACTGGTAAAACGATATTCACAAACTTTTTTATTTTCTTTATATAGGCCTACAATGGATATTTGACTTATAGGCCTATAAAAAAGAAAGAACAAAAACATCTTTTTTTTTTCTTTTCTGGTTTGGCCAGAGCTCATCTACGGACATGGTTTGGCCTTAGAAAACCAGTAAAATCATGTTTTTTTTCATATTAATTTGTGAATATTTTAAATGTTTCATAAAGGGACAAAATAAACAATACCTTAATATTTATTTTTTAATTATTATATAAAACTAAACATTTATTATCTAGGCCTATTTATTTTATTTATTATACAATGTGTATTTTTTATTAGTATTATTATTATTTTTTACAGCAGCATTTGCAGTTCAAATTCAAATTTTGGTATTCAACTTTGTATTTTAAAAATACAACCGTTAATTTTTTTGGTTTTTCAATTACAGGTTAAAAAAGGAAAAACGAATGGACGCAAAAGTACACAGACCAATGGGTCATTTTAAAACTCAGTTAATGATTCTAATGTGTTTAAATGAGAAACCATAGCGGGAAACAAGGCAAAAAAAAATTGGGCGGTTTTTTGTGCATTCTCGCGGTTTTTGACGAGGTTTTGGGCTGGAAAACCTTACTGGCATCTGGCAACACTGATCAAAACTTCTTCAACGGAAGGTTTCCAGATGGATATGCGGAGCAAATCCATCTGGCGAGAGTCAGGTTAGGTTCATGAAGCTTTACTCCATAAAATGTGCTGTACACAAGTAACTTTTGGGTTGTACCACTCAGGTGCAGCGTTACCATTAAAAATAAAACCTAAGCAATGATTCTTTATGTCATGCATCATTAATTCCTCAAGAATGACTTCCTTGTTTAATGGGAAGTGTTGCTCAATTTGTCTCTACAAAACGGTGCTCAGTAGTGTTAAGGTCAGGTGAAATACTTTGGGAGAATAGTTAATGGGTGCTTCTCATTTCTTATTTGTGCACCCTTGCGTTTTTTCATCGTTTCCTAACTCCTGTGAGGACCAGCTACTTCTCACTGTACTCCTCCCCCTTACAACGACATACATTTTGGATGCTTTTCGATCCAAAATGCTTGAAATGAAGAGAGAGTACTTTAGATAGAACCATGTATTTCACTGCTGTTGTGTGCGAGATGAAAGTCTATACTGCTTTCGCCAGCTCTTAGACATTTGCTTAGCATTTGTCTGCTCTTTTCTTAGCAAAAAATCACAAGATGCTTAAAGTGAATGCTCACCATTGTGTAACAAGATTTTTAATACTATTTGACCGTAAATAAATCTTACTATTCTCTTCAATGTGGTTTCTTTGTTGTCAGCATGAATCTAAGAATGTTTCAGTAACAGATACATAACTAAGAAAGCACTCCTACTTTTATTTTTACTTTATTTACAAAACATGTCATTTAACTTGCATGTTTTATTATTGTAACTTCTGGAGGGTGTACTCATTTTTCCAAGACAATGTTTTATCACTTAAAAAAAAAAAATCTTATTTTCCTCTTTAATATTGACATGCTTTTTTGGGAATTGATCTGCCAGATTTGTAAAAATATAAAACCTTCTTTATGAAGAGAAATTGCTAAATTGTAAGTTCAGAGGGGATGTACTCATTTATGCTGTGCACTGTACATGTGGCTTCCTCTCAGACCCTGATATTCGATACTGTGTGCTGGCCTCCCTGGACGAACGCTTTGATGCCCACCTGGCACAAGCAGAGAACCTCCAGGCTCTGTTTGTAGCACTTAATGATGAAGTGTTTGAGATTCGTGAACTGGCCATCTGCACTATTGGCCGTCTTAGCAGTATGAACCCTGCCTTTGTCATGCCCTTCCTGCGCAAGATGCTTATTCAGGTATTTACATTTTTCACAGCACATGGCTATATTTGAAATGGCATCCTACCATACTACTCATACTACTCTTATATATTTTCAATATTCAGTGCTCCAGACTAACGTATAAGAGTGTACAGATGGTATCACCAACAGCTGATGTGTTAGTACCAGCATTAAAAAATTAAAATCAGAACTAACAATAATACTAGCGATAATACATAAATACAGCCAAATGGTGTTCTAATTCTAAAAAAAAATCTAATCAGTGTGTAAATTTAATATCCAACAACAAATATTTGTTTAAAATGCATATTTTAGATTAACTTATTGCACTTATTTTTCTCCATCTTTAAAGTTGAAAAATGACTGTTGCTGTTATTTCAAATTGTTTTGCAAAATGGAAATATACGCATGAATTTCAATTCATAACATTTATAGAGTATATAAAATAAATGTAAATTGTGCGCTGGAGAAAAGCATCTCTTAAGTGCATTAAACAACACAAGCCTTAGTGATATTGTCTTGTTATTTGGCTTGAGACTGCAATTGCCACTTGACACTATTTCTCACAACTGTCTTTTATTAGATACTTATTTTATCTTGTATTTCCCAATGTGTCTGTAAGAAACACTTAACACTTGAAAGGAAGTAAAAATTTTAGGACAACTGCTGATAACTGTATTGTATTTCTAGGAATTTCTAAGAATAATATTTTATACAAACCTAACATCTCATTATTATAAAGTAACTGTAATTTGTAATTATAAGTGACTGTAATTTAAAAGCGCATTTTAAAAATAACTCACTTGAAAAGACATTTAGTACATGTGATTGTAGATTAGCATAACTGTGATTGTAGATAAAAATATCTATAAAATAATACAATTGTTGCATTACTCAAGTTGTTGTATTTGTATTTGTAGTTGTATTTGTATAGTAATATTAAATCAACTCGCTCAATTGAGAAATATTTATGTACATCATCTTGTGAATACCTGAAGAAACCACATGAAATTGGAGTTAATAGATTTTTCAAAATATTTGTAATTTTTTTTATTGTGAGTTTCTGTAAATAATGACTTTAAACACATAGTTAATAAATTCAGAAAACTATGTTAATTCTGTTATTTGTTTTATGTTATACATCATATGTAATGTATAATATAAACCTAGGCACTTTGTCATTTCTACAAATCTAAAATGAATATAATTTTATGAATATTATGAATAAAAAGAGTTATCTTCTTGTAGGGGAAGTCTTAGGTTCAAAGGTACTTCAGTACAGATCACTTCTGCATTACAGTTACTGTATCTAAATTTAGTGTAAAAATGTCTGCAGTCTTGGACAATCAATAATATTAGTTAAAATAGAGATGTTAAAGATTGTGGGATACACTATTCAACACAATGTTCTCTTTTTATACTGCACATTTTGCCAAATGTAGTAGGTTATATATATATATATATATATATATATATATATACTCATACTAAACACTGAGTTGTTAGGAGTTTTAGACATTTTTTTCTATGACTTTACTTCATCTCATTTACCAACAGATGGCAGTGAGTAAATGTTTTTCTGCTGAAATAGCAGCTGTTTTGTTTCACCATAGCTCTAGTCAGCCTTGTCTGACTCTGTTTTCCCTGGCACCTCAACAAATTCACTTAACTGTTGGCTAGCAACTACAGATTTCATATTGCTTGGAAACCTTTAACCTGCATTCTCATTAGAAGAGTTATTGTTTTATTTGTTTTTATTATAATATAATACAGTCTCTGTTTATATCAAATATTAATTGTTTTGTCACACATCTGTTATGAATGTGTCTGTAGTTACACTGAATAATGCCAAACTCGGTACTCTCCAATGCAATAAAATGTTGTCCAGATCCTGACTGAGCTGGAACATAGCAGTGTGGGCCGAAACAAAGAGCAAAGTGCCCGCATGTTGGGTCACTTGGTGTCTAATGCCCCCAGACTCATCCGCCCATACATGGAGCCCATTCTCAAGGTACAGTCACATCCTTAATACCTCTGCATGTGTTTTAGGGATGTTGTCAAATGTGTTGTGAAATTTTGTAACAGGAAGTTTGTTTGTTTGTAATTGTAAAATAGCTAAAATAATTTCTGCAGTTGAGATACGCAAAATGTTAGTGTTCCTTCATACTAGTATTAAAGTTAATTTCAGAATGAAAACTTTTCACAGTTTAATCCACAGCATGAATTTTCAAGAATCAATATTAATTTTCTTAAAGTGCCCGGTAAACAATGTTTTAACTATTGGTAAACCCAATTTTTTATAAAACTAGATAAACACTGACTTTAATTAGAAAAGATAAAAACTTTCCAAAGCTTTAATATGGTCAGCATATAATGTAGGATTGGTCAGTCATTTTGTGCAAAGTGGGGCTCAGCAGTGGATTAACTACTGCCTCGTTCATGTGACAATGTGTTGTTTTAGAATTTTTTCTTTTTCAGTATAGTTTTGTTGCTATTAATAGTGCTTTATACTAAATTTTTAATTCATTATGAGGTAAATTTTTATTTCATTATGATTCCCATATCTAATAACTTTCCAGTCCCTTTTCTGGATGTAGATATTGTGATGTTCTGAAAGTGTGACTAAATGTTTGGTTTCCAATTTTGTTCTTCACACAGGCCCTCATCTTAAAGCTGAAAGATCCCGATCCAAACCCTGCAGTTGTTATCAGTGTTTTAGCTACCATTGGAGAACTTGCCCAGGTAATGGATCATTTTCTAGGCTGTCATCTACAGTACCTTTAAAATAACCATGTCTACTTCCTACTCAGTGCAGCACAATATTTAGGAAACTTTCAGGAGAATGGTCAGTGTAGCTCTGTTCAGAAGACAAACATAGAGAGTGGATGTTTTTGGACAATGGGTGAGGAGGAGGTTGGAGAAAAGGGATTAAGTGTAAGAGCGAATAGTTTTTTCCAAAGAAGATAAATGGTGACATTTAATATGACTACTACGTTTGGTATTAAACAATGGACTACAGCCACCTGGATGATTCACGTTCAAAATGACGCAAAACTCAAAAGGTCAACCCTGAAAGCTCATTGATTTTGTTCAGTTGAAATGTTGTCAACCGTGTCCCTTTCTTTAATATGTACCAGGTGAGTGGACTGGAAATGAGGAAATGGATGGATGAGCTGTTCCCCATCATTATGGACATGCTGCAGGACTCATCTTCTTTAGCCAAGCGACAGGTTTGCTCATTCCCTTGTTAAACTTTAGGCCCATCATTATGCTTGTATTTTTATAATTTTTTTGTTTTGTTTGATAGTTTGATCTGAGATTTGCCAGTTTCATTAACCTTAGTATCCGCTTTTCCACTGTCAGGCCACTGCAAGCCAGGGCTTAAGATGTGCCAGGCAGGGCCAATAGCTTAGGACCTCAAACACTGAGCTCAAAATCAAGTTTGGTTTCCACTGTCTAGCCAGTAGCCCTGCAGCACTGCTCTTAAACACGCCTCCATTGAATGACATCATCATTTTACCAACTGACTGAAAACAATCTAGATCGCAAAATGAGCATGACGGAAGCAAAGTCTTTACTTAAAAATTAAAAATTCCAGAATTGATGTTTGACATGTTTTAAAATGTTTTTTTTTTCAGTGACTCAATTTATTCATTTGTGTCAGGAGTACACATTAATCATGCTGAATCAAACTGGTATTTACCATTTCACATAAAAGAACACATACCTATTCAGTTGCACCTGCTTTCATTTATTTGTTCACAGGAATGCACAGGAAGTTCAAAGGCTTACACAATTACAAAAGTATTATGATAAAATGTTTACATTACATAATACATTTCTTTAGAAAACGTAAGCATTTATTAATTTTCCACGAAATGATGTTAACTGAGGAGTTTTGAGTGATCTCTCCGGCCTCACTATAGTGTTATCTTTTTTGCCAGAGCAACAGAGGGAGCTCACAAGAAGAAAACAGGAGTTATTAGTTATACGAGTTAACAGGAGTGCATGTTTTTTATGAAATATACAGATGCATTAGTCCGGTACCAATAAAGCCACAGGGAAGAAACAGATAAAACATTAAACTGAAATAAATACACAATTATAATCTTGTCTACATTCTTCAATCAGTCGCTGGTATTTTCATAAACTTGTATTTATTATCGCAATGGTTACGCATAAGTAGCCTTTAGCATCCCAAATAAATATATGTCTGCCTCATATGGTGATCAGAATCGCCATCGTATCAACACGTGCTGCGTGAACAACACACTCGACTAGCTGGAGGCTGGAGCTGCTGAAAAATGCGCATGCACTTTTTTGCATATTCCGGAAGGAGGGGTTGATGCAAATGAGTAGGTTAGTGACGTACCATAACCTAGCTGTAGTCCCAATTGAGTCGTTTTTGTAGGCAATTATACTTCCTGACGATATCTCTGCTTACACTAAACTTTCAGTGCTGCAACTTTGCAGATACTGTTCATGCACCAACAGCAACATTACACACTATTTAAAATGAAAAAAGTGAAATGGCAGTCAACCCCCCCTTTTAAAAATCTGGTCCATACAGAAGAGCAACAGTGCTACCTATAATTTCCCGGTGGACTGGCAGCCAATTGTAATGAGAAGCAAATGTATGCAATTTCCAGCGAAATCTGTCCTAACAGCTCCAAAATGTAAAACGTAGGTTGAGTATTTTTGGGTAAAGGAGAGACATGTTTGGATGAAAACATTTTTTTAAACTCATTAATAACATGTTAATGTTTTTTTTAACTCATTAACAACAACAAAAACAACAAAAACAAAAATTATATTTTCATGCACATCTATTTTCTTGCGTCTGAAGCAGTTTGGATTTTGTCCTTTGCAGAGCATTATGGGTTATTAAAGGCACTTTACTTTCCCTTCTTCATAACAACAATGGAAACATTCTGAAATACTTGCATACTTCAATAATATTTGGAGGCAGTCTAGAGTGCACACTTTGAGTCTAAAAGGTTTTATAGTCCCGTTATTAGTTGCGGTCAGATGTCTTCAACATTTACAAAACTTTTACACAAGGCTTTCATTCTTGGTGTGACGTTGTGAGATTCTGCTTTAGCAATCAGGAGTGTTGTAGTTTGGATGTTTTAGGTTGCCTGAGGTTCACAGAAGCTCATGTAACTAAATACTTTACCTTCTTTGGACTGTGTCTGGGGCTTTATTTGTCTTTTTAGAAGTCAATCTTTAAAAGTAATTTTCTCAATAAAACAGCTTAAAAGTGCGCTCAGTAATATTTCCTTATTTGGAAAAAAAAGAAAGAAATGTATAGCACTTTTGTTTGAATAGGTTTAAAATAATGCACACTCACATGATAAAGGCTCCAGTCCTGTCAGTAGATTAATGAAATAATTTTTTTTACAAGTAGAAGGTAACCTCATGAAGACAAGCATGTAGAGATCAGATGACCTGGTGAATATAGCTCATTTCATCTCAGTATCACCTCTGACAATAGCCGTTTTCAACTATTTTTATGCGCATTTTGATATATTGTATTCAAAAATGCTGGATGGAACGAACAGGCATACTAAAAATGCACATAAAAAACTTACAGTACATAGAAAATATACATTTGTAGTAAAATAAATTTACCCGGCTAAATTCCTCGATATGCAACAAAAAACTCTTGTGACTTTGCCTCAATAGTGGATGTGATTGTTTGACAGTTTGTCATCAAAATGATTTGGGGTTATTCCCTCCCAGAACTCTCTCACATCATTGCATTCGCAAACACCAGACATCTAAATGCAAGATAACATGACGGCGTTTATTGCGTTTCGTCTGCGCCCTCTGAAATGCAAGTGATTTATGTAGGGAAGCATAGCCACAGTGGCTTCACCAATTACAGCAACTTCCAGTTTTATTAAAGATATTTTGCACCATTTTCCCAGGAAGTGACAATTTTGTTCTCTTGAATACATGGGATGGAAAATGAGTGCTTTATTCACAAATGTTTTATGCATGAGTGCTTTATTCACAAATGTTTTATGCGATATTCCAATTTGGCACAAAGTTAAATTTGCAGCTTTGGAAGGAAGCTTTTAAATGAGGTTGGTTTCATGGTTTCAATACAAGTCCAAAATGACTACAATGTCGGTGAACCAAAAAATATTTATCTGAAATCCAATACTGTCTGAGTACTACATTTAATGATGAACAAGCTTAAAAATGTATGTTCTATGTGGAATGAAATCCAGATACATTATATCCATCATGTGTATTTTTCATGTGATCTACAGCGTCAGGGATAGTAAAGTTACTCATGGGATAGTAAAGTCTCTATTGGATGTACATTTCAGAATCGCGAAAAACTGTTCTACTGACGTCATTAAAGAAGGAAGTAGAGGGATGTAGTCCAAACGGGCCGTTCGATGTAGGCTGCTTCTGTTAAATAAAATATCGCGTTTGACATTGAACTTTCAGCTTTATAATTTTACAGATATTTTTTTATACTCTAACAACAACATTACACCCTAACTAAAGTTTGAAACATGGGATCACGAAGAACGGGACCTTTAATTATTTTGATGATATTTATTATCTTAAAAATTTAAATAATTAAAAATTATTTACTTTTTTGTTTCTCTCAGAGAAACCATAATTTCAACAAATTCGATGTTTAATGTATTGAGAAATAAAACTGTAAAATCAAATAAAAAATGATATGATGTGTTTTCAACTGTCATTTATATCCAACAATAACACTCTTTTGTCTTCTGCCCCACCAGGTGGCACTTTGGACTTTGGGTCAACAAGTAGCCAGTACAGGGTATGTGGTGGAGCCATACAGGAAGTACCCATCTCTACTGGAGGTGCTGCTCAACTTCCTGAAGACAGAACAGAACCAGGGGATTAGGAGAGAGGTATTGATTTCTATTCTTGTCATTGAATGCCACATTCCATGAATTTGGGTTCAATGTAGGAAATTCCACCTCAGGTCAAAGTTTAGTGGTTTTAGTTATTTTATTATTATTGTTATTTTAGCAATGATCATTGATTAACCTTAAAAAGGGAGAAAACGTGTGCAATAAATAAAACAAAAATTAGAATGGATAATGGGGTTCAGGGCTGTTTTCGACTAAGGATTTTCATAGTCGAATCTGATTCGTTAGATTTTGCCGTAGTCGACTGATAGTCGAACCTTTTTTTTTTTTTAGATAGGTCAGTAGCAGCTATATTTTTTTCATTTCAAACAAAAGAGATGGACGTATGCGCATTATGCTATTCGTTCTGTGTGTGTGGTTTTTTTTCTAAACAGTTAGGCTATGTTTAGGTAGCCTAGTATTTTTCATGTTTTTATCATGCAATCATGTTTTTGATGGGGTGGTGAGCTTGTAACTTGTAACTTAACGCTTTAGCCTAAGGGTAGCAGCGGCGCTGCTGAAAATAAAAAGCTGTCACAAAGAACAAATATATAGCAAGGAGACATTTTAATTGTTTATTAATAAAGATGAAGTTGACGATGCTGCGCAATCTTCGCAGGTGCATGCGCCAGAGAGAAATGCACCGTTCATTTCATAAGCAGAGAGCATTATGTTTTCTTTCGTTTTGAATCGTTTTATTTACAAGTAGACATTTCAATATAGATATATGTTTCAGGTCTGTGGAGTAAGACTATACGTATACGCTGAGTTGCAGTAGTTATATTTATGAGACGAGCTTCGGTGCCTCCGTGCCTTGATTATCAGTAGCCTAATTGTCTGTTTTTCCTTCTTATTGATTTAAATCAAGACAATTGGCTGATAAAACATAAATTAAAATCAAGAAAAAAATTCTAAAAAAACGAAATTCACTTTAAAGAAAGGCTTTGTGCTTTTCTGTTTGAGGTCTGTGAAAGTTTTTAGGCAGTCTTTAAGTGCTGCTTCAGAGCGCTCGTGTCCGTCGGAGAACTGTCAGGTCTGTAACATTGTTTTTTCCTCTGTGAACATGAAAAATAATATTTTATGTTTTGTGGAGAGCCAACCCTCATCTGATTTGAGTAGTGTAATTCACAGAATTACAAAAAAATATGTTTTGCCTCCTATAACTTAAAGATTTTTTGTCACTCATGAATGCTTATGCATCCCTTAGATGTGCTGGGAATGTAGCGAGTGTGTGGTGCCGGAGGTGAGGGGTTTATTAGGCTAGTGTGAGCGCGCTGGGGCGGACACGTAACTTACATTCACTGCCTGACTCATATGAGTATTCATGTGCGGCGGCTCGCTGACAGCAACTGCTGGCTGTTTTAAAGGAGACGACCCGGTTACTCTGAACGGGGAGCGCTTGATGAACATTCTGTGACGCGCGTCTGTTCGTGTGTTTGTTAAAGTGAGCGCTAGTGAGCGGGAGACACACATAACCTGATTTAAACGAGGTTGAACTGGCCGTGTACAAATCAGACCTCATCGAATCGTACGAATCCTTGACTATTAGAAGTCAGCCCTAATGGGGTTACACATTTAGCATTAAATCAACGATTACTCATTAGGGGCTAAATAGTTTGGGACCAAATGTTGGTTTGTAGGTTTTAATAAAATAGTTGTTGTTTTTTTCAATAGAGATTTTTTTTAGCTTGATGAATGTAGTCAATACTATTTTTATAAAAATTAAGACCATTTAATGTAAGTCTACTTTTTCAATTGGGGAATTTATGCTTTTTGCATACAAGGATGTATGCAAAATGTATTCTTACAAATGAATTTTGGTAAATCATTAAAATGTTATAATTTGGTTATCAGTAGAACATTTAAATTATGATACTGTTGTGTGATAATTGATTATTGTTTAATACAAGAGTGTACATGCATTTAATGTGCTTAAAATAGCTGCTTTTCATCTATGCTAAATTTATGTTGGTTCATATTTTTTTCTTACATATTTAATAGTTTACTCTATATAGAAGATGGAATTTGCTTTAAAAAAGTATTGCACTTGTACCCTACATATATTATTATTACCATTTCCATTTTTAAGTTGTGCTTCTGTCACTTTTGTTAGGCTATACTGTGTTAGGTCTGCTTGGAGCTCTGGATCCCTACAAACACAAGGTGAACATTGGTATGATTGACCAGTCTCGATGATGCTTCTGCTGTCAGCCTCTCAGAGTCCAAGTCCAGCCAGGATTCAGGTGATCAGAGACATCCATAGCTTGTTTGAGCATGCACATCCAGACACAGTGGGTTTTCAGCACACTAGGGGTGTAACGATTTTCGAACTGAACCGAAAAACCGCGATACTGAACTCACGATTCGAATCGTGATACTGTCATTGCGTACCGAACACGCCCCGCCCTGCCCCCTGCTACCCCGGCCCCGCCCAGCCCGGCTCAATGGACCTCATGTCTTATGTAAACAGTACACAATGAATTCAGTTTTGTAGCCTAACCACCATTAACACCAAATAACAAGCTCCGTGTTTTGTTACTTTCGATAATAAGCAAGGTGTAATCTTTCAGATTCTGTCTATTTGATCACGAAATTCAAACAATAAATGGCGTTTTGGCGCTCTTTGATGTGACGTGACAGATCGCTTACTAGGCTCCTCATTTCAAGCGGCAGCGCGGCGCGCGAGTAAACGCGATCATCTCTTCCTCAGTTACAGAAAAGACACCTGAAGGTATGTTGAAAGATACAGTATACTTACTGAAAGGCATCATAACTCGTGTAATCGCTCAATCAGTGTTTCAGCCGCGGAAAGACGTCAATAAAACAGCAAAGCTTTAGCTTGTCACTAGCATTATATTTACCTCAGCAGGCAAGTGATTCAGTGTCCACAACTTCCTATAAATGAACCTTTGCACTAAATAAATGCTCTATGTTAGCCTGTATATTATATTTTACTTAACCTGTTAATGATATCTTGATTATTTAATTTATGTTTAAAATATCTTTCATGAAAATGACAACTGTGTAAATTATTAGAGTAAAAACACAAGTTAATGTAAAAACTGCCTTATGTTCAGTTTACATGTTTTCATACAATGTGTTGTGTGTTGATTATTATATCTAAAAAATAAATGGCATCTGAATTTAGGTTAAAAGTCTAGGCTACAACATTTAATGTTATAGTAATGTGCAGCCTTCAATATAGTTCACAGCATTAGCAGATTTTTTTTAATCCTTGTGAAATGTT
Organism: Hybognathus amarus; assembly: GCA_030378365.1. Taxonomy (NCBI): domain Eukaryota; kingdom Metazoa; phylum Chordata; class Actinopteri; order Cypriniformes; family Leuciscidae; genus Hybognathus; species Hybognathus amarus. The sequence goes on along the minus strand of JAQIUQ010003602.1, from coordinate 42,487 downwards.
TAATTGTAACTGAATTAATTTAAAGACAAAGACCTTTTTTTCATTAAACCACTGTTTAAAAAAAAGCCATTTTAGCTTTCTAAACCGAACAGAATCGAAGCCAAAACAAGGACAGTCAAAGCCGTGGGAAAACCGAACCGTCAGTTTTGTGTATTTGTTACACCCTACAGTACACCAATGTAGTTCACATCAATACAATTAATCACTGATGCATAGAAGAGGCTGGCCATCCAACACATGTGCTCTCCAGAGCAAACCAACCACATTTTCATTTTATCCTTTTCTTTCCAGAAAGACAGCCAATACTCCTGGGTAGCGTGCTGACAGATTGTTTGGCCTTTCACAAAAATTTTTACAAACATTTCATCCTTTTATTGGTGACTTTCTTTGTAGATTTTTTTTCTTTTTTTGGTTGCAATTCCATACTCTGCCTGAGCACAATAAAGCCTTTTAAAGGTATTATTAAAGTAGATCAAATTACAATGCCGTTTTCATAAGTCGTTTTACACCTATATCATTATCACTCGTTTCCCACCCATATCATTCTTTTCCTAATTTCATATGCATGTGCTCAAAAATCTCTCAAAAAGTTCTCAGATATTAGACATTTCTTCTCCCACTGTTGTGAACACAGTGCCAAAGTACAACATGTCCACTATTTCTTAATCCAGAATTTAAATGGAATGTTCCATGAAATATAAATTATAGCTTATAGCTAACTTTTAAAACCATGGGGTTAAGGCTTTCTTGATTGTCATTGCTCCATCGGCGAGATGGTCCTCACTCCAGAACACGAAATCCAGGGGAGAGAGTTGGATCCAGATCCAACTCCTCCCATATTGCATATACCTAAACCTACCCATCATTGTCCCCTGAGCCCTAACCCCACCCCTAATCCTTACCAATCTCCACCCCTTAGATTTGGATCCAACTCCGCCCCCTGGATCTTGTTTACTGCAATGAGGTGCTACTGCCATTTGCCCCTGCCAGTTGGTAGATACTGTAACTACACCATTTGACTGTTAAGGTGCCACCTGATCACCATTGTTATGCCATTTTATTTAGGCTCTAGAGTCACATACATTTAGCTGTACTAGTCACATGACACTTGACAATATTGGCTTGTGGTTCTATGACCGAAGATTGAAGATTGAGTGGGTTATTATATGTATTACAGCTCCTCAAGGCAAGTGTCTGGCATCATTAGTCATTTTTCAGAGTATCAGTGTCCAGCAGCTCAAACCTTCATCTCCTGTTGTGCATAGATAATAAATAGTTTTAACAGCAGGGCCTCATAAAGAAGCAGGAAGTATAGATGTCTCTCCAGTGATGTATTAGGATAAAGTAAAGGTCAACGCCTGGGGAAGCTCTGTCTGGGTCTGTACTTTTTCTCCTGTCCCACTTTAAGAAAAATATCTTCTCATAGGCTGAGAATTGTCTGCTGACCCTCTTATTGTGATAACAGAGCAATTGGAAGTTTAGTGCTGAAGGTTAGCTTAGTGAATGGTGGGCAGGAAGAAAGTTATATACACGGCTCTCAGGATCTTGAATAATTTTGGTCAGTAGCCTATTTCGACTTTCATTACTAATATTTTATTTCTCCAATTCTAACATATGGATTTAGTCTGTGACAGTTTTCTTCTGACTCTTAATGAGTCAGAAGAGAAGTTATTTTATAAGAACTTTGGCAGCATATCCAAGACAATTGGAGAAATCTATCTGCAAAGCTACAGTACTGTATGTAAGCAGTAAGTGCTGCTGTGCTTTCCTGTACGTTTTCCCACACTTTCAGTAACAAAATTAAATACACAACAAAATTGAGAAAACAGCAAGTGTTTTAATAAAGCTTAAGGACGGACCAATGGTAGTACTAAGGTGTTTACCAGCCAAAGCTATTTTTTCCGAAAGTTCGCTTTGGTAAGCTGTTTCGAACTTCCAAAATGAACTCCAAAAGAAATCCGTTTCAGGGTGATTTTGTTAGAAATGAAGTCACATCAGTTCATTCTTCGCTTTCGCTTATAGTTTATCAGGGCCTTAAGAATATAACTAACAAATAATGCATCATTGATTAAAAGAATGGCAAATAGATAAGACTTAAGGTTTTAATTAAAATGATATACTGACATTTCGAATACTAACTGAAAGGTTATCCCATAGTTTTGGCGCCACTACTGCGTAAAATCAAATTACAATGCCGATCAGAATCGATATTTAGGATAACCAAATTCTGGCTTTTAGTCTTCTTTTGTCCAAGGTACACCTGCTCACTAGCCTGGGTTTCCCAATACTGCCTTTGCGCGGTGCAATTTTATTCACGCTGCTAGGCAGTCTGGATACCATAGACCAAATTTTCCATGTTATCAGCAAGACGGAGCAGCAAGATGATGACGACTTCTATGCGACACACCACAGCAGTTTGTTTATACCTATAGATCAAACGTGGCAGCAGACGTGAAGTTACCTTTCAATGCAGCCTTAGATATTGTTCTAAGTAGTTTAGAACGCAAATAAATCTCTGACCCATCGTTGTCTTTCTCATCTAATTTCTTTCGCTCTATGTACGTCATCTGGTATAATTGAAATGATTGGTTATGAGCTACGTACAGGCGCATTTAACGGCGGTTTAACGTTAGCCAGACTACCTGCAAACAGCTTTTAAAGGTAACTTTGCAGGAAAATTTCAGAAAATTGACTCGGAGATGTTGGCTGTTTTTATGAATTCCTAAACCTACCTGTCTCTTTATGTAATCCCAAACTGACTAAATCTGTTGCTTTATGTGGACCTTTCTGTCTGTTGTCTAACTCCTTATGCTTCCAAAAATCTTACTTGTACAATTAATAGCATTATTAATGTTTGGAAATGTAAACTAATATTTCCTAATGACACCTTCCTAGCTTGTTTCCGCCACAAAATAAAAAAGGTAATTCGAACTTTCCCCCTCCCCCTTTTTCTTAATTGCAAATTTATATCTTTTAATTCTGAAAAAAAAAAATACAGTATTGCTAGATATAAAGGTAAGAATTGCAAATAATTACAATTCTTACAATTATCAACAATTTTTGTTGAAAAATCAAAAGCACAGAAGACTTTTGCACTGTGCCATATATATATATATATATATATATATATATATATATATATATAATGAATTACACTATTCTACGTATTGCAGTTGTACGCTAACAGCTTGTCAGTGCTCAGACCAAGTTCGGATTGCATGGCCGTTGTCCCAGAAGGAAGCCTCTTCTGAAGCTGGCTGACAAGAAATTCCGCAAACAGTTTGCTGAAAGCAACCTGCCCAAGAACATGAATTACTGGAACCATGTCCTGTGGTCTGATGAGACGAAGATAAACTTGTTTGGCTCAAATGGTGTCCAGCATGTGGGGCGATGCCCTGGCGAGGAGTACCAAGAAAACTGTGTCTTACCTACAGTCAAGCATGGTGGTGGTAGCATCATGGTCTGGGGCTGCATGAGTGCTGCTGGTACTGGGGAGCTTCATTGAGGGAAACATGGATTCCAACATGTAGGCAGAACATGATGCCCTTCCTTCAGACACTGGGCTGAACGGCATGATAACGACCCCAAACATACCACCAACATGACATCTTCCTTGCTGAGGAAGCTGAAGGTGATAGAGTGGCCAAGTATGTTTCCAGACCTGAAACCTATTGAGCACCTGTAGTGATCCTTAAGCGGAAGGTGAAGAGCCACCATGTGTCTAACATCCAGCAGCTCCGTGATGTCATTGTGATGTTATTAAGTGGAAGAGGATCCCAGGCCTGCAAAAACCTGTGCAGCTCTGGTGAACTCCATGCCCAGGAGGATTAAAGAAGTGCTAGATAACAATGGTGCTCACACAAAATATTGACACTTTGGAACAGTTTTGACATGTCCACTTAGGGTGTACTCACTTTTCTTGCCAGCTATTTTGACAATAATGCCTGTATACTGTTATTTCATAGGACAGTAAATATATACTGCTATACAAGCAGCAAATTGACTACTCTGAAATATATCCAAGTTTAATTTCTACAGTATTGTCCCTTGAGAAGATATTCTAAAATGTTGGCTAAAAATGTGAGGGGTGTACTCATTTTTGTGAGATATTGTATTATATGCTGATTTAAAAATATATGCTTTTCAAGAATTTAAATTCTTTTTGAGTTTTGTTTTTAGAACAATCTTGAGAATATTCATTAGAAATGATTTGGGAATACAAAATATTCTTTACCATCTAACATTTTGAATGTTCTTATTCTCAACAGCTGACTACAGTACCAGTGAGATGCTGGTCAACATGGGCAACCTGCCACTAGATGAGTTTTACCCAGCAGTTGCCATAGTGACTCTGATGCGTATCCTGCGTGACCCATCGTTGTCCAATCACCACACAATGGTGGTGCAGCCGTCACCTTCATTTTCAAATCGCTTGGCCTGAAATGTGTGCAGTTCCTGCCTCAGGTTATGCCCACCTTTCTCAACGTCATCAGAGTGTGTGATGCCAGCATCAGAGAGGTACAGTTCTGTAAATTTATTGTTTCAGTGCAATGCGTTTCTGTTGATCTTTCTGGACACTTTTTTTGTAAGGTAACGCTTTGTACAAAAAATATTGAGAATTGAACGTTAAAGCATGAATTAAATGAAATCCAGAAAATGATCAAACAGAAGGGCAAAAACATGTTGATGGTTTGCCAAGGCATTGCAACACACAACATGTTCTTCTTTTACTTTGGTGTATCGTCTGTGACAATCAGTCAATGAGGCTTGTTTTTTTTTAAAGTAATAATCTGGGTTCAGTACAAGTTAAGCTACATCAAAATTATTTATGACAACATTAGCTACCAGAAAAAAATAAGTTTGACACTCCATTTATAAATATAAAAAAAAGCAAAAACGAAAAATCAGGGTTAAAGTGAGGCACTTTTAGTAAATTGGGGCTAAATTTTGAAGGCTTTAAAAGCATAAATGTGAAGATAATTATTTTATAAAAACATTTAAATGTATTCTTCTGTTAAAACTTGTGTATTATTTGATCTGTAAAGCAGTTTAAATTAAAATCGGCTAAGCACAGACTGTAAAGTTTTCAGGACATACATTTAAATACTGGATTGAATCCCCTAATTTGCAGTTGTTGTTGTGTGTATGGCCTGTTATCCACTATTTTAAAGTCATATTATAGCTACTAAAAACTCATTATGTTCTGCACATTTTACTAAACCACCTTTGAAAGATGCACTGTTTTTTGTTTATGCTTGGAAGACTGCTTCACAAAACACTCTCTTGAACTAATACTAACGGAATGTCCACTTATTAATTATAATAAGCTTCTTTTGGCTTAATGTTTTTGCTTGGCTCATAAAGCACTCCAGTTTACAGAGTTAATAAAGGGGGCAGGTGCAGGTTGAGATATTTTGGTCTTATTAATACTAAATTCAAATGCTTTATATTGTAAATGTGTTATGACCCAGCTCAAATTAACAACATAAAGAGGACACTTCACAAGATTGTTTCAATGAAAAAAATTGAAAGACAAATTTGAGACCTTTCACTTTCAAAATCCAGCTTCTTAAATCGGTTGCCACAAGTGCTGTCCCACCCACTATGGAGGAGTCTCTGTCCTAGAGGTCTCACTAAAGAAACTGAAGAGGAAAAAAGGGGCAGTGCTGTAATAAATGTTTGTCTATTTTTTTCTAGCAATATCTACCAACACCAATGAGTCGAGGCTCGTAAATCTTTTACTGTGGTTTTCTTGCACATAAGAGAGACATCTCTGATGCGTGCTTATATAAATTATTATATAACTTATATTAATAAATATATATTTGCAACTAGTTGTTCAGAACACACTGCATAGTATTTTGTAAATGCTGTTGTCACTAAGTGAATTTTTTCAGGAGTTTATTTGTAGAATGCAGTTGTGTCTCTCGTAAATTAATGAACAGTGCAAATTACAATGCTGTAATTAATTACAATCTAGATAGATCTATCTATCCATCCATCCATCCATCCACCTACCCACCCACCTACCCACCTACTTACAAGCTAAAACATGGCAGCAACACCTAGCAACTCACCAGATATACTTAACAACATACAGTAATAATAACTTCTTGTAATCTTTAATCAAAATAGCTTTCCCTCTTTCTTCTCTTCTCGTGTTTACCAACATGAGGGCTGGAAAACCTGCCACTCAAATGAGAATGTGGCACTAGCAAACAACAACAATCCAGTGATCCAATAAATTCCTGATGGACAAAATCTATTCCCGCCTATTTGTATAATTTGAGAAGGCATTATACTCGGATATACATTAGTATAGACTAGACTTTCGCAAATTCTGTTTCATTCCCACTTCAACACCTTCAGTGAACATACCAATGCATAGCTAAATACTGACATTGAAATGTACATTTGATTATGACAGGATTATACTTAGATTGATAATGAAATATACACAATATATTTAATTTTATTTTATAAAATATATAGTTGATGCTTCATTATGTGAGGAAATTAAATTGCATTTAACAATTTGACATCAATTTAACCTCATGTAGAGTAGCCTACTTCTGAGTTTTGAATTTCTTTTGCAATTAAGTTTTGGTTGTACCTATTATTTGTTGTCTATTTCTCTTTGTGTCTTTCTCTAATTTTAATCAGATTTTTTTTTTCAGTTCCTTTTCCAGCAGATGGGGATGGTTGTGTGCTTTGTCAAGATCCACATCCGGCCGTACATGGATGATATTTTTACACTAATCTGAGGTGAGAGTTCAGTCACACTTTCCCACTGAAACTTAAAAAATGGGCACTTAATTAGGGATGCACTGTTCAGTACAAGCATCGGGCTCGATACTGCACTCATGTACTTGTACTTGTAATCATTTAAATGCTATGAGACTGTGAGACACCAATGTGTCCCTGAGCAAGACACTTAAGCCAAGAGGAAATGATGTAGAAGTAGGCGTTGATCTTTTCCTGCAGAGGCAGTCTTTCATTGCACTATGATGTAATAATGTGACAAAATCAGAGGCAAGTCGTTTTCTAAACTAGGTTTCATTAAAAGCTGTGCTTTCACTCAAGCGTGCTGCACAAGCCCTCAAAAGCTGAAGCCAAAACGTGACGATCGCCCCCCCTGTGACCGGTCTCTCAGTATAGCTCCTACCCCCGCCTCCCATGTTATTCAATGGGTTAGTGAGTACCAACTAAACAATTAAATTACAATTCACATATCCTTTTTCCAAAGATAGTTTCTGTCATTTACTGTAGTTTCTATCACGTTCATGTAATTTAAAGTGTTCATTTTTAAAATAAGTTTGTTTTTAGTTAGTTATGTGATGATAAAAACGGTGCTCTGACGTCATGATTGAGAGCTGTGACTCTGACAGGGTTCTCTGTGCGAGGGTAGTCACTGAAGCACCAGCGGACTTTTTCATAATGTTGACTATGTTTACCTTATTGTTGACGAGGTTCTGCAATCAGCAGACATCATTGGAGAAGGACGAAGCAGACAGAAGCCACTTAATGAGAGTGCGGGCGTGTGCTTGCGTTCTATTCAGCGCGTAATGAGGGGCGCGGCCTCTATTTTCCGCGGCTTTACTTCCTGCTCACGACTGCGCATGACTGGTCCTGAAACACAAAGTGCGCAGACTCAGGTCCCAATATGTTAGCATCATATACGAGACACTGCCGGCTTCAGTTCTCTCTTGATGGAAAAAGAGCGAAGGGCGCCGTCCATCTTTTTTACAGTCTATGCTTAGTACTCGACAGTAGAGATATCAGGAGCTTTATGAAGTACTTGCATTCAGCTCTTCCACTCTGCATAATCACAACTCCCAATTCCTCTTTTTTTTAACTGCTATTCAGCATCACTGTTGAAAATGCCACAGTACAAAAACTGTTTATTTATTAATTTGCTAGTTATTCGTTTATTTATTTTAATTTGTTTGTGAATTTTTTTACTGTGTGTAATGAGAGAGGAAAAAATAATATTTGCGTGCTGCGAAAAATAATATCAAAATATTCGGTAATATACTGACAACACACCTTCTATTAAGTTGCTTTGTAAAAAGAATGCTACAAGGAACATATAGCTCAACATTTCGCAAAAAAAAAAAAATCACTTGATTCTTTTCTTAATTAACCTGTTTAACTGATTGGAGGCAGAATCGAAAGCAGTCTGAATCATGAACTGGATTAGGTGGACAGCTAGTATCGACTTTGTATGGAGTGAAAACAGTCTCAAAGCCTTCCACAAATGCACGTCGAGAGACCCGCATGCACACGCACTCATCCGCAAATGCACGCGCGAGATGCGCATGCACACGCATCTCATCCACAAATGCACTTAGAGAGTCCACACACGCAAACTCAATCCACAGATGCACAAGACAGATCCACACACAAAGCAATCCACAGATGCACATCGACAGATCCACACACTCAACATTAATCCACAAAATGCACACCATGAGATCCACACACCGCATATCAATCCACAAATGCACATCGACAGATCACACACACACAAAGCAATCCCACAGATGGATTGCAAGAGATCCACACACACAGCAATCATGCAGTATTGTCCTTACTCACATTGCTTTGCTCACAATCCACAAGCAGCCTTCATCTGTACCTGTAATTTCATGCACAGCGAAGTCACATGACTTTTGAGACTGTTGTTCCGCTGTCTTGATATCACAAATGCACACAAGCCGATCCTGTCCCCATTACCTGCAAGGATGGCTGATTTGAAGGGCTGGATTCATTTAGTTTTCCTGATTGCGAGACAACTTAAGTCTTAACATTTTTCAGTAAATATCATATCCATAAATGCATGCAAATATAGAGTAAAAACAAACCTCTTTTTTATTCTTCAACGTATAATCAGAATGTATAGCCTATCAAGAAGACCATTCGATAACAGGACGGCTTTAAAAAAGTCTCTAAAGTTATTTCTGTAACTGTTAGCCAACTTACTAGGCTGTACTACGTTTTCTTTTGTTTACATTAATGTAATTCTGAATGTACTTTGTGGTAATGAAATAACCCCTCCCCCACACACATATTAATTGGAGAATAATATATTTTTAGCAATTACCTATGTTCTGCTTTCCTTATTTTTAAAGAAAGGATTAATGCTTCCACATCATTTAACCAACAAAGTAAAACATTTCTTTCAAAAGAATTCACAAGTATTACCCTCAAGTAAACAAATCTCAAGCAAACCATTACGTGCAAAAAATTGGAGATTTGCTGAACACAAATGAAAAGATATTTAGAAGAATGTCAGAAACCAGATGGTTAACAGAACCCATTGACTTTTTTTTTTTTTACTATGGAATTCAATGGGTTCTGTTAACCGTCTGGTTTCTGACATTCTTCTAAATATCTTTTCATTTGTGTTCAGCTGAAGTAAGAAACTCGTATAGTATAGACTTAAAACAACTCGAGGGCGAGTAAATTATGTCAGGATTTTCATTTTTGGGTGAACAATGCCTTTTTTCACCAAAATCTGTTTACCTCAATTTAAAGTGGTTTACATGTTATGGTTGCGTTGTAATAAACATTGCTTTGAATTGAGTACATCATTCAGTCTCAATGTTTAGTTGATTGAAAAAATATCCCACCACACTTACTATTTAACTCTTGATGCACTTACAAATATTTTGCCAAAGCTTTTTAGTAAATGGACAGATAAAAAGAGATGAACTGGTTAACCTGATTCACCGCAAAAGGAGCAACTGAGGCAAATCTCCAATTTTTGCACGTAATGGTTTGCTTGAGATTTGTTCACTTGAGGGTAATACTTGTGAATTCTTTTGAAAGAAATGTTTTACTTTGTTGGTTAAATGATGTGGAAGCATTCATCCTTTCTTTAAAAATAAGGAAAGCAAAACATAGGTAATTGCTAAAAATATATTATTCTCCAATTAATATGTGTGTGAGGGGAGGGGTTATTTCATTACCACAAAGTACATTCAGAATTACATTAATGTAAACAAAAGAAAACGTAGTACAGCCTAGTAAGTTGGCTAACAGTTACAGAAATAACTTTAGAGACTTTTTTTTAAAGCTGTCCTGTTATCCGAATGGTTTTCTTGATAGGCTATACATTCTGATTATACGTTGAAGAATAAAAAAGAGGTTTGTTTTACTCTATATTTGCATTTATGGATATGATATTTACTGAAAAATGTTAAGACTTAAGTTGTCTCGCAAATTAGAAAACTAAATGAATCCAGCCCTTTGAGAGACTCAGCTCAAAGGCCGATAGTGCCCTCTGGAGGAAGACACCAAATCGCATCCTTGCAGGTAATGGGGACAGATCGGCTTGTGTGCATTTGTGAATCAAGACCGCGGAACAACAGTCTCAAAAGTCACGTGATTCGCTGTGCATGAAATTACAGGTACAGATAAAGCGCTTGTGGATTGTGAGCAAAGCAATGTGAATAAGGACAATACTGCGTGATTGCTGTGTGTGTGGATCTCTTGCGTGCATCTGTGGATTGCTATGTGTGTGTGGATCTGTCGCGTGCATTTGTGGATTTATTTGCATGTGTGGATCTGTCGCATGCATTTGTGGATTGGTTTGCATGTCTGCATCTCATGGTGTGCATTTGTGGATTGCTATGTGTGTGTGGATCTGTCGCGTGCATTTGTGGATTGCTTTGTGTGTGTGTGGATCTGTCGTGTGCATTTGTAGATTGATATGCGTGTGTGGATCTCATGGTGTGCATTTGTGGATTGATTTGCGTGTGTGGATCTGTCGTGTGCATCTGTGGATTGCTTTGTGTGTGGATCTGTCTTGTGCATCTGTGGATTGGTTTGCGTGTGTGGATCTCTCGAGTGCATTTGTGGATGGGTGCGTGTGCATGCGGATCTGCGCGTGCATTTGTGGATGAGTGCGTGTGCATGCGGATCTCGCGCATGCATTTGTGGATGAGTGCGTGTGCATGCGGGTCTCTGCGTGCATTTGTGGAAGGTTTTGAGACTGTTTTCACTCCATAACTTTGCTTCCCAAAATGCAATTAATCAAGAATCAGTAGTGTCAATACTGTCTAGATTGAGTTATACAGTTTTGGAGTTTTATTTGTTTGTGTAAATAGTATTTTAGTATTATATATATATATATATATATATATATATATATATATATATATATATATATATATATATATATTTCATTACATAACAAACAACATGTGGGAAATGTTGGCCCCCCTGCAAAAACAAAGTCATGTAGGGAACACTGAGATATGGTGTTTTTCTCCTTCAGGAATACTGGACTCCAAACAATCCCATGCAGAACACCATTATTTTGCTGATTGAGCAGATAGTGGTGGCTCTAGGTGGAGAATTCAAACTCTACTTGCCACAACTCATCCCACATATGCTGCGAGTCTTCATGCACGACAACAGCCCTGGACGTCAGCGTCACGATTAAGGTACACGCATAGACTGATATGAGTGTTTAAGTATCAATGCTTCTTACTGGGTTTGGGGAATGCATTGGTGAATAATTGATTCACCAATGCATCAAAAATTTTCTATATTGATACACACAGTATTGTTACAACTGTGTATAAGCCTACATGTTTTTTTTGTTTTTTTTTTACCTCTTTTATATTAGCATTTTTTTGTGTAACATTGTGTATTTGTGTAACAAAGTTCTGTTCTGTTTTCCATCAATATCATGCATATTTATGTACAATTTTCTTAAAACAGGGTTTAAATTCCATGTGAGCAATTGAGTTTTGTCATATTACAAAGTGGTGCACACTTCTTGCATAGTCGCTGCTGCTTCATGCATTGACACTGTGAACACTTCTGTGTGAACCAGTGTCTGAAGCAAGTGTATACACGCGGCAAGCCAATTGTTCGAGCGTATGGCATGATGACATGGCACAGTGCGTCACTGAAGCCATAGATGCCTGAAATGCACGTCATCAGCTTCTTTGTCTTCTGGAGACACGTCTGTTCAGCGTGTGTTTAAGAGTATGATTGTTAAGTGTGTGTGTGTGTGTTTGAATAAGTATAGGAGTTAGTCTGTAAAATGTCATGAAATCAATTTAGGAGATGACGCGTGCCCCCTCTTCAATCACATTCTTCGCCTCTAGGAGTTAAGACTCCACTATAACGTTCTCAGGTTACATATTGTCCTTCAGACTATTAAAATCTAATGACGTGCATTTCACGTAATTTACGTCATGTAGTTATATGGTCTTGGGAGTCGGGAGTTTATCACACTGAGCATCTACTAGGGGTGCAACGGATCGCAGTTGATCTGTGATCCGTACAGTTCAGGCCTTACCGTTTGGCACGCGTGTGATTCGCGGATTAGCTGCCAGTTTTAACTATCATAGAGTGTAAGTTTATCATTTGGACGTGTTTTGTCTTGACAATTTTGCACATTCAAACTATTTTAGTGTCTCATTTTTAAAAGCAGAAATTTGTTCTATGAGCCCCCTATGCCTGTCAATCAGAAGTCAAACAGTGTTGCCAGATTAGACAGAGAGTAAAACTAAAGCACTTCTCCTCACCCCAGCAGATGAAGAAAACAGTGCAGCGTTTCAAGATCATTTCTGTTGATTGATAAAACAGAGTTTACTGGTATTTTAGTTCTGATGTCTGAAATTATATTTTAACAGTAAAAAGATGGAATGATGCTGCTTGTCTAAATATATTTATGGATTTGCCTAAAAAGTCAAATATGGATATGTTATGGTACTTTATGGTAATTTAATGTGTGTAAGCACTCTACGTTTGCTGTCTGTGCCACCTGTTTCACATTATTTCAATATATGCCGAGTTCACCTTCGTGTGTCGGATGATCTCATCTAAACCTTGTGATCTAAACCTTGCGGTCCTCTGACGACCAGCAAACCTTCCCCTCTGTCTGTTTTTAGGTAATCTGATAATCTGTATTTCAGAACAGTTTAGGAAGCATCCTTTTTGTATTCACAGACTAAACAATATATATATATAAAAAAATGTATTATAGTGTTCATCTTTTCTTATTTATAATATCTATCTCATATACTATTGTCATTTCTGGACATTCACATTTATTTCATGTAAGAATTCTAGGAAAATCTTATACATATTTTTACTCAATTAACATTGCAAACTTCTGCTGATCCAGCTGTTAATTCTCTGAAGTGTGCATATTGTACAAAAGTATGTGTACTCTGTGACAGTCCATCTGTGTGAATTCAGTGATGTCAGGTAGAGTTCGGGCAAAACTTTAAAACCTTGATTTCAAACTTTTTGCCCTATATCCAATTTGCCTTTGTCACCATAATGGCAAATGGACTGCATTATATAGCGCTTTCATAGACCTACATGGCCACCAAAGCGCTTTACATATTGCCTCACATTCACCCATTCACACACTCATTCATACATCGACGACGGTGTCAGCCATACAAGGTGCCATCCAGCTTCCATAATCATTCACTGTGTACAGTTCTGTAAAATTAGTTTGTTTTTCTTTCTGTCCAGAAAATGAGATTACAAATGTACTTTTTGCAATTCATGTTTTTTAATGGTTCGTTTATTTATATATATTTTTAAAATACAATTACAAGATCAAGTATTTGCTTTCTAAAGAAGTTAAAATTAAATGTTTATATCAGTGTTTCCCAAACTATTTTTCTGGGACCCACATTTTAAGTTCATATATCTCATGACCCAATAAACATTAGGCCCATATAGTTCATATATCACGAAGAGAATTTGTGCATTAACAAAATATGTATGACCATTTTAAGGTCAGTTAAGCTTCCAGTTAACTATTTAAAAGAGATACAGATAATTGACAAAGCACCATTTTTTTATTAACCTGTTTTTGACAATAAGCGAAATGCAGAGGTGAAATGAGAAAGGAAGAGTTGACAGGGCATCTCATTGTTTTCATATTCTCATCATTACAGTGTACACAATTTACTATAATAATTATTATAAGCTTAAATTAAAATATCCTGACAGTGAGACTTTGTAACCATGCATGGCTCACTACCACTGTATAAAAAAATGCCTAAACGGGTAAAAAACTATACACACAATTAATTATATATTCCTCTACCCCCCTAATCAATCTAATGCAATTTAAATGACTATAATATCACTCAATATAAATATTCCACACTTATGCCCAAAACATGGTAAATTATTACATTCATAGGCTAGTATGGTAAATGTGTGTACGCGCGATTAGTGCATTTATAGTCTTCTAAACTTTGTTCATGTTTCTTATATTAACTGCATCAGTAGTCAGGGCCGGCATGCACTGGGGGGGCGTGAGGGGGCGACGCCCCCTCTACGGGACTCTCACGCCCCCTCAGATCACAATGAATGTAAACGGGATTTTACTTATAAAATATGTTATTTAAAAATCCCATTTTGCCAATTACATTTTCACATTTCCTTATTTTTGTGAATATTAAGCTAAATTAATAATATTGTAGTCAACCCTTCCACACGTAAGTTAAAAAAAATTCCATCTGGACCCCCAGCGTGAGTTTTTCAAGGCGACTGTTATTTAGAACCTTTCACTTTAATGTTTCCACGGTGACGCTGTCATTGCTTGTCACCTGACAGAGCGCAATCACAACACAGCTGAATAAACGATGATCTGCTTTTATGTCATTTTTCCTTTTTTATTCAAAATATTCACAAATGTATTAGCTATAGCATGAAACACTGATATTCCGATTGTCAAATATGTGCAAGTGGATGTGTTTTGTTGTTTAAACACATTTATAACGATCGCGTTAGTTAGAGCTGTATGTTCAGAATCGGATCTGTTGGATTTTGGATTTACAACACGTCAATTTCTCCACTAATCACGAAATACATGAAAGTAAGTGGCCGATGAACTGGGAGAAGAATAGAGCAAAATGTAACTACTTACACAATTACACAATCATGTGTTTCTAACATGTAAAACGTGTCGTCTTATTATTAAGCAGTACTAAAGATAAGCTGTTTTAATATATTAAGTACAAAATAAGTGCGCGAAAATAGAGCACTTTAAGTGTATTATGGAAGTGTACTAAGTGCACTTAAATAAAGTGTATTTTAGTGAACTTTTTTTTTCACCTGGGTTAGTCTTCGCATCTGATTGAAGCGCGTGTCCGTGGGAAGACAGCGCGAGCCACAAGACAACACTATCCGCTTCACTGATCGAAACGAGCACTTTGATTGATTTAAAAAAAAAAACATTTCAGCACTATAACGACTCTAATTTGACAAACGAACAAAATGAATGCTCTGCTAGTTAACTGAAGATGTTTAGGCCTAATCCATTTTTTATGGGTTCATCCTCACCGCGAAGATGTTTCAAAAAGTAGTGGGGAGCCTCCGAAAAAAGTGGTGACGTGCGTTAATGTAAAAGCCCCCTCTCAGTTTTCAGACGCCCCTCATCAGCGCTCGGCTGGCGCCAGCTCTGTCAGTAGTGCAGGGGATGTTAAGGCTGTGTTCATCCGATTTAAACTCAGTTAAAATCATTGAGTGATTTGTGGTTTGTATAAGAGAGAGGAGTGTCCGACTGAAACGCTTCACTGGATGTCGCAACGCTGTTTAATATTAGTGTCCGGGACCGGGAGTAAACGCAACTCCTTTAAGCTTTGCGTTACGTTGTCCACTGGGCCGTGCTGCCTAATTCAAAGTAAACTAGTGAAACAACTGAAACCAGCGCTATTTTGTTCTCTATTTGTTGTTACTGACCGAGAAACCTCTTCAGGTGAACGAATCGAATCGTTTCAGACCGTTATGCACGCGCGTTTGGCTAATTCATGGAAAGGAAATAATCAAATCAACGAAAGATTAATTTCGCTGGTTCAGTCGACAGAAATACGGGACACACATAAGAACTGCTGAAATATTCAGACTGTAAACGTTTTCCTCAGGTTAGTCGGAGCGTTCATACACACACTTTAGGCCGGAGACACAATGGATGCGTGGCGCTGAGCGTGGCGTTTCTGTAGCGTGTCAGCTGCGTGGCGGCTGCATCGCGTTTTCTGTGTCTTTGCACACCAGAAGCGTGTCTGACGCGGCGCTGCTGCTGCTAGGTGACATAGAGGGACAGTCAGGATTGCTGTGTTGCTCTTGCCTTTACGATAATAATTTCAACTGTTATCACACATCTTCCAAAATCCGAAAAATATGGTAGTTGGCTCAGGCTGTCTGTTTATGTTAATAACACTTTCAAATTTTGTGTAGCTTTAAAGAGCCTATATTTAGCCTGATGGTGGACCGTTACTCAGAAGACACACATATGTTATTCTAGCCTATCGTATCTTTATATCCTCCTGAGACCCAGAACGTTTTTCAAAAAAAAAAAAAAATTCTTATTCACAATCACATTGAGCATAAGAAAAAAAGATATTTTTATGTTATGCTTTGACCTAGCTCTGGACACCAGCCAGGACTCGATTGTTTAAAAAATAAAAATGATATGAAAATATATTTAGGCAAAAATAATGGCAATATTTGAAAACTGATAATTATTATTGTTATTATTCGTTTAAATTGCATTGACATCTGAAACATGGACACGCCACGCTTGAGACGCTTACGCCAGTGGCGTAAGCGTCTCGTAAGCGTGGCGTGTCCATTTTTATTTCGGCTCCCATGTTAACAGATTAGAGCTTGCACACTGCCCGCGTGACACGCGCGTCTCTACAAAAAGTGCCGTGCACACCGCCAGGCGATATGGCTTCTTGCGCACCCAACGAGCGCGACCGCCCACACCGCAATGACGTCATTTTTACGCGCGCCTTCGCGCTCTTGCGGACGCGTCGAAGTATAAACAAGGCTCAGGCGCGGCATGAGCCGCGAGAAATCGTGCGCTCGCTAGAAATAGAACCGACGCCTATTCTTCACACGACACGCGAGTGTGTTGGAAGCGTTTCCAGGCAAAAAACAATAGGAAACAATGTTTATGTGTCATTTTGTACACGAATACATATGAATAAATTACATTTTGATGTTTGAAAGTCTAGGTTGACATAGGCCTACATTCAGATGTCAATGCAATTTAAACGAATAATAACAATAATAATTATCAGTTTTCAAATATTGCCATTATTTTTGCCTATATATAATTTCATGTCATTTTTATTTTTTAAACATTCGAGTCCTGGCTGGTGTCCAGAGCTAGGTCAAAGCATAACATAAAAATATATTTTTTTCTTATGCTCAATGTGATTGTGAATAAGAATTTTTATTTTTTTTTAAAAACGTTCTGGGTCTCAGGAGGATATAAAGATACGATAGGCTAGACTAACATATGTGTGTCTTCTGATGAGTAACGTTGTCCACTCAGGCTAAGATGTCTAAATACATAGGCTCGTTATTAACAATTTACTACACAATTTGATAAGTGTTATTAACATAAACAGACAGCCTGAGCCAACTACCATATTTTTCGGATTTTGGAAGATGTGTGATAACAGTTGAAATTATTATTGTAAAGGCAAGAGCAACACTGACTGTCCCTCTATGTCACCTAGCAGCAGCAGCGCCACGTCAGACACGCTTCTGGTGTGCAAAGACACAGAAAAACGCGATGCAGCCACCACGCAGCTGACACGCTACAGAAACGCCACGCATCCATTGTGTCTCGGCCTTACTCACTGAAAAATAGTGTCTCGACTTGCGACCCATACAAAATCTCCTGCGACCCACTTGTGGAATGAGTGGTTTATATTGTTTCATTTACAAATGATTTATTTCTAATTGAGTAAATGTTATTTAAATTAAATATAAATATCATTGCAGCATGTGTTATTTAGTATATTCACATTGGCCTTCTTCCACTCTAAGAGATTGGAATGTCAAGATCTCAGTATCTCCACCAGAAACTGTACATTTTATACTAAAATAATTATGTAGACAATGCTTCAGACTCATGTATTCCAGACATTGAATATAAATAAATAGAATAGACACATGCATGCATACATACATGCATGCATACATTTCATACATGCATATAATCCCGCTTCACATTTAAAAAATAAAAGTCAATGAATATCAGAGCTTCCCAGAGCTCCTTCATCATTAGACATCTTCTATGGCTATCTTCAGCTACTGACAGATGTGTGTTGCTCCAGGCCAAACCCACAAATCCCAATTCAAGTAATTCAGTAATTCCTATATCCACATGAGTCTCTCTTTGCACGCCTACAGAGCCCATAACTACCGTCTGCATCACTGGGAGCAGTGAGGTCACCCTAAAGGAGCTCTCAAACTGCCTACCAGTTGTCATGGGCCGAATAAGAAAACAAAAGCTCAATCATTCATGTGAGCTGCGCTGGCAAGATTTTGACCTTGTGAGGGAAAATATTTTGATTTTTAAAAAAGGGTTTATTCTAAAAGATGGCCTCTTTATACCCATTTCTCTGCAAAAGTATCCTCAAGTCACATTTCATATCAATATGGAACAATTATAATTTTTTGTATTTTTTTTTGTAAATTAAGTCTGTTTTTAAGTACTGGTTTGTAAGCGTCCAGTTACAAAACGAGGTAAGCTTGTTAAGAAGTTGTGTGATGTAGAACTGACCTTCCACTAAACCTTACTCACTGTTTTTACTTACTGTTTCTAATACTGTTAAGCTTTCCTATTAGCACTTGTTTGCTTTCTTGTGTTCCTCGTTTGTGGACAAAAGATAAAGAAATTTGTGATTAGTGGTTTGCTATAGGGTTAAAACAAATGCTTTAATGCGTTCATTGCTCTTAATAATTGTGATTATTTTTTATAAATTTTCAAACAAATTCATGAGTGGATATACATAATGCATTCCTATATCATGGTTTACTGTGTGCCAAGTGCTATGTGCAGCTGTGATGTATTTAACTTTTTTTTTTTCCAGAAATGTACTGTTTTTCTTGATGCACTAGTTTCACAGTATTCAGGCAGTTTTCTTCCTTCTGTGTCCTAGCTGCTCATGGCCATCCAGCTGTTTGGAGCTAACCTGGACGACTACCTCCACCTACTGCTGCCTCCTGTAGTTAAAACTGTTTGATGCCCCCGATGTCCCCCTGCAGGCCCGCAAGTCACGTATGAAAATCTTCTGCTCTGGTCAAGCTCCATAAGAATCAGTTTTCTTTTCAAGTATTATTCAAACCAGAGAAGTAGTGAAAAGAAAATAATGTGTACATATATACATATATACATATATATATATATATATATATATATATATATATATATATACACTCACTGGCCACTTTATTAGGTACCCCATGCTAGTAACGGGTTGGACCCCCTTTTGCCTTCAGAACTGCCTCAATTCTTCGTGGCATAGATTCAACAAGGTGCTGGAAGCATTCCTCAGGGAGTTTGGTCCATATTGACATGATGGCATCACACAGTTGCCGCAGATTTGTCGGCTGCACATCCATGATGCGAATCTTCCGCTCCACCACATCCCAAAGATGCTCTATTGGATTGAGATCTGGTGACTGTGGAGGCCATTTGAGTACAGCAAACTCATTGTCATGTTCAAGAAACCAGTCTGAGATGATTCCAGCTTTATGACATGGCGCATTATCCTGCTGAAAGTAGCCATCAGAAGTTGGGTACATTGTGGTCATAAAGGGATGGACATGGTCAGCAACAATACTCAGGTAGGCTGTGGCGTTGCAACGATGCTCAATTGGTACCAAGGGGCCCAAAGAGTGCCAAGAAAATATTCCCCACACCATGACACCACCACCACCAGCCTGAACCGTTGATACAAGGCAGGATGGATCCATGCTTTCATGTTGTAGACGCCGAGTTCTGACCCTACCATCCGAATGTCGCAGCAGAAATCGAGACTCATCAGACCAGGCAACGTTTTTCCAATCTTCTATTGTCCAATTTCGATGAGCTTGTGCAAATTGTAGCCTCAGTTTCCTGTTCTTAGCTGAAAGGAGTGGCACCCGGTGTGGTCTTCTGCTGCTGTAGCCCATCTGCCTCAAAGTTCGACGCACTGTGCTTTCAGAGATGCTCTTCTGCCCACCTTGGTTGTAACGGGTGGTTATTTAAATCACTGTTGCCCTTCTATCAGCTCGAACCAGTCTGGCCATTCTCCTCTGACCTCTGGCATCGACAGAGGCATTTCCGCCTCAGAACTGCCGCTCACTGGATTTTTTTTCTTTTCGGACCATTCTCTGTAAACCCTAGAGACATGGTTGTGCGTGAAAATCCCAGTAGATTAGCAGTTTCTGAAATACTCAGACCAGCCCTTCTGGCACCAAGCAATCATGCCACGTTCAAAGTCACTCAAATCACCTTTCTTCCCCATACTGATGCTCGGTTCTGAACTGCAGGAGATTGTCTTTGACCATGTCTACATGCCTAAATGCACTGAGTTGCCACCATGTGATTGGCTGCTTAGAAATTAAGTGTTAACGAGCAGTTGGACAGGTGTACCTAATAAAGTGGCCGGTGAGTGTATATATATATATATATATATATATATATATATATATATATATATATATATATATATATATATATATATATATATATATATATTAGTGCTGGGCAACGATTCAATTTTTTAATCGCGATTAACGCATGAATTTCTTGCCGATTAATCGCGATTAACGCATTGTTACGCGGAAAATTGAAACATGAATTCTAAAGTAATGTATTGCACACTTTTGATTTAAATGTACTGCTATACACATAAAAGTGCAATAACATGTGGTTTGCAAAAACTTTAAACAAATAAGGTGCTTTATACCAGCAGAATTCTCTTTTACACAGTAGCAATAAAATATTTATTCCAAATCTCAACTTAAACATTAATGTAATCAAATCAAATATTAAAACAAAGCTATTTGGCACAGGGGATTACCTTTTATCTAGTTAAAACGAGTCCAGTTTTCTTTTCTTTTTTCTCAACAGGTCTCTTTTATCAGGGAGCAGCAGAAAGAGTCAATGTAGTCAGAGGTCATGACCACTACAAATCTCAACTTAAAAATTAATGTAATCAAATCAAATATTAAAACAAAGCTATTTGGCACAGGGGATTACCTTTTATCTAGTTAAAACGAGTCCAGTTTTCTTTCTTTTTTTTCTCAACAGGTCTCTTTTATCAGGGAGCAGCAGAAAGAGTCAATGTAGTCAGAGGTCATGACCACTACAGATATAAGTCGACCTACGTTACTTCTCTGATAGTAGCTTAGGTTTGGTCATGGCATGGTTTCCCACGTACTCTAAGATTAGGCTACATTAAACAGAGGTAAAGCCCATTATAATTCTGCATCGAATTTATGCCGTAGGCTGTGTGTACGCGCGTACCCTGACGTGCACCTCTCCAAAAATGTAACAACGCGTCAATACGCGTACCTCAAGCGCTGTGATTGCTAGAATCGCTCCCCGGGTTTCACATGCTCCCATAATTGCGTGTCAACGCGGACAACGACGCAGAAGTATGAATGAAAACCAAAGAGGCTCCGGTGTAGGTCTGACGCAGAAATATAAGTCAGCATTTAGAGTGAGGTGAAGTGGTCGAGCACAAGGTGCAGCGACAGGCGGGTGCGTTCCTGTGAAACTGTTGCGGTCAAGCTCGCCTCACGCACGCACGCGCCCGCACGTGCTGAAAATAGTTTTCAGGACATCAACAGAAGGGAATTCACATGGCAGAGACACCCCTGCTAAACTAAACAACTAAACGCAGGCCTATCAGGTAAAGTTATATCATTTTAATTTAAGTTAAAAGGCTACCGCTGCGTCGCAGCACAGAAGCCGTTGGTTACTATCTGCGCCTGTCATTCACTCGTCTCGCAGAAACTGCTGCCTGTCTCCCTTCCCATTCACCTGAGAGAACCTGCCAAAGCCTCTCCACTGCTTGTTTGGGGTGGGCTATGTTGCTGCTGACCAACATCCCACCCCTCCTGTGATCCATGGTTTTGACTGTAGGCCTGTTATTCTGAGCCAGTGAGCAACGGACTTTAAAAAAAATATATAAAAAAACTGCGTTAACGTCGCATTAAAAAAAATTATCGGCATTAATTAATAAATGCGTTAACGCGTAATAACGCGTTAATCTTGCCCAGCCCATATAATATATATATATATATATATATATATATATATATATATATATATATATATGTGTATATATATATGTATATATATATGTGTATATATATATGTATATATATATGTGTATATATATATGTATATATATATGTATATGTATATATATATGTATATGTATATATATATGTATATGTATATATATATGTATATGTATATGTATATATATATATATGTATATGTATATATATATATATATATATTAGGGCTGGGCAAGATTAACGCATTTATTAATTAATGCCAATAATTTTATATATATATTTATGTATGTATGTATATGTATATATATATATGTATGTATATATATATATATATATATATATATATATATATATATATATATATATATATATATATATATATATATATATATATATATATATATATATATATATATATATATATATATATATATATATATATATATATATGTATATATATATATATGTATGTATATATATATATGTATGTATATATATATATGTATGTATATATATATATGTATGTGTATATATATATATATATATATGTATATATATATATATATATGTGTGTGTATATGTGCACCAATAAACAATGAGATCAAGAGCATATATTAAAGTAAATGTGTTTATTTTTATTTTTATGTTGACTTTAATGTGGGCATAAGTCATTTGAGGTTGTGCGAGAGTTTTTGTTTTGGCAGGACGAATGTTTATCAGGTAACCCCAGAGTCTATGAATGCAGGATCACATTAACAAAGTGGCTTGGCCAGCTTTTCCTCTGCTATTACTCTCAGTGAAGTGCTTTTTTTTTACAGACTTTTTTTTTTTTTACAGAATCTGTATTGTTTTACTGAATAAGTACTGGGCTGAGTTTAAAGAAAGAATTTTGAAGAGAAAGATAGACGGATCACATTTTCATTATTGTGCTTGATTTTGTTGGCTGCACCACAGTGCGGGTGTGTTGGTAGAGCTTTCTATATTTTTATATTTGGAAACTTGGTTTTAAAACCTCAAACAATTAACTAGATTGTGTCTCCTTTACTGATACAAAAATATATTTTTAAAGCTATTTGGATGCCAATGGCAATATACAGAGCAGGGTGGCCTAATGAAAATATATGTAATATAATTTTTAAAAAGCAAATATATGCACATTTGCTGCAATGGTGCTCTTCTTTCCTTTTTTTCCTCCTTCTTCATCGGAATGGTAGGAAACAAGGTATTGGCACTTGCTATGTGAACACTAAAAACAATCATGGACATGATTCAAACAGGTTAATTGGTCCTGAAAAAATTAGTCACACTTATGCTCCTCGCAGTCAACATTTTTTTTAGTTTTAGGCAGATTTATGCCCGATTTTCCTGTCACGAGAGATTGGTGAAAAAAATCTTGTTGGTTAACTCGGTTCCGATGTTCGACGCAGATTATCTGGTAGCGCTGAGGCTTTCACAGATCGAAAATTTTGAGGGACTCAACAGTGAGATATTCAGTATTATGTTCATTTATTTATTTATTGCTAAATAAAATATAGCTGCAAGCAGCCATTACCGGGGCCAAGCGCAAGAAGCGGCAACATATGCCAAAATGGCTAGGAGTGGCAGACCTACTGCAGCAAGGTGCAATTAATGGCACTTTAGGAGAACTTTGGGCAAATGACTAAAACAAAATCA
The DNA here is from genome assembly GCA_030378365.1 of Hybognathus amarus. Lineage (NCBI taxonomy): Eukaryota > Metazoa > Chordata > Actinopteri > Cypriniformes > Leuciscidae > Hybognathus > Hybognathus amarus. The sequence goes on along the minus strand of JAQIUQ010003602.1, from coordinate 18,727 downwards.
CATAAGCTTTTCAGATGATTTAATATTTTATCACTTTCGACAAATAGGTGGCAGCAGTTATGAAATTGATACGTTGTGATCAGAGTGAGATGACAATGACACATACAAAGTTTGGTGTCAAAATGTGAAGGCATTGCAGAGATAGTCATTTCACAAGCCTAAATAGTCATTTTGGCAGCATGCCTCAAGTTTGATGCTGTGGTATACGAAAACGGTTTTGTCTATCGCAGTGGTGGAAAGAGTACTGACAAATTGTACTTAAGTAAAAGTATTGCTACTTAAGTAATAATTTACTTGAGTACAAGTAGAAGTACTGAAATATAATATGACTCAAGTAAGAGTAAATAAGTAGTTTGCTTAAAAACTACTCAAGTAACTACGTTACAAAGTACTTTAGTATTTTTCTATTTTTACCCAAAATGGGGAGATGATAGCAAAATGGAGCGCTAAACACTCTCATGTCATCTGTTTCATTCATACTGAAGGCCCAGTACTGATGCATAGAAGTATTAAACTTCTGCCTTATATGGATATAATAACATGCAAATAGTGATGTTTTGACTTATGAAACATGAAGACAAACACATTATAGCTATAATATATCTTTGTTTATCAAACTATCAGGTATTTTCAAAAGAATTGATGTATGTCTTTAAAGGGATAGCTCACCCAAAAATGAAAATTAGCCCATGATTTACTCTCCCTCAAGTCATCCTAGAAGATATGACTTTCTGCTTTCAGTCAAATAGAGTTATATTAAAAAATGGCCTGGCTCTTCCAAACTTTATAATGGCAGTGAATGACTGGAGAAAATTTGAAGCCCAAAAAAGTGCATCCATCCACGATAAAAGTGCTCTACATATAGAGAGCCTAAGTCCCGCCCTCCGCTTCTGGCTCATGGGACCTTATTCGGAAAAAATATGAATGGCGAGAGACAACTTATCTTTTTATTCCGTCTGAACTGTGCCCTGAATTACACATATGTTTGTGAATTTAAAAGATAATTCTGAAAGTCAAAAGCGTCGCAGTTTGTCATAAAACAGAAGAGTAACATTTAGTTTTATGTGAAGATCGCTCAATGAACTACATCTCCCGGGAAGTGAAACAACGAGCGAGATCCCCTGCTTGTGTGTGTGCAGTCTGGTACAAAACACTCAGGCATGACGGCGTAACGTTACGATTATAACGTAAGACTATAGAAACAATGACAGACGTTAGCCTCGGTAAAGTTAGCTTCATTCATTGAGAGAAAATGTGCGCCTTTGGGGTTTGTAGTCTTTGTAATTACGTATTTTCACAGTCTTATACCTCAACGGGTTTACATCAAACTAAGACGTTCTTGACTTTAAAATGATTCTTTAATTGACAAACATCATATGTGTAACTCAGAGCACAGTTCAAACGAGATCAAAATATTTGTTATCTCTCGCCATTGACTACCATACAATATTTTTCCGAAATACCCATGGTGGTCGACTCGGAAGGGGAGGGACTTAGGCTCTCTATAGCCTACTAGCTTTCTCTGTTGTCAAGAGCAATTGTTTATTACTAATTTTGAAAAGTAAGTCCAGGTAAGATCATTTGAATTTTTTTGAATTATTTGAATCATTCATAGAAAGCAAAGAAGGTTAATTGAGACTCGAGGTCCGATAAAAAAAAAGTATGAAAAACAATAAAACAGTATGAATAAAAAATTCCCAGTAAAAAAATAATAATAATACTAAAAAATTAAGTGGGGTATGGTTAACATGTTAAATTAAATTATCTTTTTTTGGTTGTAGCCTACCGAAAATGTGCTGGGAGCCCACTGTTGCTATAGGAACGAACTACACTTTTACATGCATCTGATTGACAGATAAATCATGCGATCTTATTTCACAGTTTTTTCAGCTTTGTACAAAGTTTGCTTCGTATATTAAGTTAACTGTATTGTTAAACAGGGCGAGCTTTACCATTAATTCAACTGTGTGAATGTATTTTAGACACTTACAGAACATTGATCTCGCTCCGTCCATCCAATAACTGCGTCCATGTTATGAGCCAAGCTTTTTTATTCACTTCCACTGCTCAGTGCTCTGGTATTATCAATGGTATAACCCATGTCAGTAGTTGCCATAATTAAATATGAACAGAATACTTACATCCACTGAAATATTGAAACGTTAGCGTCGACTGATTCAAAACGTTCAAAACACGAGCGCCAGTGATTAAATGTCAAAGCGCGGTTTGAACGTCCCGCCCCCAGCTGAACAGGAGGTTTTGATTGGTTTTGCACCCTGAGCCAGACCTGTCTGTTATTGGCTGAAGGGCTTCAGATATGTCTGTTATTGGCTGAAGCGCAGGGCTCCACCGCAGTAGTTTTGAAAAGTGTCTGTCAAATGTCAGCTTGCCCTGTTGCTCCGTCGGCACCTTTGTCAAAGTACTTTGTACTTTTTATGAAATATAAATGTAAAGAAGTTGAATACTTTATTTTTATTTTACTCAAGTAAGAGTAAAAGTACCACAATTTAATTATACTCAAGAAAGTAGAAAAAATTAAAAAATCTACTCAAGTACTGTAACGAAAGTATTTGTAATTAGTTACTTTCCACCACTGGTCTATCGTCACGCAATCCATAACTTTTAGTCGGCATAGTCTGGAGATGATACGATATTCAATTTTCGTGAAAATCGGAAAAAACGGTCTAGGAGGAGTTCGAAAAGAGAATGTTTTTCAAAGAACTAAAGATGGTGGACAGGAAGTTTGGCTGATTATGGCAAACCTGATATCTATGTTTTCGGCATAACCCAAGGAATCTATTAAGATCAGTTTCATTGCAATAGGCAAATTTATTCAGAAGTTATTAGCATTTTCGGAAATTAAGTTTCGTAATGTTAAGACCAAAGCATTTGTTTAGTATAGCATTTTATTTCACAAAACTGTACTGAAGTCAATGGGAATTTCACATTTTGTTCTATTATAGCGCCACCAAGAGGCTCAGTCCCACAATTTTTTTTGTGTGTCCTCAGAGTGAGCCCATACATACGTGTATAAATTTTGGTGAAAATATCTCAATTCGCATCAGAGTTATAGACATTTATATGAAAAAACACGTAAAAAATGACCGACACATGACTTTGTTTGAATTTTACTACCCCTTACTATCAATATTTTCGCATTTGGGCATTAGCGTATAGTTAACGAGCTATGATTCCGTTTTTCTGGCGGTGGTTTCGTCTCGATCGGAACAGCGGTTTTGAAGATATCGCCAAGTGTTTTTTCCACGCTAAATCGCTACACTACACCAACCGTAAGACGAAATCCAACATATTTGATATCGTTGGACTCGGCAACGATTCAGGACCTCAAAAAGATGACTCCCGTGAAAATAAGTGTACCACACCCAAAGTTATAAACGTTTGAAAAAAAAAAATGTCACCACTAGGTGGCGCTGTTTCAAAACTTCTCAGGCTCCTTCAGGGCATCGTACTGATGACCCATACTGAGTTTCGTAACAATTCGTTCATGCGTTCAAAAAATACAGCATTTTAGCACAAAATTCAAAATGGCTGACAGACAAAATGGCCGATCTGGGAAAATTGGATTCCGCCCTGAATCTAACAAGACCAAGTTTATGATTTTTTGGACAAACCGTTCAGAAGTTATGAGCAAAAATAGCCATTTTTCATATCTCCGGACCAGTAGGTAGCTCCGCACCTTCGGTGCTTAGCCCCTAATAAGTGTTGTGCTGTGGTCAGCAGGCACGAAGACGAGTATATATGTTCAGTAATAAAAACCGAAACTAAAAAGCACATTAAAACGATGTGGAGTAAATAGAAGATACAATGTCAAAATAAGGCTCCACATATAACTGCACATAAACCTGAAAATAAGCTTTATATGCCATTGTTATATAACAGTTAGTTTCGATCCTCATATCTCACTTTACCAAAGGCTTTCTGCTGATATTTTACCACTCGGCATTGTATAGACAGGCTGTCGCTCAGTCCAGTTACACTGTTACGCCACTAGGTGGCGACAGGGGACTGTCTTTGAGTGAGTCATTAAACTGTTCATTCAATGGAAATGTAAAAAAATGCAATTCATTCAAATATAGATCTAATGAAACAAGCTGTTATTTATTTTAATGTTTAATTTTTAACTTTGAGCTCCACTTTACAAGGCTCAGCAGCAATGTGGTGCATGGGCAACGCAAAGCTGATGCTTCACTTCATAGAGATCAATAGCATTTTTTCATTGTATAGACCAGAGCTGACGCCATTCATTAGAAATAGCCTAACCTTAAATGTTAAAAGGATGATAAAAAAGAAAAATTCTCTCTTCTTGGTCACGGCAACCTTTTCACGAATATGACTTAATATGAGGGACAGATATTTTGTTTACATCCTCTTTTCTGATCCACATGGCACAATAACATTTTGTAGTGTGTGATGCACCGCAGTTTTCAAATCTTTTAGAGTGAGCATATTTAAGATTTGATGGAAGAAAATCTGCAAAGATTCTCTTTAAAGGTGCTCTAAGCGATGTCGCACGTTTTTTAGGCCAAAACATTTTTTGTCACATACAGCAAACATCTCCTCACTATCTGCTAACTGCCTGTCCCCTAAACACACTGTAAAAAAATGCTGTCTATGCAGACAACCCAGGCTCCACAAATGGCAACAAAAACAAACTGCGGCAACCCGCTCTACGAAACATAACAAACTGTTCCAGCCAATAACTGACAAGGAGGCCCTGGGGCTGGAGTTTGGGGGGTTAGTGCGTGGATGAGGAAGAGGGAGGGTCTCATCTAGCCTCTGTTTTGTTTGAAAATACTTTAAACGTCAACAAGAAGTCACGTCACCCGACATTGCTTAGAGCACCTTTAAGTGTGAGCTGCAACCAGATTTTAAAATTCGGTTAGGATATTAAAACTCCTGTAGTGTGAGCCAGGCATTACTGAAAGCTATTTTCTGGCTCAAATTTTTTAACACATCTTGTTTAGATTTATAGCTTTGATTTTCTCACAGTTTTAGAGTAAAACATGTTTTTGAAAATATACATTTAATTTAAAAAAGTCAAATACTATTTTTGCGCATTTTTCATAAAAATAAATTTTAAATTCTGTAACTTTTGTTAAGTTTTTAACTTGGTGTCGTCTTTGAAAAGAATATCAAACTTATTTTAATTGAAAAAAAAAAAATATATAATAATTTTGGTCATTTTTGACCAACACGTGAAGAGGGTAAACATTTATTTTTGTCATTTGACTTTATTTTTATTATTATTATTTTTTTTTATAGAAATGTCTGATATCTATGAACAAGATTGTTGGTACATTTTTATACCTACATTTGGTGGAAGGATCACTTTTGTAACTCAGCCAAGACAATATGGTTTCTGCTACCAATATTTTTAAATGTTTAAATACTGGCCGATATATCAGTCTATTACTTTTTTTATCAACAACATGTGACAAAATGCCAATAAGTGTTTTAATGAACTTTTGTTGTTTTATTTTTGGTATTAAGGGTTGCCTTGGAGACTTTAGATCGCCTGACTGAGTCTTTAGACTTCACGGATTATGCTTCCAGAATTATTCACCCCATTGTGCGTGCACTCGACGTTACTCCAGAGCTGCGGAGCACTTCCATGGACACGCTGTCCTCACTAGTCTTTCAGCTTGGAAAAAAGGTACAATCTTAAAGCCTAGTTCAAGTCTGGGGAGTGGATCTGTAATGCTGTCCTCATCGTTCGGAAATAAACTATTAAACTTTTTTTGCCATAATTCTCATAGTTATATGTCATTAACTGATCTTCTGAAGTAGCCTTCTAATTATTCCCTAGTGTCTCACTAATGCACAAAGGCGTTTTCAATCAGAGAGAGGGATGAGGTCATTGCTTCAACCTTCCTCTTAAAACCCTTTTAAAATTACCAGTCAACATGTGGCCACCATGAGCACCAGACACAAGTTCTGATTCCTTTGATCACTACTGGCCACAATCCTCAGTTTCCTGTGTTAGAGGAACAACACTTTATTTGTGTACTTCCTAGTTGATGGGGTTTAGTCACATGTATACACATGTGCACTCCCAATACTCAAAAGATTTTCAGTCTAAATAAATCCATTATGCTTTTCCTCCTCTTCATTTGAGAAGTACTGCAACCAAGTTGATGCTAAAATAAAAAGAAGTAACAATACAAATAATTCTACAAGGCTAGTATGAGTACAATGACTTGATTCAGTACACATGTGGTACTTCTTTTTTCTTTGTTTTTAGTGGGTTTTTTTACTAGCTGTTTACTGGCTCTTGAATAATTATTTAAAAACATGAAGCAGTGCTAACTTAATTGAGAATTACTTGAAGGCTTTGTAATTGTTTTAATTTCATTTGTTAATATTTATATTAATATTGATCTTTTCAAATAAATTAGTATGTTTAATAACATAATAGTTTTTTGCTGTGTTGACATGAATATTAGCACACACAAAAAAATTCTGCTTATTTCTTTCACAGTACCAGATCTTCATTCCTATGGTTAATAAAGTGATGTTGAAACATCGCATCAATCACCAGCGCTCACGATGTGCTCATCTGTCGAATTGTCAAGGTCAGCATCCTACCCTCTCCACGTCTGTGGATATAATGTTTCTTTGCAAAAGAACATTTAAAAAATTCTACATAAACCAGGTCCCTGATGAATATTCAGTCACGTTCTTGTTAGAAGAACTTGTCTGAAACAAACCGGCTCTTGTGTTCTAATGGAGAAGCCTGCCTTCGTTTTCTGAATTTGGCCCCCTGTGTGAACCACCACTCATTCTTTGCTAGTGAACCCAGACTTCCTGTTCCAGCACGTGGCCTCTTGGCATCCATATCTAATCTTGTCTTTGGCTTTGAGATGTATGGTTTTTCCTACTGGCATAGAATTACCAACACGTAATGCTGGTGTAAAAGAAAGGTTCTTGCCCCTCTTTCAAGAAGAAGTGTTTAACGCCAGGAACAATTGAAGAAAGGCCGTTAAATTATTAGAAACTTATACACATCCAAGGGGGGAATAGTAAATTTTTCAGCTTATACTATGCCTACCACACTGTAATACATTGTTCAGATGTTTTATTTCAAGACATTTTGTTAGGGTTTTGTCCATAAAACGCTTTTGTGTGTTTGTCTGTTTACTTATGCATCTCATTTCAAGCCTCCATCGCTAATTTCAAATTTTTTTAGAGCTAGTAATGGAGGCTTAATCCATTAAAATGCAGAATAATGCAGATATTAGAGAGAGATTAACCGTGTGTGAATTACCTCTGTCTGTGCAGATCTTAAAGGTTCCCTGACATGGGGTTATTTTATTATTTTATAATGTTTGCTGGGTTGCCCTTATCATGTTAGTATGTTTCTTAGATCAAAAATAGTCATCATTTATAAATAAAAGGCATCCCTAGCCTAATTTTTAGCCTGTGATTTGAATGCTCTGTTTGAAGGGGCGTCTGCTGTGAGATTCAGTGTGACCAGCCACTTGCTGTGATTGGCTGACATGCTTCCATATGAAATAGCTACATATTACATGTGAAACTCTCTTTAATATTTTTACTACAGCTATTATACATATTTACTATTACAGCTATCGAATCGCTGAGAAGTTTTTAAAGTATTTAGGTCTATTATACTTGAGAATTTTTTTTTTTTGCTATCAATGTATTTTATTTATTTATTTACTTTTTTAATGGGGGAAATTGAATGAAATGTTTTATTGTTTTATTTTTTTTTAAATATATATGCATGTTTTTATGCATGTTCCTAGTAAATTATCACACAAATCAGTGGTCAGTAGACCTTTTGTTAAAAAATGAACATTTGACGCTATTTTCAAGACCTACATGTCCCTTATCTGTGGAAAGTTTTGGCCATTTAGGTTTTTTCAAGCTAACACAAATGTAGATTTGTGTGTTTGATTTGTCTTTGCTTACCTGTGTGCCTCTTTCTCAGGGCTATACTTTGGCGGAAGAGGAAGAGGACCCTTTAATATTTCAGCATAGACAATTACGTGCTAATCAAAGCGACACTCTGGTTAGTAACCCGGTTCGAATCAGGACCCATGAAGAAACTGCACGTCAGCACAACTGCTCTGCAGAAGGTTTGTAGAATGATGTGTTAACATTTGCATGTTCCATTTATAGATTGGTATTAATGTACATATTAAAGCAGACCAGTCTATTAAAATATCAGACATTCTGATCTCAATAAAATCAACTTCGGCTCTACTGTTGGAAATCTGATCTAGTTAATAATGTTCTCATTCACTTTTTTTTTACTTTTTTTTTTTTTTTTTACTTTTTTTTAACATAATGGTATTGTTTGTGGTGTGTTAGTTGAATGAGTGCTCATTTGTAAATAACGGGGAACTCTTTACATTTGGAGGAAATGATTCCCCTTAAAGGCATGCCCAGTATATTCATTGAACTCCTTTTTTATTTTGTATAGTTTGAAACATTGCTACATCTTCAACACCACTCTTGATCGTCTTTTTCAGACAGATTGATGTGTCTTTCGGGAGACAATGTGGAAGGGATTGTCTGTTCTCTCTGACTCATAATCTTTTACATGTGTTGCCTGATTTGTCTTTCCACTATCTTCTCCACCATTACCTTCACCATTCCGTTTTCTGTTGCTTTAAATATTGAACATTCACCCATGGATGGACTTTAGTGTCTTGGCTTTTTATTCTTAATATATCCTTACTGAATAAAAGTATCTATTTCCTTCATTTATTTCCATAAAATAAAGAAAATATTATAACTGACCTCCTTTGAACAGTAGTGTAGTAAGTTACATTTCTATTTCAGATAAATGCTGTTCTTTTGAATGTTCTGTTGATCAAATAATTCTGAAAAAACTGTTTTTTATATTGTTACAATGTTTTAATAAATGTTTCTTGAGCAGCAAATTGAAAATAGAAAAGTTATTTTAAATTGTATAAAAAAAATCACAATATTACTGCTTTAGCTGTATTTTGGATCAAATAAATGGAGCTGGGTGTACTAATACTGTGTGTGTATAGATAGAATACTGTGTGTATAGATAGATCATTTTTACATTTATAGGGCATTTCAAACCAGTCACATATGCAGTTCCAGAAGGCTCTCTATGTAGTAAGCTTTGAGGCAGATAGCTAGAACAAAGCTCTCGTGGTTCTTTTATCTGTTTATTAGTCCTGTTTCTGCTTTGTGCAGGCTTGGGGTGCAGCCAGAAAGGTGTCCAAAGATGACTGGCTGGAATGGTTGAGACGTCTCAGTGTGGTCTTGCTAAAAGAATCATCCTCACCTGCCCTGCGCTCCTGCTGGTCTCTGGCACAGACATATATACCTCTTGCCAGGTAAACCCTCCCGCCTCTGTCTCTGTTCTTCTGTTAAATTAACAGAACCCATTATTTCTTGCAGAATTTTTCTGTGATTAGCAACGTTTTCAGTAGCCTTAATTCTGTGTGTATAGTCTCTTTTGGCAAGAACCGCTAACTTGGACAGGAATGGGCTGTTTGGGACAATTAAATCTGTAATCATACCTGCAGTGATAGGTTGACAATGAGGTTGACAACAGAGTGTCATCTCATTCAAATAGCAGCACAACCATCTTTGCTATATGTTGTTTGGACAATACCCCAGGAAAAAAACCCTATGTAGACTAATGTATGGACGTAACCCTGCACAATAATCAAAGCCTGTGTGTACATTTTCTCTTTTCTGTAGGGATCTTTTTAATGCTGCATTCTTGTCCTGCTGGTCAGAGCTGAGTGAAGACCAGCAGGATGAACTGATACGCAGTATTGAGCTGGCTCTGACTTCTCAGGATATTGCTGAGGTCACACAGACGCTGCTCAATCTTGCAGAATTCATGGAGCACAGCGATAAGGTCAGTAACGAAGTCTATTGTCTCGAGACGATTCACATCAGGCATAATGTCTGATCCACATCGGTACGTTTGGTCAAATAACTAACCTTACAAGCCATGAGAGTAAAGGCTTTTTACAACATCTGAAAATAAGGTATAAATTAGGGCTGGGCGATAAAAATGATAACGATATGTATCGCGATAGACACGTGATCGATATCAATGAAAAACGGGTTTCAATAAAACGTTCAATATTATTTTCTTTGATGGAAGAAACCACAGGTTGCGAAGCAAGTTTGGTTTGCATTAACAAAGGCACTCACTCTCTGGTAACATAGCGAAGAAAGGAGTGACACGCTAACAGGTAATCATGTAACGATGTCAGTTTGTTTGCGCCATTTCGTTGCTCGTGCTGCTGGATTTCTCTTCATTAACCAGCGATTGAGAAGCAGAAAATGAGTGCCCTTCATTTGCATGCCATGCAGGCTAGAATTGCGAAACATTATTGGATAATTCGCTCTATTTTAATTTGTTGTGAACATAGCATAATGAACAGGCTGCGATGTCAAGATTGTAATGCTGGAGTGTGTGTTTGTGTGTGTGCGAGAGAGAGAGATTAGGCACGTGCGCGATCAAACTTTGTGTGTGTGTGGGAGAGAGAGAGAGAGAGAGAGAGAGAGAGAGAGCGAGAGAGACAGACAGACACAAACATGGGAGGGGAATCGAACAGTGGAGACATAAAACATACTCTGCCATTTTGTTAATACAGGACATTATTCAGTCTGCAAAGTGTTTACTTATATTTGTGTAGGCCTATACTTGCAATGTGCTCTGTGTGTTCAATCTTTTGGACATTCATCATATTGCATTGGTTTTCATTTCTTGTCCTCAAAACAGAGCACTAATCTGTTTATTTTTAAGTTACACATTAAAAAAAGAAAATTAAATGTGTTGGCAGTATTATTTTATACAGAAATCAATTATTTATAATTCTGATGAGAATAAAGTTAGGGTTAATTAAAATTAAGGAAAACAAATATATTGATCTGAAATATAGCAAATATTTTTTTCTTAATCAATTCAGGTACAATTACCAAACATATCTCAAGTTTTTTTTTTTTTATTAATTTAATAAACTAGGGCCAGTTGTTCAAAGGTAATCTGATCTGATTTTGGTTATTGGATTGGATCAAATCTTGAAAATGGGTTGTTCAAAAGGGAAAGAAGGAATCTGAAATCAGATTGGATCAGGGTATCTAATCCTAGTTTTAATCTGGATCAAACCTTCAGTTTGTGTTGTTCAAAACTTGTCGGTGGGATTTGGATAACTTTGATCCAAAAAAAACAGGATTATCCTGATCCCAACGGGGTAGGATTTCAAGGTGGATTTCAGGAAGAAAATGTAGTAAAACTTTAAAAGTGGTCAAATAATACATTTGTATCATTTAGTGTATACTTTTATTTATATTTTGCACTTGACTTGTGTAACCGTTGTAACAGTGATAAAGTATACATAGGCTAATAATTAAGCTATTCAGTATAGTAAAGTAAAAAAATAAAATAAAATGTCTTGTCCCCATTTGTGTTTTGTCTCAAAATAAGAAACACTTACAGTGACCCCATGTTGGCTCTTCTACCTGTTCTTTACATAGCTGGTAGCCCACAGTGTGATATGTTGTCCCATTTAGAGCACTGGTAATCCGGATTTGGTAATCTTGAAAACTGTGTATCTGGATCAGGGTGATCCAGTCCAATGTTGCTTTGAAAAACCGGCATAAAAGTAAGACGGATTACCTGATCCTAGATAGGAAAAAATGGGATTTCCAAATCCGGATAATTTTGATCCAGATTAAATGTTTTGAACAACTGGCCCCTAATTACATAAAACTATTATCAGTGCACTATAAATAAACTGGTCTATGCCTTTATTAATAAAACTTATTTAAAAAATACCAGGCTTAAGACATTTATAAAAATGCCTTCTATATTTCTGTTTTGCTTTTCACTCCATTGTACCGAAATTGTACCGAACCGTGATGTCTGAACCGAACTGTGACTTCTGTGTACATTAGGAGGCTGAATCCAGCTTCTTATTCACAGCTTCTTATTGATGCTATCCGTTCCACCAGTAAGAAGCTGCGAATAAGAAGCTGGATTCAGCCTATTTTTAGGGCCCAAGCCCTGAAAGGGCGCAGAGCCCTATTGTTTTCCTTCCGATTATTTTTTTATTTTTTTTTTTTTTATTTTTTTTCTAGCGACTATTCGGGCACTTTTGGGGCCCTTAACATGCTCGAAAACTCTTGAAACTTTGCACACGGGTCAGAACCCGCGGCCATCAGAGCCGGGCTGAAGCTGGTACCCGGGCGTGGCAGGGCGGCTCGTCAGCGCCCCCTGGAATGGGGTCCGAACACCTGGTCCATAACTCAAACACACTTGCATGTAATAATATGAAACTCAGTACACATGTCGATAGCAGAATTTCATCTATACCTTGCGTTCTTACTTTTTACCCCAGCCCAACAGGAAGTCGGCTATTGAGGTTTTTTTGTAAAACACACGCAATGAACTTTTAAATACTCCTCCTAGAGCTCTGATCCAAATTCGACGAAACTCGGTCAGCGTGAAGTCAAGACATTGAGGATGAAAGTTTGTGTGGGGATTTTTGATATCTCGAACGGTTTGGCCGTGGCGAGGAAACGAAATTATGGCGAGAAACGTGAAACAGGAAGTGTGTCATAACTTCAGCATACATTAACTGATCTGGATGAAACTTCAGCAGTGCGTTCGCTGTAAGAGGACGATCACATGGATGTGACTATTGTGAGTCAAAGTTATAGCGCCACCAACTGGCAGCAGGAAGTGTGTCACTTTCAAAATGCTTTGAAATCACCCTCTTATTTTTACCCGATTTGCTTCAAACTTCATCTGTATAATGTAAATACACGGCAGATGAAGACCTATGAATGGATTCTTGATATCTTTGAAACTGTTGCCGTGGCGACGCATCAAACTTTACCATTCTTTTAGGATGCATTCTTTTAGGGATTCGAACATTTGTCCATAAATCAAACACACGTGCATGGATTAATATGAAACTCGGTACACTCATAGATCACATCAGGCCAAACAACTTTCGTGCTCTAAGTTTTACGACAGTTCAAACGGAAGTCGGGAATTATGTTTTTTTTTTAAAATAAATGTCCTATAAAAACATCAAATTACAACCCATGCTGTTACCAATCACCACCAAACTCGGTGTGCATGAAGTCAAGACATTGAGGATGCTAAATTCCGGACGGATTTGTGATATCTCGAACGGTTTGGCCGTGGCAGATTTTTTTGACTAAAAAAGGACACATAAAGTGTGTTATAACTTGGTTAGTTTTACTGACAGTTACAAAACTTGCCGTGTATATTGTTCTATTCAAGCCAAACAACTTTCTAATTAACAATAATAAGCTCAAACCCACAGAAAGTCAGATATTGTAGTTTGAATATGATCATGCTCTTTCTGAGCTTAGGCCTGTCACACAGTCTGTGTGTGTGTGTGTGTGTGTGTGTGTGTGTGTGTGTGTGTGTGTGTGTGTGTGTGTGTGTGTGTGTGTGTGTGTGTGTAGGGGGAGGGGGCTTAATCATTTTACTGTGTGTCTGGCCTGCTAAAGTAAATACATTTCTTAAGCCTGGTATTTTTTATTTAAATAAATTTTTATTTTTATTTTTTTATAAGTAAAGGCATATAACCTGTTTAATTGTAGTGCATTGACAATAGTTTTATATAATTAGTGTATTAATTAAATTAACTTGGTCCATAAATCAAAAAAGTAAGTAAATAAATCAAAAAGGAAGTGTGTTAAAACTTCTGCATACATTAACTGATCTTGATGAAACTTCAGCAGTGTGTTCGTTGTAAGAGGTCGATCACATAGATGTGAGTCAAATATATAGCGCCACCAACTGGCAGCAGAAAGTGTTTCACTTTCAAAATGCTTTGAAATCGCACTCTTACTTTTACCCGATTTGCTTCAAATGTAAACACACGCCAGATGAAGAGCTGTGAAAGCATTATTCAATATCTAAGATAATGTTGCCATAGCAACGCATCAAACTTTAACATTCCTTTTTTTTGATGATTTTGAGTCTCTTAGCGGCTTTTGGGGCCCTTAACGGGTTTGAAAACTCTTGAAACTTTGCACACAGGTCAGATCCCACAGCCATCAGAGCTGGGCTGAAGATGGTATCCGGGTGTGGCAAGGGGGCTAGACAGCGCCCCCTGGAACGGGGTCCAAAAACTTGGTCCATAAATCAAACACGCTTGCATGTAATAATATGAAACTCAGTACACATGTTGATCTCATCGTTTCATATATTCATATATTCTCCTCAAGCCGGACAACTTTCTAATTTACACTCATGAGCTAGGACCCACAGAAAGTCAGATATTTTGGTTTGAAAATGTTGAGTGTCTCTCTGAGCCTACACTTCTGTATGGCAAGCCCTTTTAACATTTAAAAGCTAAGTTTGACTATTGGTAATTAACATTGTAGATATCAACAACGTCTTTCTAGTCGTAATTACATTTTGGATAGTTTGTATTATCATTTAAGATATCTGTAACGTAATTGTGACTAGTCGAAACGATAGATAGAGTATGGCAAGCCGTTTTAACATTTAATCATTTTAACCTACTAGTCTCTATTTTCATGCTACTAGTACTTATTTTTTAGATACTAGTATCTATTCCATTAAGTACTAGTACTTATTCATTAGCTACTAGTGCTTATTCTTTAGATACTAGTGCCTTTTCTTTAGATACTAGTGTTTATTCTTTAGGTACTAGTACCTTTTTAAAGATACTAGTACTTATTCATTAGAAACTAGTCCTTATTTATTAGATACTAGTACTTATTCATTAGATGCTAGTCCTTATTCATTACATACCAATGCTTATTAATTAGTTACTAGTACTTATTCATTAGATACTAGTACCTATTAAATAGATACTAGTACTTATTCATTAGACACTAGTACTTATTTCAATGGTGACTAGTAACTATTCTTTTGTTACTAGTCACATTTTTTCCGTTAACTTCTATGGTGATCTGTCATTCAGATATCAACTATTCAGTTCTGACTAGTATGTTAGTATGAATTCCAATTGTGGAATACATACTAGTATGTATTCCAAAGCAGGGGTTACGTTTTTGCACGTCGTGCAGAATAACCCTAAAGGCACCAAGGTGGCGGTGCCACCGGCTTTATATATATATATATATATATATATATACACATATAAATATAGCTGCGAGCAGCGATGGAGGGCCAAAGCCGGCGGTACCGCCATCCCGGTGCCTTTAGGCACCGGGGTTGCGGTGCCACCGGCTTGGGCCCGCGATCGCTGCTCGCAGCTATATTTTAGTTATTTGCGTTTTCCATGGTTGTGTTGACATTTCTGTCTTGGGATTATAATTAGAGGAAAGTGAAGTTTAATATAAAAATGTTTTAATGTAATACATTTTTTCTCCTGGTCCTTATTTTAAATGGGTCATAAATCAATAATTATCGATATTCGACCGATATGAAACACTGATATCATGATAACGTTTTCAGACATATCACCCTGCCCTAGTATAAATACAGTTTGGACACTTCTGTCCTAAAAAGAACATGCATTCTCTTCATGCTTTCTCTTCAAGTTTCAATCCAATTCAATTCATCTAACTGCCGCGTTTTCATCAGATTTCGTTTTGCAGCGTTAGAGCATTATAACCAATCACATATGTTTCTTTTGAGCCTATACACTTGAGGACCAATCAGAGGCATTCAGATAAGTCATCGCTGAAACAAAGAGTTTTGTTCAGTTCACGCTCTTTTTAGGGCCCAAGCCCTGAAAGGGCGCAGAGCCCTATTGTTTTCCTTCCGATTATTTATTTATTTTTTCTAGGGCCCAAGCCCTGAAAGGGCGCAGAGCCCTATTGTTTTCCTTCCGATTATTATTATTATTATTTTTTTTTTTTTTTTTTTTTTTTTTTTTCTAGCGACTATTCGGGCACTTTTGGGGCCCTTAACATGCTCGAAAACTCTTGAAACTTTGCACACGGGTCAGAACCCGCGGCCATCAGAGCCGGGCTGAAGCTGGTACCCGGGCGTGGCAGGGCGGCTCGTCAGCGCCCCCTGGAATGGGGTCCGAACACCTGGTCCATAACTCAAACACACTTGCATGTAATAATATGAAACTCGGTACACATGTCGATAGCAGAATTTCATCTATACCTCACGTTCTTGCTTTTTACCCCAGCCCAACAGGAAGTCGGCTATTGAGGTTTTTTTGTAAAACACACGCAATGAACTTTTAAATACTCCTCCTAGAGCTCTGATCCAAATTCGACGAAACTCGGTCAGCTAGAAGTCAAGACATTGAGGATGAAAGTTTGTGTGGGGATTTTTGATATCTCGAACGGTTTGGCCGTGGCGAGGAAACGAAACTATGGCGAGAAACGTGAAACAGGAAGTGTGTCATAACTTCAGCATACATTAACTGATCTGGATGAAACTTCAGCAGTGCGTTCGCTGTAAGAGGACGATCACATGGATGTGACTATTGTGAGTCAAAGTTATAGCGCCACCAACTGGCAGCAGGAAGTGTGTCACTTTCAAAATGCTTTGAAATCACCCTCTTATTTTTACCCGATTTGCTTCAAACTTCATCTGTATAATGTACATACACGGCAGATGAAGACCTATGAATGGATTCTTGATATCTTTGAAACTGTTGCCGTGGCGACGCATCAAACTTTACCATTCTTTTAGGATGCATTCTTTTAGGGATTCGAACATTTGTCCATAAATCAAACACACGTGCATGGATTAATATGAAACTCGGTACACTCATAGATCACATCAGGCCAAACAACTTTCGTGCTCTAAGTTTTACGACAGTTCAAACGGAAGTCGGGAATTATGTTTTTTTTTTTAAATAATTGTCCTAGAAAAACATCAAATTACAACCCATGCTGTTACCAATCACCACCAAACTCGGTGTGCATGAAGTCAAGACATTGAGGATGCTATATTCCGGACGGATTTTTGATATCTCGAACGGTTTGGCCGTGGCGGATTTTTTTGACTAAAAAAGGACACATAAAGTGTGTTATAACTTGGTTAGTTTTACTGACAGTTACAAAACTTGCCGTGTATATTGTTCTATTCAAGCCAAACAACTTTCTAATTAACAATAATAAGCTCAAACCCACAGAAAGTCAGATATTGTAGTTTGAATATGATCATGCTCTTTCTGAGCCTAGGCCTGTCACACAGTCTGTGTGTGTGTGTGATTGAGTCTTTTGACACACAGTCTCTGTGTGTGTGTGTAGGGGAGGGGGCTTAATAATTTCACTGTGTGTCTGGCCTGCTAAAGTAAATACATTTTCTTAAGCCTGGTATTTTTTAAATAAGTTTTTGTTTTTATTTTTTTATAAGTAAAGACATATAACCTGTTTAATTGTAGTGCATTGACAATAGTTTTATATAATTAGTGTATTAATTAAATTAACTTGGTCCATAAATCAAAAAGGAAGTGTGTTAAAACTTCTGCATACATTAACTGATCTTGATGAAACTTCAGCAGTGTGTTCGTTGTAAGAGGCCGATCACATGGATGTGACTATTGTGAGTCAAATATATAGCGCCACCAACTGGCAGCAGAAAGTGTTTCACTTGCAAAATGCTTTGAAATCACACTCTTACTTTTACCCGATTTGCTTCAAACTTCATCTGTATAATGTAAACACACGCCAGATGAAGAGCTGTGAAAGCATTATTCAATATCTAAGATAATGTTGCCATAGCAACGCATCAAACTTTAACATTCCTTTTTTTTGATGATTTTGAGTCTCTTAGCGGCTTTTGGGGCCCTTAATGGGTTTGAAAACTCTTGAAACTTTGCACACAGGTCAGATCCCACAGCCATCAGAGCCGGGAAGATGGTACCCGGGTGTGGCAAGGGGGCTAGACAGCGCCCCCTGGAACGGGGTCCAAAAACTTGGTCCATAAATCAAACACGCTTGCATGTAATAATATGAAACTCAGTACACATGTTGATCTCATCGTTTCATATATTCATATATTCTCCTCAAGCCGGACAACTTTCTAATTTACACTCATGAGCTAGGACCCACAGAAAGTCAGATATTTTGGTTTGAAAATGTTGAGTGTCTCTCTGAGCCTACACTTCTGTATGGCAAGCCCTTTTAACATTTAAAAGCTAAGTTTGACTATTCGTAATTAACATTGTAGATATCAACAACGTCTTTCTAGTCGTAATTACATTTTGGATAGTTTGTATTATCATTTAAGATATCTGTAACGTAATTGTGACTAGTCGAAACGACAGATAGAGTATGGCAAGCCGTTTTAACATTTAATCATTTTAACCTACTAGTCTCTATTTTCATGCTACTAGTACTTATTTTTAGATACTAGTATCTATTCCATTAAGTACTAGTACTTATTCATTAGCTACTAGTGCTTATTCTTTAGATACTAGTGCCTTTTCTTTAGATACTAGTGTTTATTCTTTAGGTACTAGTACCTTTTTAAAGATACTAGTACTTATTCATTAGACACTAGTCCTTATTTATTAGATACTAGTACTTATTCATTAGATGCTAGTCCTTATTCATTACATACCAATGCTTATTAATTAGTTACTAGTACTTATTCATTAGATGCTAGTACCTATTAAATAGATACTAGTACTTATTCATTAGACACTAGTACTTATTTCAATGGTGACTAGTAACTATTCTTTTGTTACTAGTCACATTTTTTCCAGTGACTTCTATGGTGATCAGCAATACGTAA
>JAQIUQ010003601.1:547500-767882 GCA_030378365.1 Hybognathus amarus | reverse complement strand
AATGTTGCTTTGAGTTCAGTTACATATTTGTACCAAACTTAAGTCTATGTTCCAAAGCATTCTTGAATTACAACCATTTAAGTTTGTATAGTGCATTTTTATATCAATTATCAAAAAGGGGGGTGACAGGTAAAGGGTTAAGAATCCAAATATTTTTGGGGCTGCTGTATTGATAATTGCTGCTTACCTAGCTCGTCCTACGATTACACTCTGTGCCCATGGGTGCATGATCTCCAGAAAAGAGCCATGGTCGAAGAACCCGCTCACCCACGCACCCTTAGTGTCTGTATGGAAGGAGAGAGACAGTCAGAGCTGCATTACCACCCAATCTTCATAAGAGATATGGTGAGCTTAACCGAGGGGAAGCTGTAGCAGGAAGAGGTTACCGTTCAATTACACTGAGACAAAGATTCTTCTCCCTGCCACCCACTCTCCATATCTCCCCACCTCACTGTGGTAATTACAGTGATGTGTAATCTGTCTCGCCAATAAAAAACACTCCATATATCCCAGAGTGTCTTATCTCTGAGAGGAGAGACCTAGTGCTGTGCCTCAAACATAAACCCTCAGACCACAGCCATCCATTACTGGATACTTCCCCCAACTAACAACACATCCCTCAACACAAATAATACACAAAACTCAGGATATCACTGTCAGGAAGCATCAACAAATCCTATGGTCTGAGTTCAACAGAAGTTTGACAGTATATCATCACTGATACAGAAACTTAATGACTTTTTATTTAATAATTTCCTGTTTATTCTACATTTTCTGCACATTGGTTCCATGACTTTGAAAGTAATTCACCCACTTCATTCATGTTGTTACGTATAACCAGACCTGTGGCACCATGGCACAGATGCTGTCAATATAGCTGTAATTGTAATTGTATTGCACTAGGGTTCTAACATCTACTCACTCGGACTGGGACGTCCCGCTCAGCATCCAGCGTGGGTCATAAGGTGCCTTGGTAGGAATGAACTCCACTAGCCGATCAATGGGATCTTTAGCAGAGAGCATTAGGAAGCAGGACTGAGACATCTCTGAAGGAAAATAGCACTGTTAGCCTCGAAATCACATTCTCCGGGTTACATGTAACAGTGATGTTCTGCTTACTTCGCCATGTAGGACAGCCAGTGAAGTAACGTAAACACCCCCTCAGAAGATCATCGCACACAGTGGTGTGCGTGACTCCATTATTGTGCATGATCTGAACTCCACCTAGCTGAGTTATTTGAGAGGTGTACACCTCTCAGACCAGAACCTGTAGAGACAGAGCAAAAAGGTGAATGAGCAAATGGTTGGCTGCTATGCAAAGTACTAGAGTCAGGGCTACCCAGAGTTTACATGGAAAACATGGAAAAGTTTGGTTTTGGAAGCTAAGCTAACACGCGCTGTGGAGATAGGAAGTATGAAACTGACGTAAACTAAACATGATATGGAAGAAGAGGATTTTGAAATTCTGCTGCTTGGATCCGATGTTCGTGTCCGTCTTTCACGAGCCGCAGTATAGTGAAGAGCAGCTAAGGCTGATGGAGGAACAGGAGGCGCTCTCGGTCAAGGAGCCTGGATTGGCTTGAGCTGAGGTGGACTGCTGGTGCATGTGCTAACGGTGTGAACTACGAACACAGATAGAGTCCGCCTGCTTCAGAGAATTACAATGATGCCGATTTCTCCTGAACGAAATCTCTGAATCAGACGAGCACCCCAGACGTGAACCATCCTAGTTTCGCCTAACATCCAGGTATCATGCAGTAATTCACCATATAGAAATAAATACAAACGAGGAGTAATTCAATAATGAGTTTACCAATGTAACGTTAACAGGGTTTGTTGTGGAAGGAGGCGTGGGAACCGACAAACATTCGCTCCTCATTTTATGCTTTCGCTCCTCCGTGAGAGATGCCAGAGCCGGTGCTTCTCTGTCTTTTATTATCACTCACGCCACCGGCCTCGCGCCATCCTCTTACGTCCCTCGCCCTCGATCGTCGCAGCTCGCCACAGCCAACTAACTAGAAATTTTGAGTGAAATGAATTTCAAACTCTGGTGACAGCTCAACGTTAGCCTTGTAGACGGAAGAGTGATTTCTCTGTTTGCGCTGTTCCGGATTAGTGGGTGTGGCTTGCGGAGCTGTGCAATGTGGTGCATTGTGGGAGTTGTTGTCTTACATACAAATGTGCCCTCTTTTCTGTCTTTTCTCGGTCAAGGGGCACCAAATTCAAAAATCTTTTACATTTCGACTACATAAATGATCCACTTTCAATAAAGATGTTGAAATGGGTGAAATGCTCCTTTAAGGCTTTTAGTGCAAAGATATCCCCAAAATATCCTCAAGAACTTTATATTTTGCTTTGGTTGCAGAAGTTGTGTCAATGAAAGTTCGGTACACATGTTAAGGTCCCAAGATATTTTTGTTCTTCTACATTTATTTACTCAGGGGTAAAGAGAAGTTTGAAGTAGCTGCGCAACTGTGCACTGTTTGCGAACAATTCACCTCCAGTCACGTCGCTGGGAATGTGGAAAGAGTGAATAAATGAACCTGAAAAGATTTTCCATATCAAAGAGGGAGTCCTAGAGCACACGCACCCATTGGCCAATGGCAGTTCGAAAGTGATTAACAGCCGAGAGTAAACTTTTCCAGAAAGTCTGCAATGATGATCTGTTTCAGAAACACTGAAACGAAGACCTTTGTTTTGGATAGATTCTGTTCCAAAATGACTTTACAGCCATGCGTTTCTTCATTTCGTTTGAAGTACATTGAGTATCTTGAGTCTAAACAGCTTTTAAACAGAAAAGTCTTCAGTGTTGTTTGTAGAACTCATGGAGACTGATATGCCATTATGTGAATTAGCAATAACTTGGTTCCACACCAGTCTAATTTTGTGGAACTATCAATTTCATGTTAACCCTTGCCCTTAAACATCACATTGAAAAAACATGAACTGTGGAACTGTCTCTATGGATTCAAGAGTCAAACTATAGCGCTACCCCTGATGTCAAGTCTCCAAAGCATTGCAATGTTGCTCAAAGTCCAAATATCTTCAACTTCGTCATAGGAATTGTTTGAAAGTCACCTGCCATGATAGAAAAACAAACGTGTATGTGTGCCGTTTCTCTCAGGTGTATAATTCACCCCTCAGTGATTGCCATCCCCACATGTCTCTCTCTCTCCGTCCTCCCGTCATGATGCCATCATAGTATAATGGATGGACCTTGGAAATAGACTGGTTGGGGGATTCTTGGCCAGAACTACAATGTTAATAGTTTAAAGGGGTCATGAACTGGCTTTTTAAATTTGATTATATTGTTGGCTGAGGTCAAGCTTATGACGTCGCTTGTTTTTTGCATTCAAAAACATCAGAATGAATAAGTAATAGGCTATTTTCTACGCAAGTTTTTAGCCTACCTGAATAACACTAGGTTTTTATGGGCATCTCACACTGAAGACTTGGAAGTAAACGCCCACTGCTGTGAGTGGATAACAGTTTTGCATATTATAATGACTTTGAACTCGTCGATGGAAGCACTTGGGGGAAATTGTTTTGAAAATGTCCAATGTTGTAAAATGGCAACCGGAATGATTCGAACCCAGAGTCCGTTTGTTGCACAATTCCCGTCAGATCCAATATAGATGGCACAGCACTGTTATTTACTCTTAATTGGTCTGCAAATCCAGTCTTGTTTACAAAACAATCCTCAGTGAAATGAAGTGAACAGACAGTTTTACCCTCATCAGAGTGGAACGTCATTAAAAATAAAGTTTATCCATGTAGTCCTTTTGGAATCCAGAAGAAGCATATGCAGCAACTGTCTTCTTCCACCAGGCGCTGGCTGCACAATATTTTCTATTGCTCGCTCGGTAGCTCAATCCGCTTTGTCATCACGAGGTAGTAGTATAATTATGTATGTTATTTTGCTATGCAAGTAATGCGCAAATCGGTGGGCGGGGCTAATACCGGCCATGTTGAAGTAGGCGTTGATCTTCTGCGGGGGTTGTGTTTTATCCTTTTTGACGTCATAGTTCCCCACTTTGAAAACGAGTTGTTTGCTGGGACTGGTGTCAATAAAAGCTTTTATTGGACTAACAAGGATGTTTTCAGTTCTGAAACTTACAGGATATTCTTATAATATGATGACCTCTTAGATCTCGAAAGCACAAGGGAAATTTGATTTCTCAGTTCATCACCCCTTTAAAAAAAATGATGTCACTAATTCTTCTTTGCGCATCTTACATGAGAAAGTAACATCACACTAGGAAACAAGATGTGTGTATTGTGTGTTCTGCACAGTGCTAGCGGGAGGTCCTGAGGCTGCGGATCAATACCATCACACAGGCAGTCAGTCCAGTGCTGTAGGCTGAGGAGAGTCTGCTTTCCACTCAATGCTGTCAGGGACTCAGGAAGAATGACGGTGTCATTGAGGTGGTCAGTCCGGGAGAGTAAGGGTTATTTATGCCTCTGGGACTGCATCAATACTCAGATTTCTTCTTCCCTTTCACCATTCATTCACACAATGCTTTCTGTAGAGGGAATGCAATTTTTTGTGGTGTCACAGGCCATAAATAGTGTAAACACTAAAGCATTTCAGCTTGTTTTGAGCTCCTTGACAAATTCTAGTTCAATGAATGGAGTTTGAAGCAGGTCTGGTTGAACAATGGCATATGGTGTGAGTGTCCAATGTGTGTGTAGGAAACCTTGTAGAAAATGTTGCAATTGTGTTTGGTGCCGCTAGCGGCACAGAAAATCACTACTCGGCTTCTCTGATTTCTGCTTCCCCCGCAAGAAAACTAAACAACGCTTCAAAGGTAAATAGTTTGATATTCAATAAAGCAAATTCACAACAGACCATTTATTTTTGACCCTCCCAAAGCCAAAGTCAACATAACACTCAAATTCACATTTTGAGGCTATAATCCAGACCAGACTCAAAGACCAGAAGTCTTGGGACCTCTAGAGACCACATACAAGGTTTTTGGTCACTCGTGTGGTGGCTTTCAAACTAGAGTTTGCTGCAGTCTGAATCAGAGTGCAATTGTTCCAAGTGCAGTATGGGTCTGGTTTCAGACTCACTTGATTCCAGGGGAAGTGATGGCATCCTTCGGATGAGATGTTGAACTGATGTCCTGACTCTCTGTGGTCATCAAATATCCCAAATTTGCCCATTGGCCCCTGTCCATCATGGCCTCCTAATCATTCCCATATACTGATTGGCTTCATCACTCTGTCTCCTCTCCACTAATAAACTGGTGTGTGCGGGCATTTCGGCACAATATGGCTGCCGTCGCATCATCCAGGTGGATGCTGCACATTGATGATGGTTGAGGAGATTCCCCACTTCTATGCAAAACGCTTTGAGTGCAGAGAAAAGCGCTATATAAAATGTAACAAATAATTATTATTCTATCGATCCCCACTGCGTTCATCTTGCATCATCACAGCGAGCACGATAGAAAATCCAAACACATTATCACATTACCAATTTTTCATTGCAAACCATTTTCTGTTTTGAATTGAACTGCTTGTATGAAAGCCCACTTGGTCTGCATCTCATCGCCACTCATGGTCTCAGATAAGACTCTATTCTGTTACATACAAATGAACCACAAGTGATCATTTGTGATAATGATAAAGCCATTTCAGAGAATTTACAATAATTATATGACTCTGAGGTTTCAGTGGTTTCATGTGGACGCAGATATTCTTTGAGACGCCGCCGTATTAACTGAACTTTTTTTTTAGAACGTGAAAAAAAATATAGGATAGGGGACGCTCTGGCTTCGTGTGGACGAGGCCTGAATGGCTACATAGTCATGAAAATGGACAGCCTGGTCCTTGGAACAAATTCTTCAACTTTTTCTTCTTTGCTAAGGTCAGTCTTGGCTTAAATCTTAAGTCCATCAGGTCTATAAGGTCCAAGATCTGCAATGCAGGGAACCTAGTTTTTGTGTGGCCCTTGACTTCAACTCCAATACGTTTTATATTGTGGCATACTTCCCTTTTGTTCCAGTGGTTAAAAGACTGAACTCTTCCAAAAGCAACTCGGAGGCCGATGTCTTCATAACAATAAGAATTAATTGCAGACTTGCCATGCTGGAGACCTGTGATGCTCATCGTCAATATTCGTAAACAAGGGGACCATGGTCCTGATCTAACTAACACAGTAATAGGACTGTGAAGGACAAACATATGATAATATTTGGGTCCTGTGGCTCCAGAGAGGACAACTGGACACTGGACGTGACAAATGATTACCATGCCAGAAATATCTGAATACTGTATTTCAATCCAAACCAATGAAAGGATAAAGACATTCACAAACTGTTAACGGGATTTTTTTCTGAATAAAAACTGTTTCTTGGTTCCCAACCCTAATCTGGACTGCTGCAGAGAGTGGTAGAGCGAGACAGGGATATCTGCAGCAGTAGAAGTGCTCAATTCTCTTCTCAGAGGAATAATATGGGAGTGCCTCCCTGGTCCCAGCCCCAGGCATCAGCCTATTTCTATGCAAATAACAACTTCACGCTTCTCTTTCTATTATTCCTGCAGGAGCTGCAGCATCATGACGGGAGACGAGAGAGAGAGACATGTGGGGGATGGCAATCACTGAGGGTGAATTATACACCTAGAGAAACGCACACATACACGTTTGTTTTTTCTATCATGGCAGGTGACTTTCCACTGACGTTCATTGTCTTTATACTGAGATATCAGTTTTTTATTCTTTAATTTCTCTTCCCAATAAACCATGTGATGCTTTTGCTTCCTTTTTAGCTTGAAATCACTAGACCTTAAATGCAGACAAAAAAAATGACCAGTACACACATTCTAATTTTTCCCTTTTGTCTTTTATGGAATAATGTCATGGGATTCAGAACAACATGAGGCGTGAATAAACAATGAAATAATTTACATTTTTGGGTGAGCTGTTCCTTTAACACACGCTTGAACGCACAGCCAACCACAACCAATCCCTGTCACCAGTAAAATAAGAAACTGGCTGATTCATAAAAGTCATATTGTAATGCAGTCGTGGTAATTGCCTGAATTAGGGATTCATTTATTTGGGTCATAGTTGATTCGCACACCAGGCTTTTAGAGTTCACGCTAACCTGTCACCATTCTCTGCCTCTGGCCGAATACAAATTACTTCACACAATTAAAAGAGAGGCCAATTAAAGTGCCCTTATCAGCTGAGTGAATAGATAATTTAATGCACAAATGCCATTTTTCATAGCAGCAACTTAACAGAGAAGACCTTTGAAAATATACAAAGCAGACTAGGCAAAAAAATGCTTTGCGGAGGCACAAGTTGGCATGTGGTGGATTCTATTTCTAAACCACAAAATACACAACACGTTTATGTGAGTCTGCTGACCTTATTAAGAGCTCCAGCTCCAGTCAGGATGATGTGAGAATTCTCCACCTGTATGGTTCTTTGTCCCAGTCTCACCAGGTACGCTCCAATTCCAATAGCCCTGCATGTCACCTGAGGACCACCGAAGACACAGAGGCTCAGAAACATAGCCACATCATATACTGAACCGATACCATTCAAAAGTTTGGGGTTGGTTCTGTAATTTTTTGAAAGATGTCTCTTATGTTCTCCAAGGCTGCAGTTTGTTTTGAAAAATACAGTAAAAACTGGTCAAGGTCAAGAAAGTTTTTAGTTTTCGCCATCCCTATACCACAAAACACATGCACATTTTCATGTTAACATTTGATTCAGATCCTCAGCTTGTTAGTATAGACGCTTTCATCAGGACGCGTTGCCATGGTGATGAGCTGGCCCAAAGTTAACTTCCGTTCTGTTAGTTTATACTGTTTATTGGATAATACGGCATTGACTGTATTAGATACTATATTAAAATAGCTAGGTTTATCCGAGTATTCCGGTACAGTGTTTCCCATGCATTTATTAGTGGCAGCCCAACTCATTATCAGCGCTGACCGCCACATATTGATTTCCGTGTTTTTTACAATTTAAGGAAAAGTTGTATTTGACTGCAGAGTTGCGTGTAGCGCATATTCGCAAGCTCTCTCTCTCTCTCTCTCTCTCTCTCTCTCTCTCACACAAACACATTAACAGCGGAGCAGAATGTATCATAACGCTGCACAGATCCATCCAACATCCTGTCATGTGGAGACCCGCCTTAAAAAAAGGTTAGCAAGCATGTAAGAAGCTAATAAGGAGAGATATGTTCACCTAATAAAGCCTCGTCGCCGCGCTCCGCTCGCCACAGTTTTTTAACACTGCGGTAAATCAGACACGTCGGTAGAAAAACATCTTGTCTCCTATTTTTGTTCAACGGGTCTGGTAGTGTCACATTTCAGTTTGGCCAGGTAACATTTATTTTCTTTGACTGTCAAGAAATACCAGCTACTATGGTTATTTACTTGTTATGGATTGTCTGCGCAAGTTTGCCGGAAGTTAAGTTTGGGCCAGTTTTATGCACATGCGCAGTACCGTGTGTTTATGTTGTCACTGCTGAAAGCGTCTATAGACTCAGAGATTAGATAGACTCTATATGCCTTCGCCGTGGCTGGCCAAAGACCCACCGGAGGCAGTAATATTGGAATATCATTTTAAATACTTTTTTTTTTTTTTTGCTGGAGAAAACACATGCTGAAGATGGCAAAGCAAACTTTTTACCACTCATTAATCCAGTCTTCAGTTTTAAATGATCCTTCAGAAATGTTGAAAACAGTTGTGATCCTTAATAAGGGTTCCTACAGCTTTCTTCAAGTTAAATTCAAGTCTCTTTAAGACCTTTTTAAGACCATTTATATAAAAAAATTAATACCTATTTCACATCCCTACCAGCAAAGAAAAACAAAATTCTTCAACTTGTGTTCATTTATTTTTCAAATGTGGAATGGGTAAAAGATGATAAGTCAAGCAGGTAAAATAAAAACATTTCAGTAGGCCACAAGAAAGTTTGCCGAACAATGTTAAGTTGTGTTTTAACATTAGCTACACACAGGCAGGACATGACTTCTGACTGGATCGCTTCCCAGATCAACACTATCTAACATTTTCATCAAGTTTTTATTCAGTTGACAAAAAAGTCAACAAATTTTTGTCATAGTTTTTGTCATTCAAAACTAGCGTCTCGTTTTCTTCAGTGAAAAAATGTCATTGAAGAAAGGTTTTCATAATTATTTTCATCAATGAAATTAACACTGACATACAGCACAATTTTTAAGACCCAGACATCAAAATTCAAGACTATTAAATACTTTAAGGTATTATTTCTAAATTCATAAATTCAATGCTTTTAAGGCTTTTTAAGACCCTAGAAACCCTGTTAATATTTTTGTGGAAACCGTGATACATATTTTTCAGATTCTTTGACATTTGACAAGTTTAAAAGAAACCTTTTGTATCATTATAAATGTCTTTACTATACCTTTTGATCCATTTAATTAGAAAATAAATAAAATCTTAAGGACCCCAAACTTTTGAACAGTATTGCTTTGCTAAACATATTTCCTATACGCTTTTATGTGTATTCAAAGGTGGACATTTTCCAAATGTATTGCCATGGTTTGTAACACGTGTGTGTGTGTTCTGTCAACATACCAGGTTCATGGTGATAATTTCCTCATACGCCAGCGATGATTCACCTGCGATCATGCCAGAACCTTTCAAGTTCTCCACACCCAACCCCTCCTCTTTTCCAATGATATCAGTGATCTTATACCTGCAAAGACACACAGTTTCCATAAGAGGAGAATTTTCCTTAATCAAAGACAGAACAAATGTAAATATCCTGTTACTTTCACAACTTAAAACTTCCTCCCCAGTCCAACCACTTATTAAAACTAAATGGCAAAAATGACATCTATTATCAGACATAACAATTTCTATCTTGTGTTCAGCAACTGAACATGCCAGAAATGTTGAATTAATGGGAAGTAGTAAAGAAACTTATTTTAAATAGCAGAAGAATGTAAGATTTGTTACATTCTTATATAACTAGCGATTATTCCAAGGGCTAATAAGACACAGAGTGTAAATTTCCACACTCTGTGTCTTATTATCCAGACAATTAGGCACAGAGTGTGTTATTTTTGCTTTTGAAAATAGGAATTGTAAAAAAAAAATGAGCTAAACTGTTTATGGGTTAATAAGTAACTCACCTGGATTCTCCCTCATCTTCCACATGTTCACATTGGACTGAGTTCAGAGCAGACACCTTCTTATAGTCCTGAGGTGTGAGGTACAGGTACTTAAAGCCCTATGAATCAACAGAAAAACATGATTATGACACGCATCCAAAAGATAATCACTATATTAATGATCACTGATCCCTTCCCCTGGAGCCACTCCAGACCTTGTATGGGTCCGCCACATCCTGCCAGGCCACATGGAACATGTGTCTGATCTCCTCTGCCAGGCCGATACGGGCTCCGCTGTTGGCTGCGATATAGATCCGAGGGATGCCGCTTTCCCGAGCCATTTCTGAAGCCTGCAGGAACAGAACATCCTCCTGTGGGCCGAAGGAGCCGATCTCATGCGTGATGTCATTGCTGATCACGAATAATCTCACGGCCGGCTGGGTACTCAGGGGTTCGGATAGTCATCCGCCATGCTACCATGCCAATCTCAGTGAATCAGACAATTGAAGAATCATGAGCGTTAAGCAAGTTGTGATCAAATAAACTCATTTAAAATACATGCTTGCAGAGCCACACACACATTTAAGAAGCAAAGGGGCCCCCTACAGTGTGCAAAGTGTACTGCATGTGATGGTTTGTTGTGAAACTAAGCTGAAGTTGTGAAGTGCATAGTTGTTGTGTTTAGGATAAGGAACAAATGTTGCCAGTTAGCCAGTATCATTAACATGGTGCAATCTAACCTCATTTCCTCCAGGTAGGCGGTTCATCTGCACCAGCTGACCTTGAGAATCGAGAACCAGCTCAGTGAAGGTGAGCAATTCCGATGGAAGAGGGCACTTGGGTAAGTGGGCGTGTGCATCCATGGACTGCCATAACTTCCTTAGAGACTAGAAAAAAATGGACAGAAAAATGGACAGCATAATAAAATAATCGCGTAGAAATATTTATAGCAAGAAGTTATGAAATCACAATAAATATTTATGTTCATATTTCAAGTACTCTTAAAAATTTATTCCATCTGCAATGCTTTCTCAGATTAAAGAATTTATTAGTAAACAATTATTAATTTTGAAAAATCCTTTAAAAATCTTACAGATCCAAAAGATTTGAACAGCAGTATACACTCACCTAAAGGATTATTAGGAACACCATACTAACACTGTGTTTGACCCCCTTTCGCCTTCAGAACTGCCTTAATTCTATGTGGCATTGATTCAACAAGGCGCTGAAAGCATTCTTTAGAAATGTTGGCCCATATTGATAGGAAAGCATCTTGCAGTTGATGGAAATTTGTGGGATGCATTCCATTCCACCACATCCCAAAGATGCTCTATTGGGTTGAGATCTGGTAACTGTGGGGCCATTTTAGTACAGTGAACTCATTGTCATGTTCAAGAAACCAATTTGAAATGATTCAAGCTTTGTGACATGGTGCATTATCCTGCTGGAAGTAGGATATAGCCTAATATAGCCTATTTTTTAATATAGCCTAACTCTGATTGTATTCGACTGAAAGAAGAAAAGTCATCTTCTAAAATGACTTGAGGGAGCGTAAATCGTGGGCTAATTTTCATTTTTGGGTGAACTATCCCTTTCAAGACATACATCATTCTTTTGAAAATACCTGATAGTTTGATGAACACAGATATATTATAGCTATAATGTGTTTGTCTTCATGTTTCATCAGTCAAAACATCACTATTTGCACGTTATTATATCCATATAAGGCATTTCCTGAAATGTGTAAGTTTAATACTTCTATGCATCAGTACTGGGCCTTCAGTATGAATGAAATAGATGACATGAGAGTTTTTAGCACTCCATTTCGCTATCATCTCCCCATTTTGGGTAAAAATAGAAAAACACTAAAGTACTTTGTAACGTAGTTACTTGAGTAGTTTTTAAGCAAACTACTTATTTACTCTTACTTGAGTCATATTATATTTCAGTACTTCTACTTGTACTCAAGTAAATTATTACTTAAGTAGCAATACTTTTACTTAAGTACAATTTGTCAGTACTCTTTCCACCACTGCTGTGAACGCACGCTCTCTTAGTTTAACTTTGTTCAAACGGGTGCTAGATTTTTATAGAGCCCTCCAGGTGAAAACCTGGCTATAACACACATAAACAGGCCTTAATATGTAGCAAAAAAAAAAAAAAAATCCAATCTGGCAACTCCAGCCACCAGTGTTGCACTGCGGCCGCAACATGTGTCATCAAAACAAAAACCAGCATACGTTGACAAAGCAGCGAGGAGGCGTCGTATATGATCAGTTTTAAGACAAGGTTGGTGAGGATGGGAAAAATCGTTCATTTCTGTGCAAACTTTAGCCGCCAATAAAATAATTGTTGTCTGTGGATGTATATGGGTTGTGGCAATAAAAAAAAAAATAATTAAAAAATAAATAAATAAATTGCTTGCAGCGGAAAAAAAAACTATGACCTAGTTCAATTTTTGGAACTGTGAACTTAGCTCAAAATTGTGAAGTATGAACTATGAACTGAACAAGTTCATGTAGAAGGTGAACTTTCCCAACACTACATCCCCACACCATTACACCACCACCACCAGCCTGCACAGTGGTAACAAGGCATGATGGATCCATGTTCTCATTCTGTTTACGCCAAATTCTGACTCTACCATCTGAATGTCTCAACAGAAATTGAGACCAGGCAACATTTTGCCAGTCTTCGACTGTCCAATTTTGGTGAGCTCTTGCAAATAGTAACCTCTTTTTCCCATTTGTAGTGGAGAAGAGTGGTACCCGGTGGGGTCTTCTGCTGTTGTAGCCCATCCGCCTCAAGGTTGTGGCTTCACAAATGCTTTGCTGCATACCTTGGTTGTCAGCGAGTGGTGATTTCACTCAAAGTTGCTCTTCTATTGGCTTGAATCTAGGGCTGTCAACTTTAGTCGTTTAGTCAACTAATCAGTCGATGCCGTCTTGGTCGACTGAAATTCTTATTGGTTCGACCAGTCGCATTTTTTTTTTTGCCAATAGAAATACATTTTCAATGATTTACTCCCTGATATTTATTCCTTTATAAAGCAGTTATTCATTACTGTATTCTAAATATAATTAGCCTATGTTTTATCCCCAACTTTAAATGCTTTTAGGCTATTTCTTGTAACTGCGCCACAGTTTAGCGCACACACATAACACACTCGGAAACCGCACCTACTGGCTGCGCTGCTGCTCGCGCTCAGTAAGGGATGTACTGGTAGGTGGTTTTGCTGTATTCATTCAGTTCACGCTACTTTAGTCGACAGAATGTCCAAGAAATCTAAATCTTTTGTCTGGCTACATGTTTGTGGAGGTAGGCGACGGTGGCGACCGCGTTGCTCCATTATGAGCGCACGTGCCTATTTGAAATCAAACTTGAGCGCGCAAAAGACGTGAGCAGCTCTTTTAACGGCTTTATCATACTGACTCAATACTTGCTTTCTTAATAGGTTTTTATCTGTACACTTGACTCATTTGAAAGTAGCCTAAATAATGTAACAAAACGAAATTAAACTTATATGCTATCTTACAACACAGCCTAGATTTCAGATAGTTTTTAGGCTATTTTGTCTGTTGTTTTAAGACGCCTAACAGATCGGCTGGACAAAAGTTAACCCATAGCTTTGTAAGTAAAGAAGAATACAGCCTGTATAAACGAGAGCTTTTGTTAGGATTTTTCATTATGTGGCAGATAGCAGTTATATTATTTTGTAGCGTGTGGTGTGATCAGGTGCGCGATTGTGATCGTCAGTATAGACCAAGGACAGAGCTCCTCACTTGCAGTTAAACAAATCACTTAATTTTCAAAGAATTTTATTATTATTATAGTTTTATTTATTTTCGATGTTTTTTCGTTGTTGTTTTATAAATGCTCTATGACAATTGTTTAAAAAATGTTCAATCAAAACATCCGGTTTTTTTTTTTTTTTTTTTTTTTTTGTCGACTAATCGTCGCGCAGGACAAGACCTTGGTCGACTAAGGATTTCTTTGGTTGATTACAGCCCTACTTGAATCAGTCAGCCCATTCCCCTCTGACCTCTAGCATCAACAAGGTATTTTCACCCACAGGACTGCCACATACTAGATGTCTTTCCCTTTTCACACCATTCTTTGTAATCCCTAGTAATGGTTGTGCATGAAAATCCCAGTAACTGAGCAGATTGTGAAATACTCAGACTGGCCCGTCTGGCACCAACAACCATGCCACGCTCAAAATTGCTTAAATCACCTTTCTTTCCTATTCTGCCATTCAGTTTGGAGTTCAAGAGATTATCTTGACCAGGACCACACCCCTAAATGCATTGAATCAACTGCCATGTGATTGATTAGATAATTGCATTAATGAGAAATCAAACAGGTGTTCCGAATAATTCTTTAGGTGAGTGTGTCTATATATGTATATAAAATATGTGCACCCTAATGATTTGCCAACTGTTGTTGACAAATTGAGATGTACAGATGCATAAAGCATTTTGTAATTGCATTGTGATGCCCTAATTGAATTCAAATTAAATCCTGGGCTTCTTAAATATTTGCCATCACTAGACTACTGTTTTTCAGAGATGTGGACGATACCTGACGGAACATCTCTGGGAAGTCGTAGACGTATGTGGTGCCGAGGCTCTGGGCCTGGAAGCGTTTGGACTGCAGAAGGTCTTTAGTGACGTAGGGTGTGTTGATGAGCATGCCGTGAAGAGGGCCCTGCTTATCTCCATATGCCTGGAACATGATCTGAGGAAAGAGATGAAGGGTGAGAAAGAGTCAGCCAGTCAGTCAGAGTTAAAGTTATACAATTAATTACAAAAATAACATAAATAAATCCCCGCATATAGATAGGCAGATGACAGTTGCCCAATGATGGAAACAAAAAAGACAGACAGTTGATGTAACAATGACTAAAGGTGACTTGCAAACATTTTAAAACTCAATTCTTTTCTACATTTAAGACTGATAAGTCAGCACATCACTGACAAATGAAACGAACTGTGAACTAACACAATGGCAAATCACTGAATGCCAATATTTTAAATAATGATTTTACTGGACCTAGTGGTAACTTCTGCCTCACTAAAACAGCAAATGTACATTATGTTCACATGACTGAATAAAATTCTCATAAATAAACATAATAAATATCAAGATGTAAAAATAAAAATATACAATACAGTTTGAAAGTTTAGGGTTAGTATGTTTTTTAATAAATCAATATTTTGATTCAGTAACGATGGATTAAACTTGATTAAAAGTGGCAGACCTTTATAATATTAAAATTATTTCTATTTCAAATAAATGCTGTTCACTTTGAACTTTCTATTAAATAAATAATCATGAAAAAAAAAGTATCGGGTTTTCACAAAAATATCAAGAAGCACAACGGGTTTCCAACATTAAAAGGCACAATATGTAAGATTTTTGGATTTAAATATCCAAAAAACACAAACAATGTTGTATATTTTGTTGAGTACTTACATTATCCCAAATGCTTCCAACAATGTTTAAATTTGGAGAAATCAGCTATTTTAACAAAGTGTCTTGAGCAAGTGTCTCACACCAGCCATCGAGTTAATGCAGAGTAACAAGTTTCAACACACTCAAACTATTTACTATGATTGTTTTGATCAAGCAAAACAGTGCTGCGTTGCCCACAATTTTAATTTGTGAGACAAATTGACCTGTATGGGTAGTAATTCAGCACTTGGGGTTAGAAAATAACGTGTATTCAAGTGATCAAACCAGAGTTTCCGCTAGAAAAAAATGGTGTCGGTCAAAGTGACTAGGGTTGGGCCGATGGACGATATCATTGTCCATCGTGCATGGCTGACAGACATCACGATGTTTAGACGGTATCGGCAGTAAAACTTATAACATAAGTAAAACTTTAATACATTAGCTCACCCATGAACATGATTTCTGCCTGAGTCCTGTCGGATTGCTTTCCATCAGCTGTGGAGGTAAAGACGACACCTCCTATGATTCCACACTCATTCACGGCGTCATCTAAGCTACGCCCTTTGTTATTGTTTTGAAAAGCGACCTCTACTTGCGAAACTTACATACTGTGCCTTTAATGATAATTAGAATTATTTCTTGAGCACTAAAATTAGCAGATTAGATTGCTTTAAAGATAGGAGTACTGGCTGCTCAAATTCAGTTTCGCTATCAAAGGATTCAAATATATATTAAAACAGAACTGTTATTCTGAATTTACCATCGACAGAAAATAACAATGACTAACAAACAATGAAGGATGACAAAGGCATAATACTGTAGTTCAGATTGAGATGTCTGTGTATGTATGCATGTGTGTGTGTGTGTGTGTGTTAATGAGAGACACGTGAGCCCCACCTGTCGGTCTTTGTGCCCCACCTGTCCTGTACGGGAGTCTGTGACCTCCTTGTACAGGCTGATGTCCAGGTAGTAGCCACTCTCATTGGTCAGGAAGAGGCGGATGGGGATCTGCTTTCCAGTGGGCGTCAGTCTGGATGTTGATCTTCAGCTCAGCTTGGAGCACGCGGAGTTTCCACAGACGACTGCCGTAGCGCATGACCATGGAGCGCACGGATTCCTCAATCTGATGAGAACGCAAAGGGTCAAAACACATGCAAATATGTACCTTCGTAAAACAAAAATATCAATTGAAAGTCATTAAAACCTTAGAAGGGTCCATGATGACGGTTGGGACGAAGTTGAGGAAGATGTGGTTGCAGTCTGTGCGTACTGTGGTGTTGTTGAAGGCCACCTCCAGCTCATCCATGGCCTCCAGCAGCAAACGTTCTGCCTCGTTGTGCAGGTACTCAAACGATGCTTCCTACACAGAAAAGAACCACACACAAGGGCTTTTCACATTTGAAAAGTAAACCCTGGGTCATTCTAAACCCCAGGTAAACAAAATCCTGAGTCATCACATTTCACATTGCTCATAATATACCCAGGTATAACAACTAATCCTTTGTATCCATAAGCTGGTATTTCACACCTTAAGATCCCTAAACCCTGGCTTAACATCTTTATTTGCATATTTGGAGTGTGAGTGTCATTTATTGGATAGTCTCAGGCCCTGTTTACACGAACGCTCGTGGGTGAAAACCATAGACTGTAAAAAATATGGACAAAGCGTCTGTGACGTCACCAATAGGCTCTCTGAAGAACGTGTTTGAAGCTGTTTATGGGGGTACGGGCGCGCCATACTGGAAAATATTGGAAAATACAAAATACAAATGTTCAGAAAGGATACAGAGGTGGTATGTGTTGAGTCACTTTTGTATTTTCTCTTCAGAATCGTTTCCGTGTAAACATAGCCTCAGATGTCACGCACATGAACCTCTGATGCATATGGCACATGTAACTGGAAACATTTCAGCATTTGCACAATTGTCATCTGATTTGACGGAGTTTAATTCCACAGAATGTCCGTGACGCGTGTTCGGGTTATTTAACGGTCCGCCTAGAAACAAAAATCCACTGACGTCAAACCTCCTCATGGAAGAAGAACTCTGTCGCGTACAACTTTGACAATGTGCGCTTTTCAGGACCAACTAAATGCTGGATTTTTTTTAAAGGTATGTGAAGTATGAAAAGTTTGCGGCATAGACACATTTTCACAACCCTAAACATGACTCGGAACTAAAACTGTGATTGGTTCCTTTACATGTCAGTCAGACTGCCTCTGGACAGTCCTTGGATAATGAAAGCTGCTATGGAGTCCAGACCTTCTGTTTAAAGTCTGAAGTTCTGGCTACAAGAGACTATTGATTGGATGACTGCAGCACGAGACCTGTTTACATAAAAGCTAAAAGCTACACAGCCAACCATTTATACAACATATGTTTCAGTAAAAGTCCAAAGCAGGTGAAAATAAAGCACACAAAAGGCTAATCATTTAGACATAACATTCTAACTAGGGATGCACGATATATATATCGGCCACCAGGCAAAAAAAAAAAAAAAGTTTGGTTCTGGTTGTTTGTCAGTTGAGGTCATGGGTCGGTAGAAGATTTTTTTTTTTTTTTTTTTTTTTTCCTCAGTGGCAATAAGAAACATTGGAAAGATACTAGGCTCATTAGTCTAGAGTCTAGACTACTAGAGTCATTGATTCATTAATTCAAACGAATTCGTTTAAACGGTTGATTCATTCACGAATGAGACAGATGTTAATGAAGGGGTCATTGAATCTTTGACTCAACCGATTCGTTCAAACAGCTGAATCATTCAGTAATGAAAACAGGATGAGTGTTCCTGTAAGATTCGCCGTGGTTCTGCTGTGATTTTTGTTTGGAGCTATCTTCGCTGCTGAAACAGAACAAAAACAGCCAATATTGCATCTAACATGTAAGTGACTAAAATTTTATTGTTTATTGAACTGTTGTAGGAAATCAATGTCACATTTTCAATCGTGATGGTATTCAGGAAAAATAATTGAGGCTGCTTAACACATGTTAAAATATAGAAACTCCACATTTAGATGTTTTATAGGCACTATGTTGCTGAGTGTGTGCTGCGCTCATGTGTGTAGATTTCTCCTCAGAGTCTGCGCGAGCGTCAACAGTGCAACCTCACCGTCAGTAGGCTGATACATTATCCACAATCGATTCGCAACTTACAATAAATGTAATAAAATCAGAATCATTCTCTCAGTTTAGTGATTCCCTAGTTATTATTATTATTTTTTTGTTATTGATGTTCTAATCAGGCTACTTGTCCGTTCGGGCAAGTACAATTCTCTTTTAACTTACTTGTCCTTCAAAATTTGTTTGTCCCGGACAAGTGGACCGGGGTCTGGAGATACAAAGCGCGCCAGGTTAGAGTGTTTTGGATTGCATAAAATAATAAAAGAAAAGAACAAATACATGGCGAAAGAGACGTGAGACAGTGTGGTAGACAGCAGAAGAGGGGATTGGGATTTGGGATGATTTTTAATGAAACTTGGGAGGCGGATGGAGGTTACACTTTAACGTATCATGTGGTGTGTGCGTGCCAAATACATGCATTTGTGTTCGTATATGAATAAAAGTGTCCTAAATGTAGTGCTGTCAAACGATTAAAATATTTAATCGCGATTAATCGCATTAATGTCATAGTTAACTCGCGATTAATCGCACATTTTGATTTCTTTTTGTTACATTATTTTTTTTCCCATTTTAATGCTCTTATCAACATGGAAAAGTGGATTGACTTGTTTAGTGCAAATGTTTTTATTATTATTATTGAAAATAACATTGGAATAGTGTTCAATTCACACTAACATAAATAATCTCTCACACAATGTAACACTGTATCAATAAAGGGGTGAAAGAAATACTGACGAGGTGCTGATATTGACGAGTGGGTGGTAGAATTCGCATCATCTG
Organism: Hybognathus amarus; assembly: GCA_030378365.1. Classification (NCBI taxonomy): domain Eukaryota; kingdom Metazoa; phylum Chordata; class Actinopteri; order Cypriniformes; family Leuciscidae; genus Hybognathus; species Hybognathus amarus. The sequence goes on along the minus strand of JAQIUQ010003601.1, from coordinate 748,407 downwards.
TTTGTGTGTGTGTGTGTGTTTGCTTGGCCATCATCAAGTGGTGTTTCAGACTGGACGTGCTGCGATGATGATAGCTCAGTTCACAAAGACAAAACACACAGATCACTTGGTCTTGTTAATGGGACTATTTGGCGACTTTTTAAAAGTAAACTTTCCATTCAGAATCTTAGGGCATCCATTTTGGCGTCTCGCGCTCGTCATCCACTCAAAACGTAACGTTACTATTTGGCCGGCTCGCATGCCGAAACGAGTGTGTGCGGCACAAACTGTCCTCCGCGCTGCGATCTGAAACCCATTCATTTCAATGGCTTGCGCTGCGCGAGGACGTTTTGTTGCTTCTTCAACCAAAGCGCAAGCAGAGCCGGAAACAAAACAACAGGCACGCCACACACACTTGTTTGGGCTTGCGAGTCGGCTTTGAGTGGATGACGAGCGCGAGACGCCGAAATGGATCAGGACGCATGCCGCGTTCTGTTGCTAAAGTATGTGAATAAACTACAAAGTTTGCTAGGACAAAAAGACCGTTAATCGCGCGATAAAAAAATTAACGCCGTTAAAATGGGTTTGCGTTAACGCCGTTAATAACGCGTTAAACTGACAGCCCTACCTAAATGACAAAAAAAACAGAACAAAAACAAAGACTTGTATATTTATTATAGTTCAGTTTGACGAACGATGTGTGAAATAGTTCGCCTCAAAGTTTTTTTTATTCGTGTATTTATTTAATTTGTATTATTTCTTCCCCAAGCTCATAAAATAAATTTGGGTCGCACATATTTGGACAGGGTCGGTCAGAAACCGGAACCAAACAATTTTTCAGCATCAGCTATCGGCTGACATACGCTATGTTCAGTTTTAATGTTATCAGGCCGATAAGAAAATTAGGCGGTTATTTTAAAGCCGATAAATACTAAGATGAGATGTGAACATTATAATTGTGTGCTTGAGACATGGATTTTAATGGTGAGACTTTTGTTTTTATAAATCAGGCTCTCTAAAATTATATAAAAATTTGGATTTAAATTTATCAGCCAATATATCGGTTATCGGCATTCAAATATAAAGAATTATCGGTATCGGCCAACATTTTCATATTGGTGCATCCCTAATACTAACACGGCTTTGTTTCACAGTGTACACGTTTGACACTACAATGCAGGGTTAACACCGCATATTAGGGGTGTAACGATACACAAAACTGACGGTTCGGTTTTCCCACGGTTTTGACGTCTCGGTTCGGTTCGATTCGGTTCGGTTTAGAAAGCTAAAATGGCTTTTTTTTAAACAGTGGTTTAATGAAAAAAAAGGTCTTTGTCTTTAAATTAATTCAGTTACAATTAAACATTTCACAAGGATTAAAAAAAATCTGCTAATGCTGTGAACTATGTTGAAGGCTGCACATTACTATAACATTAAATGTTGTAGCCTAGACTTTTAACCTAAATTCAGATGCCATTTATTTTTTAGATATAATAATCAACACACAACACGTTGTATGAAAACATGTAAACTGAACATAAGGCAGTTTTTACATTAACTTGTGTTTTTTTACTCTAATAATTTACACAGTTGTCATTTTCATGAAAGATATTTTAAACATAAATTAAATAATCAAGATATCATTAACAGGTTAAGTAAAATATAATATACAGGCTAACATAGTGCATTTATTTAGTGCAAAAGTTCATTTATAGGAAGTTGTGGACACTGAATCACTTGCCTGTTGAGGTAAATATAATGCTAGTGACAAGCTAAAGCTTTGCTGTTTTATTGACGTCTTTCTGCTGCTTAAACACTGATTGAGCGATTACACGAGTTATGATGCCTTTCAGTAAGTATACTGTATCTTTCAACATACCTTCAGGTGTCTTTTCTGTAACTGAGGAAGAGATACTTTGCGCGCCGCGCTGCCGCTTGACATGAGGAGCCTAGTAAGCGATCTGTCACGTCACATCAAAGAGCGCCAAAACGCCATTTATTGTTTGAATTTCGTGATCAAATAGACAGAATCTGAGAGATTACACATTGCTTATTATCGAAAGTAACAAAACACGGAGCTTGTTATTTGGTGTTAATGGTGGTTAGGCTACAAAACTGAATTCGTTGTGTACTGTTTACATAAGACATGAGGTCCATTGAGCCGGGCTGGGCGGGGCCGGGGTAGCAGGGGGCGGGGCGGGGCGTGTTCGGTTCGCAATGACAGTATCGCGATTCGAATCGTGAGTTCAGTATCACGGTTTTTCGGTTCGGTTCGAAAATCGTTACACCCCTGACCGCATATGTGGTGCTAACCCTACTCCAGAGAAAGGTTCCATAACCCCGGCTAAAGCAAGTTTTTTTATTCCGCTTTTCAATTACAAATTGTTCCTATTGCAGGGGTTTAGAATGACGATAACCCAGGTTTAAGCGCAGTGTGAAAAGCCAAAGCCTCACACACCTAACCTTAATTTTTAGAGTGATGCTCCTACCTTGGTGACCAAGTCCGAGTGGCGGATGATGGCCCGTACAAAGAAGCGGTAATCAGTGACCTCGGTGCCCACCTCCACGCGGGCGGCTCCCAAGTACAGGTGCATTTTGTGGTTGGCACAGGGGATCGCCGTCAGTGCAAAGTTACGCATACGGTTGAGCTCCAGCTGGAAAGCCAATGCGGGTTCCAAGTGCCTGTAGATACGGTCTTCCACAAACTAAAAAAAAAGGGATTGATAAAATTGGTAAAAGCTTCTGTTTGAGATAAAAAAATAAAGCTTGGCTAAACAACTATTAAAATGAACTTTATAAATATGTATTAAATAAAAAAAACTATAAAAAACACTAAAAAGTGTTTTTCTGTTTTGTTTCACTGAGAGGAAAAGAACAATAAAGCTTTAATCAAAAACATTGGGTTTCATTCACAAACTGTGAATAACTAACACATTTGAGTGTGAAATCTGTGTGCAAAAATTTTCGTGAACAAATCATATATCAATACATTTCATGCTAAAATTGACAGATTCTAAATTTACAAAAAAAATGTGGGAACACCTGAGAGCATTGTATTTTTGCTGAGAGTGCAAATAAAGGCTGTAAAGAAAAGGTTATGTGAAAATATCTTGTTATGGAGCTGATTTGGCTGCGTTATGCAAATGATTAGCCTTGGGTAAGGAGTCACTCATTTAGAATGGCTCAATTCAAAAGGAATTCAGAAATTTTAGATCATTAAAATATTGTTGTGAAACGTTCTGCTGTGCATTTAAATATCGTCGCTGCCCGATGAAACTCACGTATGTCCAAAACGGTTACTTTTCAGGAAGTGAAAAAAACATGTAATTTCAAAAGCAGCTGAACGTAGCGTTGTCATGCTTGGCACAACATCTTTAAATGTAACCATATTCTTGCCAGTGTCATGATATAATCCACATTTGACCCAAAATCGAGTTTAAATGGACATACGTGCATATTATATAGTAAAAAGTGATCGATACGCGTTCTTCCGATTATTAATTAGAATGACCAAATCGCGTTTCATATTGACAGATGAACAGGCTACGCTTAGTTTATTAAATACGCTCAGTTTATTAAATGTCTCTTGCAAACTATGAAGAGACAATGAATCAATACACTGGCATGGATGGCGAATGCTAGACTGATACTTTATTTACACAATCCTACCGTAATTTTGTCGGATATGAGCTGCATTTTATTACAGATATGAGCTGCATTTTATCATCAGCTAATTTCAAAATCAAAGACATACATCAATAAGAGAGTGTGGCAACAGCCTGCCCTGTAAGATCACTTCGTTTCTTTACTTGAATATGATTGAGTGATTGTGAAGATGATTGTGTCTGTGACTTACTTTCACTTTTGACGCTCAGCTGCTCTGCGGCGATGCGTGTCACAGTAGCGCCGTCATATCTGACTAACGTGTCATATAGCCTATATAACACGCTCTCACTCGTTTATTTTTTTTAGCATTTTTGGGAGGAGTAAAATATAAATATGTGGTTCAACAACCAGATTGCGTTTACTCCTAGTAAAGATCCGAACACAATGCGAGCCAGACTACCTCCAGATGGTCAGGCAGATCCGATCACAATCTGATCACAACGTATTTATACCTTGCAATAACATGCCTTTTTTTATTATCCGGATAAATTATCTGGATACAGATAATAATCGCATTTTAATACCAAGTGTAGGGGTCTCAGAGACGAGACCGGCGAGAAACTTCATCGGACCGCGAGATGCCTCCACAGGGCGGGGAGATACCATACTGTCTATGGGAGATACGCTGCGTGATTGACAGCTTTGACAGCAAATGGAAATACGTGGAAATCAGATGACATAATTTCACAACTTTTCATTGGTCATTTAGATAATGTGAAGCATGCTGTATACGGAAATGAACCTGGACATTCTATCCGTGAAAAAAATCTCAAAATCGTCAAAATGGACATACAGTACGCGATTTTCATCGGACAGCGACGATATGAATAATCCACAAAAATGATTAATGAATGAGACCTAATATTTCCCTATGCAGCTCCTAAGTATATTAAAAATGAAATGCAAAAACATTAAAACATGTTGAACTAAACAATGTTTCCATCCAATGAAAGACAAGAATGTTATTTGTACAAATGCGTGATCCCAAAAAACAAACAAAAAAATAAAATAAAAAAAACACTTCTTATTTGCACATACATCAGCACTCAATAACACCACGTGAAGACTCAAGAAAAATGTATATAAAAAATAATTAATAAAATAGAAAATATGAATGGAATGAAATTGCTCGTTTTAAATTTAGAGAAAGTGAGTCTAAAGGAGCAGAAAGTGCCCGTGAGCTATAATAGCAAGCTAGATTTAGTAAATGTAGGTAATCACAGCTGCTAATGGATGTCATCCCTCTCAAATGAGACAAATAATTAAAAAGTTCATTAATGTAATGAGCTTTGCTGGAACCATTTTAGCAAACTATCAGGGCTGAAGGAAGCGAGAGAAACGCCATTGATCATGATGGACAAGGAACGGAGGAATAGAACAGCTCTTTCTTTTCCTCCTCCTCATTTTCCCTTTGTATTTTCCCACCTAAACATAAAGCTGCTGATGAATTTAATGAACACTTGCATTTAAATTTGTTACAGTCTTTTGTGCCTGTCATTGATAGTCTTGTGTAAAACAACTCACCTTGTCTCGAGCCCGGAAAGTAAAAAATTTGGGGAATCTCTCTGTGAAATAAAGACATTAAACATTAACAGTGAAATAACACTAAATGCTTAAAATTCTTAACAAGTGAATTCATTCAGCCATTTACGGAACAAAACAGGTACAATTTGCACAATTCAAATATTTAACAGTGCAAGCAATTTAATTAAGAGACCATTTATAATGGCTCTGTTCCAAAACCTAGGAGTAAAAAATGTTAATTACAAATAATCATTATTTCTAATAATATTGTTTATAACATTTAATTAAAAAAAAAGTTAACTTATGTTCATCTTTATGGAAAGAAAAACAAATAATACTGACTCACAAATTCAGTCACTTTTTGCAATTTTGATTCACTCTAAATAATGTCTTCATCACCATAGCCATGTCGGGGCTCAAACATTGAAATATGAGATTATTTGTGATTGATTTGATTTATTAATCAGCATCATGCAATTAATTCATTTTTGAATCATCATTTAAATCAAATGACAGCCCAAATTTTTATACTTAAAGTGTATTGGGTCATTAGCTTAGCAACATGCTAACATCCAAGACAGTGAAAATAACCAACAAATGTTGATCAATTAAATCAAATTCAACTGATAAATAATAAGTCTAATTAAAAATGAACTGTGTGTGCCACATATTTTACTATTAAGAGGGCTATATGAGTTCTGAATCATTAGCTTAACAACACGCTAATGTCTCTACTAAAATCAACTGGAAGCTAAAGCCAAGACTCTCATGCGCTCCAAAATAAAGTAGTGCTACTGGTGTGATCTGCATGAGTGAAAGTTCTTGTTGTTGCATTTCAGTTCAGTCACTTGTGAGGTTCCATTTTGGTTAAGACGTCGCCTCAGAAGGTAGATATTTAAAGAGTAGGGCTGGGACGGTACATCTCCCGACTCCATACTATGACGATACTTGGGTGCTCGAAGCGATATGCATTGCGACTGTTTTATAGAATTGCGATTTTACAAGTATTGCGATTTTTTTAACACTAGATCATCGGGAAAAGTTAATAATACACTTATACAGACTGTACATGATGTATAAGATGGGTCATATTTACAAAAACAAATCACCACATCTTTCTGACTTTTATTTCAGAAGCATTATACAATACTACATTCTCTTGAATAAATGATTCAATAACAAATACATTTTTTAACAGTCCATTGAAACAATATAATCGTTAAATGCTTTATTTTAAGCACCAAGTTTCTATCTAAAGTTGATTTTGATCATATCGTAGAAATCAGTGTTCATATTTGAACTTTAAACTTTTATCCAAGTACTTATAACTATTGCATCACAGAAATAATGATACTATGAGGTTAAAAAGACAACTCTCAGTTTTATGACAACTCTCTCCGGCTCAGCGGCAGCGCTAACACAGCTTTGAATGTTGCGATATGATTTCGTCAAAGTTTAATAGACAGATGGATTGAACGATTGCGTGGGTGTTTGAATCAGAGATCACAGTCTTTTAAAGAGGAATCGTGCAGCTCTATTGTCCTATCTTTCTCTCAATTTATGAGTAGCGTGAGAGCTTTCAGTGCTTTCAGTCTCACGTCTCTTCCACACGTCCACTTGGGATATTACGTCACTCAACACTCATAAGCCATGTTTCCATCGACACGTTTTTATCCGAATTAAGTGATATCGAATGAAAAATTCGATGAAATTTCATAAAAATCGAACTCAAATGAAAAACGTTCGGTCTCATTGGATTTTATCTTGATCGATAAACGGCTAATGCGATAAAAGCTGATGGAAACGTTATTTGCCGAATAAATAATGAATTGCGATTAAGTTTTATGCCCTTTTATGGTTGCAACACGTCAGAAGACAAGTTCATTTCCAGCCAGTCTGTTTGCGCACACATGTCGGATGTCAACAAAGACAGATGTAAGTGGAAAAAGCAAAAAAATAAATAAAAAAAATGCTTTAACCAAAGGGTTTCCGTGAAGTGTCTCCCAGAACTGATGGAGCGCTGTCGTTTTCACACCACAGTCGCCTCCGCTGTCGTCGGGCATTTACGTGCATCGACATCATCAAAGCAATGTTTATAGCGTTGTTTTCTTATATTAGGTTAGTTTTGCTTGTTTTTACGTGGCTTGGTTGAGTTCTAATGTAGCTATAATGTGGTCTGTTATTTCTGGTTAACAGACTGCGGCGCTGCTATAACACACCGTTGCCATGGGACGCAGTTCAGAGACTGAACAGACTATTTTCTTTAGCAGAAGCAATACTCGTTTTTAAATCAAGAAACTCGTTTTTAAGTCAATATTTTGTGTCAAATTATTGATTGATTTATTTATTTGGTTGATTTATATGTAATAAGCAGGATAATATATAGCGAGGCGGTTATAGCGAATACAACCCCTTCAACAACCGCCTCGCATACAATATCCCATATGTCAGCTGGCACATAAGCATTATTAGGCTTCAACTTGTGAAATATTGATCATTTGTTGGTAGATGGCGCGATCCGTTTTGTCTAACAAAACTTAGTTCGCAAAAGTTTGCTTGAATGTTGTTTGATTCAGTGCGAAAATAACTGGAAACACCTTAAAATGTCTCAAATCAATTCGATATACCAATTTGATCGCAAAACAGCATGTGACGTCATTACGTACAGGTTTTTATTCGCTTTAAAGCTGTTTGATGGAAACACACTTTCACCAGCTTTATTCGCATGTGTTTTTTAACCAAACTTCAGATAATTCAATTGACAAGTGGATGGAAACATGGCTATAGATAACAACACAATTCATCCCCGGTTGGAATGAAAGTGGCTAACTTCTGTCAACCTCGTCTACAAGCAAGGACAAAAATAAAGCAATTGAATTTGAAGTAATACCGATCCTGAAAAAAAAAAATTATTTTAGAATCATAAAAATAAATAAAAACTAATCGCGATTGCTAGGTGAATCGATTTTTTTTCTCCCAGCCCTATTAGAAAGTAGACAGCGAAGCAACTCAAAAGGTTGTGGAACAGAGCCAATGTCTCAAACATTCCACAACTACTTACATGGAACCTCTGGTCCACCTCACAGTTGACTTGCTTCCTGAAATCCTGTTAGTAACGGCGTCAAGAGCACAGGGAAAAAGACACACACACACATGCAGTGGGTGTACCAGACTTGAGATCAGTTACTATGAATTACAGTAATTCAAATTAACAATTAACTGATATAGATTTAAAATTTGATTGATTGAGAGCGGAAACATGTTCAAATGCCATTTTTAAAGCATACCTTCTGAGCAACTAGGAAGGTAAGTCTTCGGATGCCGTGCTCAAATAGCAGAGATTTCTGTGGTAGAAATGATATGAATGAGAAATATTTTACTGACAGTAGAGAAAACAACTTTAAAATTGAACTCTGCTTAAAGGAGAACTCCGGTCAATTTTAATATTAAGCTATTTTTTTGTACATTTGGAGTGCTGTCAGTACAGACAAAAACAACAAAAATCGGTGTTGCCTACACAGTGTTAGACCTTTTAAAATTCGCACCCTGTTGACTTCAATGGGGCATGTTCTAAACCTGCTTTTAGCCTCTTAACATCCTTGATTTGTCATTACGAGTGCACAGCCATGTGAGTCGTGTTATTAACCCTCAGGAGCTCTTCGTTTCGGAGTCACACTTGTTATCTTCCCGGTCAAAAGTGACCGGACACCTAAAAATGAAACTTTCTCCATCCCAGTAAAACCAATGCAATTTATTTTTGTTCTGTAATATTTATTCTTTTTAATTTAGTAAGCCTATTTTGAGACAATTGAATTGAATTTATTAATATGTATGCAATATTTATGGTTTATTTTTGCCATGAAAAAAAAAAAAAAAAAATATATATATATATATATATATATATATATATATATATATATATATATATTATATTTTATATATATATTAGGGCCGGGATTTTAATTAAAAAAATTAATCGAATTAATTAGAGGCTTTGTAATTAATTAATCGAAATTAATCGCATTTTAATCGCATAAATATTTGGACTAAGAACAGTGAGAAGATTTTTTTTTCAAATGGATTTTTAGTAGGCCTATACTATTGAATAATGACTGAATACATAAGCTTAAGCAACAAGATATTGTTTATTTTTGTTCAACCAAGTCCAACAGACCAGTGCAATTGTATGTTTTGCATTGAGGTGAAACTTGAGGGTCGATGTGATGCGCGAATTCCTTGTTGCATAGCTTGCACACAACCCTGCTCTTTAATGACGCTTCCATACAGCGCTTGACATTAACTTTTTTGCTCACTAGCCAATGTGGCTGGTTTTACAAAATTACTAGCCACACAGCACTTTTACTAGCCACATTTTAAATGGGGCTTTAAACGTACTAAAAATTTAATAATTTTATCATTAGCTCTGGTTGTAAAGCTCATTTTTTGAAAACATTCTATAGATTCTTATTGTATATAATAAAAGTGCTGCATCTTTTTTTTACAGCAGTAAATAATACAGAGTAGAACAATTATCTGCATTAGAAACAATGAGCAAATGTGATATGACGTGACATAAGGGGAGCCCCGCTAGTAGTTACACTGTGTACCTTAATCATGAAGATTATTATTTTTTTCTTTATATCGGCCACGCACTCACAAACTGACTGAACGCTGTGTTGATGTGTGTGCGCGCGTGACCAGTTGCGTGTGATGATCATTTGACAAGTCTGGAATGGATGTACATATTTGGCGTGCGCACCCTCGCACAGCGGCACTGCAGGAGAGCGAGACGCGCCTATGTTCTGGATTATCCTGCTATTAAAAAAGATCGCTATATCAAATTAAGTTGATAATTAAGGGCAGACTAAAACAGCCCTCAGTCCGACGGCCAGCCCGAGAGTTTAATCTCCACGTGTTTAATGTCGTGCAATTCGTTTGTTATGTCAGATGTCTTTTGACAAGACTACAATTTTTCAACATGCCAAAGTGGCTAGTGGGAGTGACTGTGTTACCCGCCACGCGTGAAATCCACCCGCATTTGGCGGGTGTTAATGTCAAACCCTGCATCCGTTCGTTTTTATAACATAATTTCCCATCCACGGGACCAACCAAAGCGGTCTCATCAGCTTCTTCGTGTTCACTGTTTGTTGTTTAGTTGTCTGAAGCACTGTAAAAAAAGTCATGAACGCTAGCTGGTGCTCCAGTATAATCAGTCCGCCGAAACTAATCCAGAGAGAAATGTTCCGCGGTGGGAAAATACGTGCGATTAAAATGCGTTAATTTTTTTGTGTAATTAATTAATGCGTTAAAGTCTGTAATTAATTAATCGTAATTAACGCGTTAAAGTCCCGGCCCTAATATATATATATATATATATATATATATATATATATATATATATATATATAAAATATAATATATATATATAAAAATATAATATATATATAAAAAAAATATATATATATATATATATATATATATATATATATATAGTATTTATATTTTAGTTTAATACAGTATTTTAGTTTCATATAGAGTCGAGGCCTTCAGGAAAAAAATATTTTTTGAAGAAAATTAGCACCATCTGGTTACAGTATAGAGAAAAAGCGTAGAATCATGGTGTAACCACTATATGGCATGTACAGCTCTCTATGGAGAGGCATGTGAATTCCCCAGCTGTTTATGAACACATTTTTTTGTTGTTGGTGGTGGATTTGAATATATAGTTGAAACAATCTCAAAAACTATTTCTTATAAAAAAATTGACAAAAAACAAAAAATCACTTTTTTTTTTTTTACAATTTCATTCTTTTACAAATTCAATCAAGATCACAATTTTTTTGTATGTTCACATACATAATGCCATAAAAGTCACCAAGTTTCGTAACATTGCGATGAAGCTGTGATTTTAAAAATTCAAAACATTCTTTTTGAAATCAAAATGTATTTGTTGTGTATGTGTATAAAAGTGTGTTTGTATGTGTGTATTTGTTGGTGGGTGTGTCTGTTTTGCACTCTAGATGTTGTAGAGTGTCACCCCTTTCCTGCAGTGTACTTTTTTTAGAATTGTGGCCGATTTGTAGATTCACGTACAAAAATTCAGAGAATTTTTTTTTTTTTTGTCAATTTCCCATTCATTTCCTATGGTCGGTCATTTTGACCGAAGAGCACAAGTGTGACTATTTTTTTACGACCACTTAGCCTGCTCGGATCATGACCTAAATATTTTTTGTGTTCACATACCCAATGCCAAAAAGTCACCAAGTTTCGTAACATTCAGATGAAGCTGTGATTTTTTAAATTTCAAAACAGAAAATGTTTCGGTCAGAAATGACCGAAGAGCACCTAAGGGTTAAGAGTGACCACGGTCAATCTGACTGCAGTAGATGTGAAAGATATGAATAAAAATGATGTTAATTCAGCCAGCTCACATACCTCTATTTGCTTCCTGTTTTCGGTCGAAGTCCACAGTAGTCGATTGTCGAGTTCACGTGCGCAATCATTGGTGAATATCATCTCCAACCTACCACTGTGTGGTGTTCTGAGAATATCAGCTCAAATGGATAGTTCATCCGAATCAGATGTTGAACACACAGAGGAGGTTTGAGATGATATTGATGATACCCACTCTTAATAACACCACTCACATGGCTGTGCACTTGTAATGACAAATCAAGGATGTTACGAGGCTAAAAGCAGGTTTAGAACATGCCCCATTGAAGTTAACAGGGTGTGAATTTTAAAAAGATCGAGAACATCGGCGTAGGCAACATCCGATATTTGTTGTTTTTGTACTAACAGCACTCCAAATGTACAAAAAAAAGAGCTCAATGTTAAAATTGACTAGAGTTCTCCTTTAAAGACAATTAACCCATACAGAACCGAACATTTTACCTTAGACTGGGTAAACTCACGGAACATGGCCGCCAGCCCATCGTCATCAATGTCGCTGTCCGTCTTTATGGCCACGTTCAGGATATGAATTGCCTCATCTTGAATGCTCTACAACAAAACAAACAACTAGGTGAAGAAAACGTTGATTTTCCCCAAACATCTTCAATAACAACAATTGAATATACACTTTTAATCTTTGTTTTTTTTTAAGTATTTTATTACAAAGTTTCACCTTGTTGTCCTCTTCTCCATAAAGCACAGGGTTGCCCCCTCAGGAAAGGTTGGCGTACAGGGGGGTGAGTCAGAGAAACAGCTCAACACATCCTTAATGTTCCTATCATAACAGTCACATTAGAAACTCAATCACCAAATTTGGGTACATGTTTTAGAAAATTACTTTTTAAAGACAACATGAAACAAAATTCATAATATGTAAAGTGTGGTGTCTGTTAGGAGTTCGTAAGGAAGGCACAATGTACATCCAGCCGATTGTTATCGCAGGATAAACCTCGACAGGGTGATCAGGACCCTGACGCGATGGGGTCTTGCATCAGCCTCAGGGGCTTTATTCTGCGATAACAACCAGCTGGATGTACATTATCCTGCTTATTACATGGCTACGTGCCACAGTAAATAACCAGACATGAAATATTGATCCGAGTCTAAATATTTTATTAGCACTTTAAATGCGAGGCTTCCAGCAGTTGCCAGCAAGCCGCAAGTTTAAAGACATACATTTATACGTGATACGGTACACTCATATCACTTATATTACATGGTTTTTCATAACATAAATAATTATGGGCATAAGAGATATTAATTTGAGATGAAACGGTTTTAAAATTGTACCTGTTACCATACAATTACATTGTATCGTCACAAAATGGCCGCAGCTACATTATGTATGAAACGAGAGCGCGTCCGTGATAAAATCCACTTGGATTTTGTGTGTGATATCTTAACCATAAAAGAGACACCACAAAATAAAAATTAAAAATGAATTGGACTGAATAAATTCAATTGAATGAATGACAAAAAAAAAAATATCACGATAATACCATTATCATGAAACGTTTTGGCCACGAAAATTGAGTAGTGGAAATCTGAGCCTCAATTTGCAAAGTTACAGGTGAATTCAATTACGTTTCAATGGAAGATAAAAAGAAAAATTCTTGAAGTTTTTGACAGGGTGTTAGCCTTTATACTGACACCTACAGGTGTGGATGAAATTTCACATACAAAGTTTTCTGGTGAGGCCCGTACACACCGGGACGAATATCAGCGCACGTTATTCGTCAGCGTTTTTCAACGCGCTTTTTGTGTTCACACCCAAGCGTTTTTCGCTGACGATGAGCCGAGTGAACATGCAAATTCATTCCCTGACATTAGATGATGCGCTTAATGCAAAAAAAAAAAAAAAAAAAAAAAAAATAGAATACTATACTAGGGTGATCATATTAATGTCTCTATGTTTTATTATGACAGATTAAAAAAATAATGAATGAATAATGTCTTCTGTATTAGAAAAATAAATTATAAATAATTAATAGCTAAAAGAAATGCCTCCAAATGTAACAAAAACTAGCTCTCACAAACTTACAAAAACAAACTAACAAAATCTATTTATAGCTTTAGTTTTCATCCTCTTTATCCTGTTTTTTTTCCTCACCCACCTTGTTTGCCCATCTATATTTTGCTGTAGAACTGATCTTTCCCAGCAGTTTTTTTTTTAAAACCAGGACATTTTAATCACATAAAAACAGCCAGGACAGGATGTGAAAACAGGATGTGTAACGCAAAGTTGAGATGTTGCCCAGAGATAAAAACACAACACTAGTTGTCGGATGAATAGATGCACGAGAGACGAGAGTTGTCGTATTTCCCCGTGTTTAATAAAACCACTCAAACGTCACACTCGTCCTCATACATGGGGATCGAGCAAGAAAAAAAAAACACAAACAAACTTCCAACTCTGGTCACAAAATAAAATAAAAGAAAGAATACAAAGAGTCGGCAAAGCGGTTATCTCCTCTCCTCACTTGTCAAAATCTAACGGACACTACGCACACTATGCGCAGTTCTCATAAAGCACAAAGTGACCGTTACACATGTACCGGGAAAACAGGACTGTTGGTCACCCTACTATACTTTTTTTTTACAGAAATACTAATATAAATATTATCATAGCTCTTTATGCTCCAACATTTGTCGTGCCCATAGGTCTCTTGCCTTGTAGGCTATATCTTCTTTGCCGTATGTGTGCTCGGCAAGACCGTTTTTGTGTTTGAGCGCCCCCAAGTTGTGTTTTACTGTAACTTCAGATGTACCAGACACGTGAGCAAACCCGCCAATCTCGTTGGTCGGATAGTTTTTGACGTGGCGCGTCAAACCAAAAAAACAAACCCGAGGCGTTTTTAAAAAAATGACGCTTTTACGCGTGCCGTTTTCGCGTCGGTGTGAACAGTCACATTGGCGCCCATTGTTTAGTCACGAGGCGTTAAACGTCGACGAATATCGCGTGCGAAATTTGTCCCGGTGTGAACAGGCCTTTACCGATGCCATATTTTCAGGTCTACTTTGATATATTTATTTCCTGAATGAAAGTGCATAATAATAGGAGGGTAATTTGCTTGTCATGTGATTTCAATATGTCAGCATGAATGAATTATTGTTTAAATTTTATACATTATTATGAATTGTGCAGATTAAAATCAGGGGCATTTAATAAGCAAGAGTCAGTCCATTTATAATTCATGTTGCCTTTATTAAACCGTAACATACACTAACCTGGTGAACTCCTGGAAGGAGCGGAAGGAAACCATGGCACCCATACGCTGACAGGGTGGAGTGAAGGAGGTGTCCAGGAGTACATCACTAACACTGCCCACATGGACCATGCCGTAGTGGTTCAGGTTAGAGGAGAAAGACATTCTGAGAGCACAACACACACACACACAAACAAAAAGACCTGTCATTAATCCAGCTGCATAAACATAACCTCTGAAAAAATGTGGTAGATCACCCCAGGAGAAAGACCAGATCATCACCATCACACATCAGCCTAGATCAGAGGTGTGAATAGGAACTGCATCGCCTCCTCACAAGCTGAATGTGTAAGAGCTGAACATTATAAAAGGGGCCAGTTGTCAGGAGGCAATTAAACCAGACGTAAAAGGAAATATAAGTATACCTGAAACTTCATCGAATGGGTGAATTCATGCATCCTTATTCATTTATTGATTTGAATTCATGGTGTAGGAACAGGTTAGTTAAGAATATTCCAGGTTAAATACAATCTATATATGGCCGCTGTTAATTATCAGAATTTTGAGTCATCCCTCCATTTTTAAAAACAAAAGAAAATGATTTATTGGTTTATTGTTACACATTTACAATAGAAGTCTACAGAGCTTGTTGACCACACACAGCTTTCCAAACTGGGGTCTGTGAAAAATTTATAAAATAAATGTTTAGGGTTGTGAAATTTATCATTAATACTATAATAAATTAATTTTCATGTGTCATCCTCACACATGACATGCAATGAATTAAGTATATACTGTATACTTACACATATATATATATATTTATGTATATATATATATATATATATATATATATATATATATATATATATATATATATATATATATATATATATATATATATATATATATTATTCCAATTAATATTTTAGCTGTTTACTTTACAATAATAGAAATGTTTCACACACAGGATAAATGAATTTTATACCCAGAAGGGTTAAAAGCAGAAATGCTAAATTTATTTTTGTTAAAGTGGTACTGTACACTTTACCTAGACTTCCACTGCAAGTGCATTAAAGGAGTAGTTCACTTAAAAAAAAAAAAAAAAAACTTTTGCTGATAATTTACCCACCCCCATGTCATCCAAGATATCCATGTTTTTCTTTCTTCAGTCAAAAAGAAATGAAGGTTTTTGATGAAAATATTCCAGGATTTTTCTCCATAATGGACAAAAACAGTTCAAGGTCCAAAAGACAGTTTCAGTGCAAACTGTTCAAAGGGCTTTAAACGATTCCAGACGGTGATTAAGGGCCTTATCAAGCGTAACGATCGCTCATTTAAAAAATAAATAAATAACAAAGTTTACGTTTTATAACTAAAAAAGATTCGTTCATTTTGTTAAATGCATTCGAACAGGAGAGTCACAAACGTGAGTCACAGAACAGAGCAAGGCGACCATTTGAGCTTATAAAACAAACTTTATTTATTTATTTATTTTTTAAAATGAGCGATTGTTTCGCTTGATAAGACCCTTATTCATCGTCTGAAATCGTTTAAAGCCCATTGAACAAGTGGCAGTTTGCACTGAAACTGTCTTTTGGACCTTGAACTGTTTGGTTCCCATTGAAGTCCATTATATGGAGGAAAATTCTGGAATCTTTTCATCAAAAACCTTCATTTCTTTTCAGTAAATTATAAGCAAAAGTTTTTTTTTTTTTTTTAAGTGAAATATTTAATATTAATATTTAATATTAATGCATTTTGTCAAGTTTTTACAAACTGAGGGAAGATGCCACAAGTGCAATTGATTTTAGGTTGTATTTAGCCAAGAACATTCCTTTAATAAGACCCATAATTATAATGTAAATCAGCACCTCTACCATAAATTGTCATAATTTACTAAACTTCAGTATATGACAAGTCTCCTGTTCAAATGTTAGTAAGGACAGCAACCCCATATTTAAAGACTAATCAAAAAGATTTAAACCCAGATTTCATAAAAAAACAAAACAGAAAGCCCTGTGTATAGATTCCTTTTCCCCGATTAAACCCTCTCTGTGATTAAACACAGTAGCCTGTCCTGCACTACCTGGCCTCACTCTCAGCAGAGTCACAAGAAGCCCCTGTGGCGGCACTAGTGTTAGCACTAGTGTTATCTGGCGGTTTGTAGTCCTGTAGTGGGGCAGACAGTTTCCTGGGAGGACAATGATGTCAGTCACATTTTGGAACTCGTACGCACACAAACAGACAGAGCAAGGACGTACACAAACAAAACACATACACACCACATTTAATGGCCACTATTATGCAGTTATTTCAAACCCAGTATGAGGTCTAAACTATTTATTTTCACTTAACATATAATGGAAGTATCCCTATTTGCATGCGCCAGCACAAACGACATTGAAGGTAATTTCAGACACACACACAGTGTTGTGTTGAGAGTAGTGCAATCAGCCATGCAATTTAGTTTGTATTTACTGAGATCAAGAGAATAAAAGTGGCACTGGAGGGCTGTTTTCATTAAAATAAACTTTAATAAATCGGTTGATTCAACATGTCGAGAGACACACATAAGGTGAGATTCGATCCATTCAGCAGGATGTGAATGTGTTTCGTTTCAGGTTACATTATGTCTTAAAATATGATTTTGTATTACTTCATAGAACACAATACATACTACATTTAAAATGTGTGTGTTTGACTGCTTTTCTACTCTATTTTCCGAGTCTACACTGTGGTTTAGGGAAGAAAGAATGTGTACTATACCTGTTTAGAGTGGGGATGTTCCCTCTGCAATCAAACAACATTGATTACTGGTTGGTTAGTGTCAGGCATCAATTGGAGGGGTCAGTCAGAGATCAGAAGTGTGTGGCCTTTCACATAACTGAGTTTCTGCTTTCGATACAATCTTAACTTGGACTCTTAGCCTGCTGCCAATGAGAAGTGGCTCATAGACAATTATGTTGCATTTGCGAAAGTTTAATTATATTATACAAGTGTCTCAAATGAGTCTTCAGTGATTATTTGGATGTGGTCACTGCATAAATGCATAACTGACTGATTTAGTTTATTTAAATACATTGCAAATCTTATGAAATCTATAGACCATTTCACAAGATGTAAACAACACTGGTCCAGAAGCACTTCCTGTTTCATTTTTTAACACTACATAAAAGCTGGGATAAAATACAACCAACAGAACATTTAAAATTGAATCAAAAAGTTAAACAAACATCTTTAAGATGTTTTCTTTACATGTGAAATAAAGAAAACAGTTACAAAGTGAAACAGGAAGTGTTTCTGGACCAGTGTTGTTTACATCTTGTGAAATGGTCTATAAAGAACAAATCCAGGTCGCATTTCACCCCAAATGGAATTTGTTTAAAGAAAAATTTAACCTGTTTTAGGAGCTTTAACTTTTTGCTTTGTAAATTTATTTTCTTAAATTTGTATTTAAATTTGAATTAAGCAAATTTCCCACTGTTCTCATTTACTGTATCATTTTAAATTAACTGTGCTACATGTTATAAAAAAAAAAACACTATTTAAGTATTCTTGAAATGAAAATGAAGCGAGTCACCACTGACAATAATGTGAATTACTAATAAGGTCAGAAGTAAAATCTATTATGTAATGAGAATTGGGGGGGGGGGGTTACTATTTTTTCAAAAACTTTTAATTATAATAATTAAAAATTAATTAATTTAAAAAAAAAACTTTTATTCAGCAAGGAATGCACAGAAATTCCGTCTACCAAACATTTTCGGCAAAAATGGTTTTGGAGGGATGAAATGAGTTACCGAAACACTTTTAATTAGCGAACTAAGTTTTGACTGTGTTTTACAGTTTTTTCACGGGTACACAACGTAGATAAGCTACAACAGTTAAACATGTCAGCTGTGTGGACCCTAGCTCTGGATTGACAATATACATTTATCTGTATTGACAGTTTCTTAAATCTAAAATCTTTTTGTCTGATCTGTTTTCTGATGATGCGCAGCATGAACAAAACTTCACTAAACATTTGTAGCGCCACCCAATAATCACAAAAAGCTTTGTGCTTTGTTACTTTTTATATGAAGCAAAGTCTCAACTTTAAAATGTTGTCGAACATCCTCATAATTTTTTTGAAAATAATTAATAATTTTAAAAAAGGAATAATTCGACTTATTTTCAGGTATTTCATGTAAACTTTTCTTTTTACACAAAATATTACAGAATTTGAATGTCAGCCCTTTTTTCAATCATTAGCCACACACCAAAATAAACATCAGCGTATCGGCCAGAATTTTTATATCATGCATCCCCAAATTTAATTTGAATTTTATTTTTTATTTTAGGGGATTCAAATTAAGATTCATCCACAACACTTCAAATCTAAACCAAGCCACACACTTCACATATAACTGCCCCTCCTCACATGCAACAAATCAGCTCTTAAAACACTGCAGTAAATGCAGCTAAAATTTCCATAATGTACTTTAACAGTACAATGCATAAGCAATTCATTTTACACAAATCACAGGCAAAGCAGCAATGAAGGGGGGATAGAATAGAACTAAATACACAAACCGAATAAGCAAGAAACACAAAATTGCATAACATGCATCTGAAGAGGCCGAATTAGTTCACAATCAGCAGACCATGAAGAAAAAAAGTGAATGAAGTGTAAAAAGAGCGAGCTGTTAGACAGCCAATCAGCACAATCTCTGAGCAAGAGCAAGTCTTATTGGTTGCATTCTTTGGTTTGCAATAGATCGGTGTCACCTGAAACACACGGATGTGGCCAGCACAGATGAGAGAGACTTTAAAGTTGAACTTTTGGGCCCTGAGTTCCAGACCCTGTCACTAAACAAAGCTTTTCTACTCTTAATTCATAAAACCTCCTGATCATGGCAGACAGTAAATCAGTGGTATAGATTGTGCACAGGTAGAGTATTTTAAGGGTGAAAGGGGAAGTGGTTTGTGGTACAGTGGAGGAGAATCTGTGTACAACCAACCAGTGTTTTTTATTTACACAGATATGCTGATGAATTTAAGAATTCAAAACACAATTTCCCAAATTTCCCAATTTGACATGCTCCTCCACAGTCCAAGCGAGGGGGTGTGAGAGGTGTGAAAAGGAGGGCTGTGGTACATCTTGAGGTACCTGTTTGGGTGGGATGAGGGCAGCATGAACTGGAACTCCACGATGCAGGTGTTGTCTCTCAGCTGTCGGTGCTGGACACTGTTGAGTTCATAAGCGATGTAAGCTCTACGAACATACACCTAAAGGAAGAGAGCAGGAACCATGATCGGACATCTTATAAAGACAAAAATAAACCGTCCATTTCTTGGATTAATAAATGAAAAATGACAATCTTACCTCTAGAGCAGCCATCCGTACCACCTGATTACTGTGGTAGAAGAAATTTGGCAGTACGTCAAAGATGGACGTCTCCGAAAGGATCAGTTTCTAGAGAAAAATCAAGAAAGGTATCAATAATTTGACAATACACACAATGTTCTGAAGCAAAATGTTAGAACTTAAAGGTAAAGTGTGTAATTTCTGTGCCAGTAGAGGAATCAACTGGAACTGCAAATATACACAACCGTTTTAACGTTAAGATCGCTTAAGATTTTTTTTTATGTTATCAAATTAAGTCTCTTATGCTCACCAAGGCTGCATTTATTTGATCAAAAATACCATAAAACGGTAAGATTGTAAAATATTGTTACAATTTAAAATAACTACTAGGGGTGTAACGGTTCACAAAATTCACGGTTCGGTTCGATACAATACACTTGTGTCACGGTTCGGTTCGGTACGTTTCAAATACAGCAAAAAGAAATGGCAGAGAAATTTCCTTGATTTAATTTTTTTAATTATGATTTTTATTACAACTAACATCATAAAGTATGATATTTTTTAACTTTGAGCAATGATGGAACTAAACTTGACTTTTCTTAGGAGCATATAAAACAAAACAGCTCCTTGGACAAAATGAAATGTAATATTATAGTAGTTATAAACAAAGGTTTATTTCAGTTTAGATTAACATTGGAGGGAAGCAATTGTATTCATAATGTCAAAATACAACAGACGTGATGTTACTTGAAAGCATTATAGTCTACTATTCCTGCCAAACTTACAGATAGTAGTGTTACACAGTAAATCCTTGGTGATGTTGCTGATCTGTGGACACTGATTAGTTCATTCATGGCACAATGTTTCTTCCTGGTTTCCACGTCAGCGCTGTTTGATCCGTTAATAACGGAGAAATGTGAATGTTTCTCACTAGATTTCACAGCGATGTTATTACTTCAGTGGCGAATTCAAACGTTTTCTTCACTGGATTTAGCTGTGTAACAGTGCTGATGATGAAGATCAGCTCGCGCTGCATTGGTCCAAACTGATAAACGGTTCGTCATCCAGACAACCACACAATAACGAGTAGCTCAGGTTCATTCCGCTTACATTACATTTGCCATTTGATGTTGGACAATGTTGTGGTCCCGCCAGCGTCTCTTACATTATGAACGCGCTTTACACGACTAGAACCGTCTCGAGTTCAAAAATGCGTACCGAAAACCGAAGCCAAAAGCCTCGTACCGAATGGTTCAGATACGAATACGTGTATCGTTACACCCCTAATACCTACATACCAATTTTAATTTTTAACCCTTTTAAAATGTAATTTCTGAATTTTCAGCAGCCTTCAGAAAGCATTCTAATATGCTGATTTGGAGCTCAAACAAAATTAGTGGAAAACAATTGTGCTGCTTAATATTTTTGAGGAAACAATGATATATTTTTTTCCCCTGAGGATTCTTTTTTGAATAGAAAGTCCAAATGAACAGCATGTATTTTTGTTATTGTAAAATACTGTCAGCTTTGATCAATTTAAAGGTCCCATGACCTGGGGTTATTTTATTTTTTTAGAATGTTTCCTGGGTTGCCCTTATAATGTTAGCATGTTTTTTTGTTGTTGTTTTTTTTTACTCAAAATAGTCATAATTTAGAAATAAAAGGCATTTTTCCTAGCCCAATTTTAGCCTCTTATTTGAACACTGTTTGAAGGGGGCGCGTGCTGCTGTGGGATTCATTGTAACCGCCCACTGCTGTGATTGGCTGACATGCTTGCATATGAAATAGCTACGTATTACATGTGAAACACTCTCGAATACTTTTACTACAGCTTTTATACTTTTTTACTATTACAGCTATCGAGATTAACAAATCATGAGAGGTTTTTAAAGTATTTAGATCTATTCCCATCACATAAAATGTTGCCGTGACGAGCATTGAGCAAGCAGATGACAGTCCGTTGATCGCGAGAATGAAGATCTTATTGCAAAGTGGTTTCTGCACTCTCTCTAATGCTTTCACCAATGCAAACACAATGATGTACATAAAGTAAGAGCTTCGTTGTGCAGTGTGCGTCATTGATTTTATAACGAGTTGTCCAGATAAACTTGCGCTGTGTGGAAAATTGTTCTTTGATCGCTTTCAGTATAAATTTGTTCACAATTTAAATAAGATTATTTCATCCTACTAAAAGAAATGATGTGAAGTTGATATTTTAGTCACTGGCTTGACTTATGTATAAACAGTATTGAACAATTTTGAGAGAATGATTACCTGTCTGAACTTGAACAATTAGGCTAACGCTACACATCAGAAATTGTTGCTTGGTAGCTCGAATCGATATATTTTCAGACGTTCATCGAGGCCAGTTCTGTACTGGTCAAAGTTGAGGAAACAGTCGTCGTGAAGTGTTTGGACCATAAAAAAACTTTGGGAAGTTGTGTTGGCGCATTTCCAGAGAAAATAAAATGAACCCATTGTTTCTTCAGAGGCTCGGATGAAGGAACTAAAAAATACTTTTGAGTTCATTTGTACATCCGAACACTGATCAAATGCCATGCTTCGCTCGTTTGCAAGCCAGACTCAAATGGGCGGAAGAAACTCAAAACGCGTTCCTACTTCCTAGCTCATGAGCTTTCATTTTCTCAGAGGCAGAAAAAGATAGCCAAAGCTCGGTTTACACAAATTGAAATTTCTAGCCACTGGGGGACCATATGCAGGCTAGGGTAACTCATATGAATGTTAAAAAGCCTCAGAAAGTGAAAATTTCATGTCAGGGGACCTTTAATGCATGCTTGCTGAAATTAAAATAAAAAATAATATAATAAAAGCTGTAGTCTAACTTGCTGAACTAATCAAATGATGAACAATAAAGTCAATATTTTGTGTAAAAGGATAAGTATTAGGAGCTAATGCTATTAGGGATGGGCATTTTTCTAAAATATTGCATTCGAATATTCTGGCTCATAAAAATCGAATATTCGAATATTCGTTTATTTAAATTATGTTTAACGAAAAGACGTTATTTTTAAGGTTTTTTTTTTTTTACGTTTTTGTCACCATTTCTGGACAAGCTTACAATTAGGCAATACACAACAAGCTTACAATAGTAACTAAAGTTTTCTTTTAGTTGAAAACATTAAACCGTAGGCCTATGAGTAAACAAAATATTAATAAAAGCATTATTAAAAGCACGCTCAAGCAGCGCGAGCGGAAAAAAACCCTAATAAAGCAGATTGCGTCAGATATCGTACAGAACGTACACCTATACACACGAGTCACCAAATGACTGATTATCGTCTTTATATTGTTTCACGTTTATGTTGAGAAAAACAATAATATCTAACGTTACATGCAGGGGCGGCGCTGACAGACGTTTCAGAGACACAAAGAGAACGGTGTTTCTAACAGCACTTTGCATTTTCTGTTCTTAAACCGGTCTCCCCCAACGAAACTTAAAATAAGTGTCTCAAAATCATTTTGCAATTAGATAAGTTAACATCTTTGATCACGCGGGTCCAGCTGCGCTTACCTGCAGTTGTGATGCAATGATGAACAGCTGTCTTTCCTCACTTCGACTGTTTGGATTTCATGTGATTTCTCATGGTGATGATATCATAACTCAGATTAATTAATTCATTTGATCAAAATTAATTCCGTTTAGTAAGATCCTTTTCAAGTAACGTTAATTCTAAACTTCGCGTGGCAGACGACAACATTATATGATCAAATACAGACAACTTGTTAACACACTCCACAGCGCCATCCAGTGCATTTAATTGTAACTGCGAGTTAGTTCTTTAGGATTTATCATGGACTCACTGCATTTACGGCCAGCAAAGCAACGTATTCAAAATTCGAATAGTATTTTATTTTTCGAATAATAATTACATATCGAATATTCGAAAATTTGAATATTCGTGCACATCCCTAAATGCTATATATTAGATGTATATAATACTATATATTTGATGTTATGTATATAGAAACTAATAGCCTAGAAATCTAAACGCAACCTAGCAGCAGCAAAAATTATTTTGCAGCAAAGTGTGGTCTAGCAACTCTCCGTTGGCTTTCGAAGTGGAAAAACCAAACTCTGGTCAGGCCAATCACATCGTGTATAGAGTTGGTGGGCGGGCTTAACACAATGAAGGCCGAGTTGTGACGTGATTTCCATAGGTGATTTCCCTGATACTTGAAAACAAACAAGATGTAGCTGGCGAACAGCGGTCTTTCCGATTTCGGCTTTGGCCACGGCTTTGGCCTCATCCGAGTGACTAGGAGTTAAGAGAATGTCCCTTAAAGCTCCAGTATGTAAGGATTTTGTAATAAAATATCCAAAAATCACTTGCACAGTGTGAAATATTTCCTGCAGTTGTGTACTTAAAATATCCCGAAAGTCTCCAAAGTTCTTTTATTTCAGGGAAATTACAATTTTAAATAAGTGGCCGTACCAGAAAAAAAATGTCGCCTGTAAATGACGCAATATCCGCGCTATTCTCGGCTACCCTCGTTTCTGCTCGCATTGCCATAGCCATGACGTAACCATGGTGACAGACGCGGACAACTGCATAGTGAGTAACGTTTAGCGGCACCCAGTTCTTGTTTCGTTCAATCATAGACCATGGCAAGCAAGCAAACTTTGGGGAAAAACAAGGAGAACTAGAATGAGGATCAATAGCAGCGTGATGTTTTTGAGATGCCGAGAGCTAGCGTCCGAGACTGACTTCCACTCGACAGAGAGCTCAGCGTCCGTGACTAATTTGAACTTGACAGAACTTCACGAGTCACGACTTTACAGCTTTTAATAGACAGGTGAGCAAAAGTACATAAAACAAATCAATGTTATAACGTATAAATGTTAGAATTGGAATCAGTATGTTATTCTTACGTTGATCTAGCTGCTAGTTTCGTATAGCAGACGAACTACAGTAACACGTAGAATAACATTATAACTTTCAACACACATTTAAATGCTGTTTAGTGTGATAGTGTAACGTTATACCAAGTGGAACAGTGCTGCGTTTCCCTCACAAGATTAATTCATCTAATAAACTGACCTGTGTGAGTAATCCAGCACTTGCGTGTAGTTCAATAGGATAAAATTTCCATATTCCTTTATATCCGCGGGCTTCGCGTGTGATATATGTCTCTTATTAGCAATCGCGACCTGCTTCATAGCACTGTAATGTTAAAAAACATGAGTGTTTTCACTAATCCTTAAACATTATTAGATCCATCAGCTTGACAGCAAGTCCCATCATTCAGCTCGTTAATGTGTCACACACATTCGCCTTTGTTATGCGTGTTGAAACGGCGCCCTCTTGTGCCCACTAAAGTTACATATTGGAGCTTTAAGTCATTCTTAAGAAAAGGAAGATGATTTCAGAGTTTTGACGACCGGACCTGGCAAAAGTTTAATATATCAACTTGCTCCACTGGAGGGAAAACCATGGGGAAAACGCATAGAACTCACTCAGGCACAGCCGTTCATTGCTCTGGTTGGTTAGCACTATCCTATGGCGTGCAGAGGGATATTGAAAGACAACCTTTTATCCCGCCCCCAGATTGAGGTATGCCAATTGTGAGTTCCCAGACCTAACATCTTGATGTAGGTCTGGCTTGCCAGGCTAAGAAACTAATAGTTTAAGCTCTAAAACTGTATTAAAGTATCTAAATGGCTTGTTCATCTTATATAATTATAATATAACAATATGGTGTGGGGTGAAGTGTTTTGACTGCTGTGCTAATGTTTGATATATCTAATCACTTGAGGAAAATGTATTCTACATATCAGGGAATAAATAAATAAATAGCTTACAAAAATTCCACTTCCTATCAATGCCCTTCTAATTCCTGTTTAACTTCCTGTGAGCAGGGCCAATTAAATTACAATTTCTCAATTAACTAAACTAAAGCCATTTCGATTTTAACTTTTTAACCTTCAACATTTGACCATCGTAGTGGCAAAACACTGATAGCACTACAGATCTGTCAATCACATTCATCCAGCATGTCCTACCTGTAGGTTCTCAATGCAGAACTGATGTCCATACATGTCAATGGCGGACAGGAAGATGGACTCCACCTGATTGTGTCGCAGCTCGTATGAGGGAAGGTGAGAAGCGATGAGAACCTGCCGTGCCCGCAGTGCCACCTTGGCATTTGTGGTCTTGCTGAGCTGTGTGAGTTCTGTGAGGATGGCCATGAGCTCGTCCGTCAGAGTGGGGTCTCGTCCACACAGCTGATCCTACAGAGAGACGTCAGGGACAAAGATTTAAATCATAAGTGGATTGGAGTCACAGATAACAAATAAATGCTTTTATTATATCTCAACTGATATTACATCTCACAATGCATAAATTGGCCTTCTGAATGATTAAAAACAACCAAATAATCATTCACATTAAAAATTGGGACAATGTACTCACAATCAACATGGTGACCAGAGAGTTCTTCTTTGTGACTTTTGCATGAGAGAATATGTAGTTGAGCACATTGGACATGTCCCCTTTGTTTTCCTCTCGGAGTGCAAATACACACTTGTCATAGTGACCTGACAGTAATACACACACATACACAAATTAATAATCAATTATTTAATGCAATTCATAATTAATTAAACCGTAAATATAATGGAAAGAACAGAAAAAGCTAATTTTTATTAACAAACATTTTCTATGTACAGTATTCAATTTGTTTTTTCCCCTCATTATTCACATTTTGGATCTTTTGTTTCTATTTTCTATTGCTATTTATTAAATACTGAAATATTTTCATTTAAATGATTTAATACACAATAATGGATCATGATGTTACAGTGCCATCCAGTGGTCACATGATAAAACAAGGCAACATTCTAAACTAAAGGAACATCCAGTTTATTTGTTTATTTTAGCATGAGAATGAACATCATTGGTTCTCAAATGTCAAGCGAACATGCTTGAGCTTCAGAGCTTGAGTTGATGAATGTTTATATGTGAATAAAAGCCTAAATTCAATCTGTTCATCATTGAGTGTATAAAATTTGGACTAAACAACTCAATCCATATGAACGAATTTTACGATCTTATTATGAATGTTATGAAGAGTCAAAGTGGTAGTATTGTGGACCGTCTATGGAGTGACAAAGCTCTCAGATTTCATTAAATATATCTTTATTTGTGTTCTAAAGATGAACAAAGGTCTTAAGGGTTTGGAATAGGGATGCACCGATATGACAATTTTGTCCAGATACCAGAACCGATAAGTCTTTATATTTGAAAGCCGATAACCGATATTTTGGCCGATAAATCTAAATCCAAATTTAGACAATTTTTGATTTTCCTCATTAAAAACCAAGAACACAATTATGATGTTCTTATTTTTAATGTTGTGTAGC
Source organism: Hybognathus amarus (assembly GCA_030378365.1). Lineage (NCBI taxonomy): Eukaryota > Metazoa > Chordata > Actinopteri > Cypriniformes > Leuciscidae > Hybognathus > Hybognathus amarus. The sequence continues at coordinate 720,848 of JAQIUQ010003601.1, read as the reverse complement.
CGATATGACAGACTTGCGCTGCACATTATGCACTTTAACTGGATTTTCCTTTTTAAAAAAGTGATTTTAATCGTATTTCAAGCAATTTAAAAGCATCATGTTGAACAGTGCACATCTAAAGTGCCTCAGCTCAAGGAAATAATACATTATTTATCGGCTTTTAGATATCGGCTCAATGTTCTTGTTGGGCCGATAACGATAACATTAAAAATGATCATATATCGCCGATACCGATAATGCGGCCGAAATATCGTGCATCCCTAGTTTGGAATGAAATGAGAGAGGGTAATTAATGACAGGATTTTCATTGCTGGGTGAGCTAACCTTTTAAGATATGTCAGTGCAAATTGCTTTCAGTTAAGACAGCTCAACCATCCAGTTTAAGCTGGGACTAAGCTTCAACCTTGTCTGTGAAACCAGGCAATAATATGCAGTCTTACCATGCTGAAACTGAACTTCCACTCTTAAATACTGCCTGAGGAGGTCCATCACCACTGCCTTCATATGACCTCTGATGCCACTGCGGTACCTGGGTACACAACAGACATAAAGGGTCAGTTAACCTGTGTTTGTGATTGTGTTTAAGTCACTGATCTATATAAATGACTGGATGGCTCATTGCAGAGGCGTATGTTTGATTTTGAAATTGGTGGGGACGGGGACATCAATTTTAGTGCTGTACTGATTCACATTCAATTTCGATTCGAAAGCTCTCAGATCGATTCGATTGCGATTCGAATTTTCGATTCTTGATTCAACTATAATGAATATAGATGTAATACAAATGCTTTATTTATAAAAATAAAAAAAGAACAGTGGACATAAGTTTACTAGTGATTAATTAATACAAAGAAATGTACAAACCTCTATATAAAACTTTTTTTATTTCAGGTACACTATACACTAAATGCATATACAATGAATAGACAGGATTTTGATGCAAGATGCAAAAAAAGTCAGAACTTTTTTTGTTTTTTTTATGAAAAAAAAAAAAGTTTAAGATGGATATAGATAAACAAATATATAAATATTTCGACTTTTTTATTATTACATTCATCTTACCTAAATGTTTATGTAATTGTTTTGTTAAGAGTTTATGCAACAAGCTTGATTTCAATCTTTGCATTAAATTGAAAAAAGTAGCACAAATAAATACAATAGAATAAAGACACAAATAAAGAGACATTTTGGGGTAGTTTTTTGTGGTAGCCTATGTCAGAAATACTAAAGAAACTGAATAAAGTAATCCAATGTAAAATAACACTGGATAGTCTTTTTAGTCCAGACTGAATTAAACACATAGGCTATTAATTCTTATTGCTTACAATTAATGTATATTATGTTGTTATGACAACATAATTAATGACAGACACATGTCTGCGTTCACTTTAAGTGCTTGAGCACGGACCCATTATTTTCATTGTCTGTCTGTCACACGCGTTTAATGCTAATTTAAAGGAACACTCCGACTTTTTCATTTAAAATACAGCTAAAACCCATGACTGTAAATTACGCTTTTACTATTTATAAATTGCTGATGCTGACTCTGTTATCCAAACTCTGAGCGAACTCTCTGCTCCTCTCCACTGCGCATCTCTCAGGTGATTCGGTTCACTCCGCCCAAGTAGCAGTGCTTCGCCTTCAGAGAATATAGTTCCCAGTATTTATACGGTTAAAAGATGTCTGTGTCTCATTTGATTTTGTTTTTTGTACACTCTGTGACTATACAAATCACAACATATTAAATAGAAAAATGTTTGCTTTATTTTATCACTTATTTCGATTAGTATGTGAACTGCAACCAATTACACCCAGTCTTTGTGCTAAGCTAGGCTAGCGGTGGGTGCGTCAAACAGACTTATAGCACGCACAGAGATGAAAAAGGTATGTATGGACTTATCTAACTCTGGGGATAAGGTGAATAGGCTAAAGTCCCAAAAAGTCGGAGTGTTCCTTTAAGACATAACCGACTGTCTTTACGAGGTGACTCATCAAGACCAGAGTTTCGACATTAATTTTGCGTGTTTTTAACTGTTAAAGCGATATAATCCAGGGATAAACTTTTGTTTCTGGCGAGCTGTTTGTGAGGCGGATTTACATCTCTGAGAGTGCGCGAGCATGGGATGGTTCAACATAGCTTGAATGTTTAAACTGGTAAAACTTAAAAAGACGTGAAAATGATGAACGTTAGTTTAGGTTGTGCAAGTGAATATTCCGTCATTTCCCAACTCCTAAACATGAGTGTGTATTGACGCCTGCAGTAGTGCTTGCCTAGTGCAGAGACAGAAGACGCAACACCGTGAGCTCTGAATATGTAAAAAAATCGTTTCGTGGCCGTTGCAAATCGATTTTGAATCGACACATTTTTAAAAAAACGATTAATCGAAAAATCTATTTTTTGCCTAGCCCTAATCAATTTATAAATATATTTTAAGTTTTTATGGAAATTATTGCTAGGGATCTATCAGTGTCACTGGATATTGGTAGGGACTATGGTTGGGTATCGTTTGAATTTGAACGATTCTGATTTTCTATTCCTTGTTTCGATTCCGGTTCCTGAACGATTCTCGACTTCCGAACTCTTTTAAGAGGCAGGATCAAAAAGTTTAGCTAACGTTGCTAACCAGACGGTCTTTCTGAAGGAAATACTCCTTCTGTCACAAATTTTGCCGAGATTGTCATTTTTAGAAAAGTGAAGCCACATTTTGGACCGCCGACGTAAGCTACTCATGTTCGACTGCGAGGTTATGCCAACACTTCCGGTAGACGCTTCTTCGTTGGTGTTGTTCAGCGGTTTCTTCTTCTGGTCGGCGGACTGTGAATATCGAAACTCAGGAATCGAAATTTTTCCTTTTGAACGATCCCGGGGAAAATCGAAAGTTAGTCCCGGTTCCAATCGATATTCAATTCTCGAGACCCAACCCTACTAGGGACTGGTAAATTTTACGCCCCTGGCTCATTGCGTTCTAATCTTTCAGTAGGCGTGAAGCCACCAGAAGAGTTCCAACGGCCATATTACTAATCCAGTCATTTATATAGATCAGTGGTTTAAGTACATGTGGAGGTTGTTCGAATGAAGGACTAACTTCTGAACCAGCTGTACAATGCTCTGAGTGTTCATGAAGAAGACCTCTCTCTGACTTCCTGTTCAATGTGGCAGCATGACTGTCCAGTATATTGGCAATCTGAGATGAAAATTTGACATTTATAAACAATTGTCGCAATTTTATAACTTCAGATAGACATGAATTCAAAGGTCCACAAGCTGCACCTGCTGGCTGGGAAACTGGCAGAGGACAGAAGTGATGTTGCTGGCATACTGAGCCATTTCTTTTTTGATGGCCTTCTCTACGGCTGGAGGGATCCGACCTGAAACACTCGTCATGATGTCCTGAAGCTCCAGAAGGGGCAGAGAGGGGTCCCTCAGAGTCTTCATCAGAAGCTCCACCCATTCTTTCAGCTAAAACACACATATGCAAATATGAATGCCAATTTACACCAAACTTTATTCTAGTTATTGCTATTGCTATAGTTATTTGATTATAGATTATAGAAATAATGACATTAAATGTTAAAATAATGACATGGTGGGACAGATAAAAATTACAGAAGTCGCTGGATTCTCAAAAGTAGCAATAGTGCAGGGATAAATTAAACGTTTTCACTTAGCGTAAATAGCATCTATTGCCATAATAATAATAATAATAAAATAGCGGCTTAACAACATTACAGTTGTTTTCCGACTTTTTTTTTAGATCCACCAACATTAAGAGTTAATGAAAATATATATATATATATATATTTATTGCCTATACCTATACATTTTATCATGTATTACATATTTTATGTATTATATATATATAATATTATTATTCATACATTTATTTATTAATGATAAATAAATAATATATAAGAAAAAAATACTGTTAATGTTGTTGGTCTCTAATATCGTATGTATTTAATAGGGCTGTCAGTGTAACGCGTTATTAACGGCGTTAACGCAAACCCATTTTAACGGCGTTATTTTTTTTATCGCGCGATTAACGGTCTCTTTGTCCTAGCAAACTTTGTAGTTTTTTCACATGCTTTTGCAACAGGACGCGGCATGCGTCCTGATCCATTTTGGCGTCTCGCGCTCGTCATCCACTCAAAGCCGGCTCACAAGCCGAAACGTGTGTTTGCGTCGTGCCTGTTGTTTTGTTTACGGTCTAGATCCGCTTGCTCTTTGGTCGAAGAAGCAATAAAACGTCCTCGCGCTGCGCAAGCCATTGAAATGAATGGGTTTCAGAGCGCAGCGCGAGGACGTTTTGTGCCGCTCACACTCGTTTGGCTTGCGAGCCGGCCAAATAGTAACGTTACGTTTTGAGTGGATGACGAGCGCGAGATGCCGAAATTGATGCCTGAAGATTCTGAATGGAAAGTTTACTTTTAAAAAGTTGCCAAATTGTCCCATTTACAAGACCAAGTGATCTGTGTTTTGTTGTTGTTGCTATCATCATTGCAGCATGTCTGAAACACCACTTGATGATGGCAAAGCACACACACACAGAGATGATGCGATTCTCCACCCCTCGTCAATATCAGAACCTCGTCAGTATATCTTTCACTCTATTATTGATAGACAGAGTTACATTGTGTGAGAGATTATTTATATATGTGTGAAATTCAGCACTATTCCAATGTTATTTTCAATAATAATAATAAAAAAAACATTTGCACTAAACAAGCCAATCCACTTTTCCATGTTGATAAGAGCATTAAAATGAGAAAAAAAAATAATGTAACAAAAAGAAATCAAAAGACATTTGGAATATATAAAAATGTGCGATTAATGCGATTAATCGCGAGTTAACTATGACATCAATGCGATTAATCGCGATTAAATATTTTAATCGTTTGACAGCATATATGAGCAACAAAAAACGAAAAGTGTCCATTTAAAGCAGTGGTTCTCAAAGGGGCCTCAACTTCAAAAGGGGCCTCAAGGTGACTTACTGATTAGAAATAAGACAAAATAAGCATTATTATAAGCTAAAACTAAGCATTAAGACATTTATTTTATAATTAATGCCTCCAGATACTTGAACAACTAGAATTCCCATGGCCTGGAAAAACCTGGATATATAAGATCTAATATTAAAGGTGTCTTATCTTGCTCAATTACAAATTCATAACTGTGTTTATGGGGTCTACTAGAATATGTTTACATCATTTAATGTTCAAAAAACATTATTTTAAATCGTATTATTTACATTGTTGCAGCACCTGTTTTCACCCTCTGTCTGAATGATATGTTTTAGTTTTGGAAAAATGCATGTTTTTCGGAAAAACTCAACCAGGCGTGGGACCCCTTGGGCGAGAATTATTTAAATGAGGGATATTGTGACATGTACGTTCCTGGAAGAAAACTAAACTGGTGTTTCAGGGAGTTCTGAAACAGTGTGCACTGACAAGAGAGAATATCTCCCTATAGAATGTAACTTTGCATACCTTTTTTCATGCTCAAAAAGCAACATTACACACATTCAGCTCTGAAACCCTGTGAATTCTGAAATTGAATATGCAGAAACTAGTAGCATAGGGCCTTCGAATATTGTTGTGGAAAATGGGTGCCTTGGAGCCAAAAGTTTGAGAACTACTGCTGTGAAGTCCAATAAAGTGGTTGAAGAGCTACGTTTGTTTTCTCACCCTGACACTGAAGAAGGGCTCTGGCAGACAGTGGCCATTCATGATGTGCACTAGGTGATCCAGAGTGCTGTGGAAGACTCTGTGAAGCTTCTCTCCCGGAGAGCCACGGACTGAACAGTGGGTAATGCTCCTGTATACAGCTCCGCCTGAAACAGACACACTCATTGGAGACACTAAGGCTACGTTCACACTGCAGGGCTTAATGCTCAATTCCAATTTTTTGAATTTTTTTTTATTTTTTTGCAAGGCCGTTCACATTTCGAATTAAATGCGACCTGTGTGAACGTGAAATGACCCAGAAGTGACCCGCATGCCGCAGAAGAGTACTCAGACGGTCAACGACGTCACTTGTTGTTTGTGGAAGTAGCTAAATGGATGTCTTACAGTGGAGCTCGTTTAGCAATATTACACCGTGTCCTAACTACACGTGACGCGATAAAATTCCAGCGACTGCAAGTGTGTCTGTCCACACTAGACGCGACTGTGAGACGCCACACGTTGTGATCAAAAATCACACTCATTCAGAACAGCGTGAAAGCGCACTGCTGGCCCGCACTCGTATTGGAAATGGATATGGACATAATCAAATCAAGAAAAAACATTATTAAAAATCCAAACATTAACAAAATATACTCACTGACTAATTTTGTTACGAAGTACAGTTGTATGTTTGCATAGAATTCATTTTGAACGCTATATTATATGATTTCAAAATCTGAGGTAAATTATCCGTTATCTTGTGGCACAGTGACCTATTATTAACTAAAAATAAATAATGTGTACTCATAACCAGTTTAATTTCTTCATTCTGTCATCCGCGACATCGCAGAAATAAGAACCGTTTCTAAATTAGAAACTTCGCGTGTCGCTGTCACGTCTGGTTAGGACAAAAACTCTGATTAACATGGAAAAGATACCTTTTATCGCGTGTCGCGGCGTCGTGTTCGCGCACACTTACAATCTTCTCGTTTTAAGAAGAAAGTTAAACAGAGAAGCGTGTGGGTGCGGTATTGCAGCCAGGAGTGGTCGGATACTGATGTGAGTGGCTTAACTGATACAGAATTCATCAGTAACTTCCGAATTACCAGATCCACCTTAAATTATGTTTGTGAGCGCCTTCAATCAACTCTGTCACGGGAAGAGACACGTCTGCAGCGGCCCATAACAGTGCAGAAATGCATTGGAGTTGGCGTGTATCGGCGAGCTACAGGTGCGTGCAATGACTTGCGTGTCGGATATATGTGACCTGGCCGTTCAGATTGCAGTCGCATTTCAAAAGATCGGATACATATCGGATTTGGACCACATACTCAAGTGGCCTGGGTTCGCATTTGAAAAGATCGGATCTGTGTCGTTCAGACGGTCATGAAAAAATCAGATACAGGTCGCATATGGGCAAAAAAAAAAAACGGAATTAGGTCGTTTCAGCCTGCAGTGTGAACGTAGCCTAAACCACTTCAACTCTCTAGAACCACTGAAAGGGAACCTAACTAAAACAAGCTCACATAGACACATCGTACATTTTACCACATATAACACATGGATATACCTGCTGTACTCTGCTGGGATCATCCAGCTGCAGTTTGGCGATGATACAGCCCGGCTCCAGCACCGCACCAGCTCTCTTCACATAGTGAATACATCCAGACTCAGAGGCAGTTAGGGTCATCACCATCTTCATCACCTAAAAGACATATAAAGAATTAATAATGCAGCAAACAAATAAAAATACATTTCACACGTGCAGTTTCTTGTGTAGTCAGACTTTGACTATTGCCATAAAGTCAAGTCAACTTGGCTAATGACTAATGTCTAGCAAGTCTATTGGTAGCATCTTACACACCTCTATCTCTGCATAACACTGTCCAGCAAACACATGTCCACCGTCCTCCACAGTATACTGGATGAGTTTCCCAGCAGATGGTGATCGCAGGAGTGAAGGGTCATTCTCCCTTTCAAACACACACGTCTTGTTTCCGATAATGATGCTGATACCTAAGGAATAAAAAAATAAAACGCATGCTCAAAGTATCAAGATAGGCAATAACAGAGTAACATTTATATTAATATAGTTACAATGTATGCCATTGATCATTAGTAAAAAATGTTTTGAATTTACCCCTTTTTTAACAGCAACTATAGGCAATTTGTGATAAACATATGACCTTAAAGGTACAATATGCAGAATTTTTGCAGTAAAATATCCACTAGGCCAATGTTATACATTTTGTTTAGTTGATTACTTCCAATAGCCCAAATCTTTCCAACTATTTGTAAATCATGAGAAAATTGTGATTTTAACCAAGGAAACGGGGCGTGTGGGGAGTCGCCAGTCAATGACAAGTGGAGGACAGAAGAGCTTCTTAAAGAAGAAGATACAGGTCTGTGAGAGCCAGAAATCTTGCTGGTTTGTGGGTGACCAAATACGTATTTTCCACCATAATTTACAAATAAATTCTTTAAAAATCCTACATTGTGATTTCCTGGATATCTTTTTCTCATTTTGTCTCTCATAGTTGAAGTGTACCTATGATGAAAATTACAGACCTCTCTCATTATTCTACGTAAGTAGGAGAACTTGCACAATCAGTGGCTGACTATAGCCTGACTTCGTCATACTCATTTTCTAGTCAGAATGTGAGTCTGAAACTGCTCTGATTATGAGGCGTGTCTTAACCGAACCAGAAAAAACAAAAAAACAAAAACAAACTCTGCACTCAATTTGATAGTCGGTAGACCTACAACCAATCAGAGCAATGCAGTAAGTCACCTACTTTGCATATCACAGTTGTCAACAACAGAACTTACTTATTTTAGAAGTAAAATAACGAGTGTTGCTTCTTTTACTTGGTCGTCCATGAAGTGCGACCAAAGGAGAAACCGCAACGAGCACAGGCTTTTCATTAAATCCCATCTTCTTAGCGACCAATAGAGCCAGCTGATAAGTTACACTTTTCCCGAATCATGTAGGAAGGATGGCAAAATATATTTCCGATTGACAAATGCCTTGATTTCAGTTTTCTGTTTGTCTATTAAAATTAATGCGCTGTCGATTCATTTTATAACAGACGCAACAGAGGAATCTATACATCTCAATTCTCCAGCTGCAGTCATCTTTGAAGGAAACCAATTAAGGGCTCTTTGATAAAGTGATGATCCATCATCGTATAAAGCCCGCCCTGGCAATTTGATTGGCCCGAACATTTTTTGACTGATCATAATTACTCCTCGATGGATCGAGGAACAAAATGTTGTGGGCGGAGTTCGGGCTGGCATCCAGGCTAGGCTGACTAAATACTTTTTGGCCCCACTGTAGTTCTGCGCCTTAAATGATGAATCTACACATTGTTCAAGTATTTCCAAATTGAGAACCATGAACACACATGGATAGTTCTCCTAACATTATGTCCTTGTGTTCTCCATCCTGTATTGACACTCAGAATCTTACCTGTCCACCTCCTCCTTCATGTAGGTGGTGTAGCTGCTGCCGTCGTATGAAAGCAGAAGACCTCCATCGCACAACTCGATGGACGTCCACCTCCGCTAAAGATGAATTCATGATGACTACATAAGAGTTGGGTGACTGTCTGGTCACCTTTAGAACATATTTGGTTCCCTCATAGATCAGCTCAACATCCACCGTGTTCAACAGGGTGTGCGCAGGTAAAACCTGCCCTCTGGAAACATACGAGAAGAAACAAAAGGGTGAGAACATCCTATAACTGCAATAACAACTACTTACACACAAATACTTATTAGGGCTGGATTAATGGTTTTAATTAATCCATTTTTATTGATCGTCATTCAAAGGAACCGATACTAATTTTATAATTTCAAAATAATTTTTCTCTATACCGTTTTCTATTTATGCATGAGCAAAACTTCATTAAACATTATTCATAGCATGATTTTAATCCAATAAATCACAATAAGCTTTATGATATTTTGTTCATTTGAAAGTGTCAGCTTTCAAATTCTGTGAATTCAATCATGGAATTCAAATAATAAATGTTGTTTGTTTTGCGCTCATGCACGGCACCTGCACGCAGGTGCACCTGCACGGGCACCCCTATGCTTTCAACGGACCAGATACATTTAACATGGAAAAGGCAATCCCCAAGAAGAGAAGGAGGATTAGCCCGAGGGAATACCGTCGTTTTCGTCAGAGAAACAAATAATAATCGGGAAGGCTTTTGAATGGTGGAGAGAATTTAAAGAATTTTTTTTTTTTTTTTTTAATCGGACGCCGAGGTTGCACTTTCTTCTGGGCAGGTGAGTAGCTTTTAGTGCTGAATTTTTGGTATGTAAACTGTGTGTGAAAATATAATTCTTTAATATAATTCTTGTTTGGGATCTCGCTTCAAACACAAACAAAAGTGACGTCACCCACAGTCACTGATACAACCTTTAAACTTACCTCAGGAACACAATAGAAAAATAACTCCAAGTTTACAACATATTTATTATATTTTGACTTAAAACCATGGCGTTATACTCAGAGTGGTTTCTGACTTAAATTAATGCATTTTAAATTGCGACACTATCAACGGCGAAAGAATCTGCAGCTAGGTCTGCTCGATAATGGTAAAATCATAAATCGCGGTACTCAATATTGAAATCACAATGGTTTAATGTGAATACTACATAAATTCATGCAAGTATAAGTCCTCAAAACACAGACAGGGTCCGAAATTAACTCTATGGCTCATCTGCCACAGGACTGGTAGATGAAAAAAATCCACCAGCCAAGCATATTTTTGACCGGCCAAAATAAAAAACAGCCTTTTGGTGTCACATATACATATAGTCAACCAAAGAAATCCTTCAGTCGACCAAGGTCTTGTCCTGCGCAACGATTAGTCGACTAAAAAAAAAAAAGGGATGTTTTGATTTAACATTTTTTAAACAATTGTCATAGAGCATTTATAAAACAACAACGAAAAACCATTAAAAATAAATAAAACTATAATAATAATACAATTCTTTGAAAATTAAGTGATTTTTTTAACTGCAAAAAGTGAGGAGCACTAGGTCTATGGTGACAGTCACAATCGCGCACCTGACCACACCACACTCTACAAAATAATATAACTGCTATCTGCCACATAATGAAAAATCCTAACAAAAGCTTTCGTTTATACAGGCTGTATTCTTCTTTACTTACAAAGCTATTGGTTAACTTTTGTCCAGCCGATCTGTTAGGCGTTTTAAAACAACAGACAAAATAGCCTAAAAAACATTCTGAAATCTAGGCTGTGTTGTAAGATAGCATATAAGTTCATTTTCGTTTTGTTACATTTTTTGTTACACTTTCAAATGAGTCAAGTGTACAAATAAAAACCTATTAAGAAAACTATCCATTGAGTCAGTATGATAAAGCCGTTAAAAGAGCTGCTCACGTCTTTTGCGTGATCAAGTTCGATTTCAAATAGGCACGCGATGTGCGCACTCATAATGGAGCAACGTGTTCGCCACCGTTGCCTACCTCCACAAAAATGTAGCCAGACAAAAGATTTAGATTTCTTAAACATTCTGTCGACTAAAGTAGCGTGAACTGAATGAATACAGCAAAACTACCTACCGGTACATCCCTTACTGAGCGCGAGCAGCAGCGCAGCCAGTAGGTGCCGTTCCCGAGTGTGTTATGTGTGTGCGCTAAACTGTGGCGCATTTAAAGTTGGGGATAAAACATAGGCTAATTATATTTAGAATACAGTAATACATAACTGCTTTATAAAGGAATAAATATCAAGGAGTAAATCATTGAAAATATATTTCTATTGGCAAAAAAAAAAAAATGCGACTGGTCGACCAATAAGAATGTCAGTCGACCAAGACGGCATCGACTGATTACTCGACTAAACGACTAAAATTGACAGCCCTAATATATAGGCTATGTTTAAACATTTTTTGTCATTAGATTTCTGGTCAAAGCTAGTTCGCTATTGCTAGCCTCTCCGTAAATTACCCTACCTTTAACAAACTTTAACTTTTACCCTACCTTTTGCCTTATGTGCAATTTAAATGTTTGTTTTTATTTGATTGTCGATTACGATTATATAAAAATAATTAGTAATTAAATTTGGACCTTGAATTTGGATTGAATGTTTTAGTAATGTACCAACTGACAGGGTTCCCTGTATAGTACTTTATAGAGATTGACATGTACTGTACCTGATATACAGATATATCCAAATGAATCCAAATCGATTTAAGAGCTTGTGAACCAAAATCTGTGTCAATACCAAGTCCAAATATGTATAAATTGGACTAATCATTCAAACAATAAAACAAGCGTATAATAATAAAGCATGCTCTCAAGATGGTGTATAAAATGGTTTGTTACCTCTCCAGTGAGTGCAGGAAGTTGGACACACTGTTCCTGAGGTTGACATCAGCCACATGCAGTGCACCACTCACTACTCCCAGCATAGTGTCAGGACGCTCTGCCTACAACCAGTTAGACATTCAAACTGACAACCGTCTCCATTTGTCATTTAAATGATGTGACTGAATGGTAACTTGTAGTGGACTCAAATTAGGAAAGCGTATTTGAGCACCAAATGTGAAATGTCAAAATGTCTTGCTGTCATAGGCGAATGTTTGACGGGATTACAGGCATGTTCATGAGAGTTGTGATGTGAAATGAAGACGGTGGATTCATGTACCTGCATCTTCTCTGAGATGAGTCGGTCCAGCCAACCCGTGTCGATGGTGTTGTGCTGGAAGCTTTCAGTTTCTAGCAGCTTTATGAGATACTCCACCGTAGTCCTGAAGTCTCCTCTGATGGACAGCTCCTTGAGGGCCACCACCATGTTCCTAACATGACCCATTCAGCTTAATCAATAATACATCTCATTATCTTTTTTATATCAAATATTAGTAAACTGTTTTTATATGTTTTGGCTACTTTAGAAATAATGGACAGCAGGACTAACGCTTGGTTGATAAGCATAAGTGAACGGACCTGCATAACATTTACAGTACATAATGATTAATTTAGGCATGATTTACAATAAATTAAAACTGACAAGGTGAGTCATTTTGTGACAAACACTGCTGTACTCTGCTTTTCTCAAGAAATTTCTCAAAAAACTCTGCTTTTCTTAAGATTTTCAACAGCAGGAAGTACTTACGAGATGGCTTCCTCTCGGTTTCTCCCCAGGAGAAGCAGTGGCCAAATTGAGAGTCAGCAAACTCATGCAAACCTCCAGCAGCAGCCACACTAAAGTAGCCCCACACGTTCTTGTTGCTGCGAAAATTTAATTCCTGGACAGTTCCTGAGCTGGGTTTAAAACCCTGACACACACACAAAAAAACAATACAGACAAAGCTTCATTACAAGAAATGTACATGGCAATTACTTAATGATATTACAACTAACATTCAAAAGTGATTTGTTTTTTTTTTCAATATGATTTTTAATTAAAAAAATAAATAAATAAAAACAAGTTTTTACATTTCACCAAGGCTGCATTTATTTAAAAACAATAACATAATATCATATTAGGGCAGTCAAAGGATTAATAGGGATTAATCGCATCTAAAATAAAAGTTTGTGTTTACATAATATATGTTGGTGCACTCTGTATAATTATTTTGTATAAATATACACACATGCTTGTATATATGAAAGAAATATTTTTGTGTATATACTGTGTACAGATTTATATTATATATAAATATTTTATATAAATACCTTTTTCTTAAATTGACATGCATATGTGTGTATTTTAGGGGTGTAACGATTTTCGAACCGAACCGAAAAACCGCGATACTGAACTCACGATTCAAATCGCGATACTGTCATTGCGTACCGAACACGCCCCGCCCGCCCTGCTACCCCGGCCCCGCCCAGCCCGGCTCAATGGACCTCATGTCTTATGTAAACAGTACATAATGAATTCAGTTTTGTAGCCTAACCACTATTAACACCAAATAACAAGCTCTGTGTTTTGTTACTTTCGATAAAATGCAAGGTGTAATCTTTCAGATTCTGTCTATTTGATCACGAAATTCAAACAATAAATGGCGTTTTGGCGCTCTTTGATATGACGTGATAGATCGCTTACTAGGCTCCTCATTTCAAGCGGCAGCGCGGCGCGCGAGTAAACGCGATCATCTCTTCCTCAGTTACAGAAAAGACACCTGAAGGTATGTTGAAAGATACAGTATACTTACTGAAAGGCATTATAACTGGTGTAATCGCTCAATCGGTATTTAAGCAGCGGAAAGACGTCAATAAAACAGCAAAGCTTTAGCTTGTCACTAGCATTATATTTACCTCAGCAGGCAAGTGATTCAGTGTCCACAACTTCCTATAAATGAACCTTTGCACTAAATAAATGCACTTTGTTAGCCTGTATATTATATTTTACTTAACCTGTTAATGATATCTTGATTATTTAATTCATGTTTAAAATATCTTTCATGAAAATGACAACTGTGTAAATTATTAGAGAAAAAACACAAGTTAATGTAAAAACTGCCTTATGTTCAGTTTACATGTTTTCATACAATGTGTTGTGTGTTGATTATTATATCTAAAACATAAATGGCATCTGAATTTAGGTTAAAAGTCTAGGCTACAACATTTAATGTTATAGTAATGTGCAGCCTTCAATATAGTTCACAGCATGAGCAGATTTTTTTCAATCCTTGTGAAATGTTTAATTGTAACTGAATTAATTTAAAGACAAAGACCTTTTTTTCATTAAACCACTGTTTAAAAAAAAGAAGCCATTTTAGCTTTCTAAACCGAACCGAATCGAACCGAACCGAGACGTCAAAACCGTGGAAAATCTAAACCGTCTGTTTTGTGTATCGTTACACCCTAGTGTATTTATATATATATATATATATATATATATATATATATATATATATATATGTATGTACACAAAATAATTATACACAGTGCACCCACATATATTATGTAAACACAAACTTTTATTTATGTGATTAATCGCGATAAATTGTTTGACAGCCCTAATGTGTATATATATATTTTTTTATAAGCTGATTTTACGGAGGCGTATTGCATTCACTTGAAGAAAAAAAAATCTACTCTGTTTTTCTGAATTAACGAGTTAATTTTTCATGAGAAAAATTTGTTTTGCTCTATTTTTCTGAATTAGCGAGTTAATTTTTCATGAGAAAATTTTTTTGCTCTGTTATTCTGAATTAACGAGTTACTTTTTCATGAGACATTTTTTTGCTCTGTTTTTCTGAATTAATGAGTTAATATTTCATGAGAAAAATTAACTCGTTAATTCAGAAAAACAGAGCAAAAACTTTTTTTCTCATGACAAATGAAGTCGTTAATTCAGAAAAACAGAGCAAAAACATTTTTCCATGAAAAATTATCTTGTAATTCTGAGATAATTAAGTCGTTAATTCAGAAAAACAGAGTATTTTTTTTCTTCAAGTGAATGCAATACGCCACCGTATGATTTAGTACTCAAGTTAATCTTAAGTTTATTTTATCAATGTTGAAAAGAATTTTGTCTGCGTAATATTTTTGAGGAAACTGATAATGATTTTCAAATTTTTATACACAAAAATCCGTCTCAGACTCTTAGAAGACTTTCTGTGTCTTGAAGACATCAAATACGCTTCCTTTGCATGTGAAATCAACATAAGAGCTTATTAAATTTTCACATGATGACCTTTTAAGTATAAATAGGCTCACACACCTCATCTGGGTTTTCGCTGGTAATTCGAGCTGCAATGACGTGTCCTCGTGGAGAGGGGGTGTAAGAGAGTCTATCATAGTCAATGGGGAGTCTCCCCACGGCTGCATCCCGTACATCACTCTGATGTCTTTAATGCGGTGAAGTGGGATGCCCATAGCGATCTGAATTACAGAACAAACAGGTCAGACAATAACCAAAAATAGCTTTCAAAATGAAAAACAAAAAACATATTTAAAAATAAAAATATTGCATAACCCAATTTCCCTGTAAAAACAATGAGCATACACTTAATATCTATGATATTCTGGCCCCTTGATATGAGTAAAATATGTAGAATAAGATCTATGTGTTCCTGTCTTCAAATATGCACTTTCCCTCTAATTTCTACACACCCTTGGTTATGCAATTGATTCCCCAGTGTGTTTCTCTCCACATTGGCCTTTTCAGTCTCTCCCTTTCTCTCCATTAATTCCCCATTCATCTGCAGCATTCTTTGTGTGTTACATAAGCGTATGAACCCCCCTCTCCCACTCCCACTGGACCTGAAGCACACTGGCCTCAACCAAGTGACCTATATGGAAACGACAGTTGTCACGTGACCATTGTCTGCCGCAAAAACTGTGTTACATTGTTCACTAGATGCTTCCAATCTAGTGATTGTGGCAATTTGAATGAGCCTTATGCTATGTGGCAAAGGCGGTTTATTAAGTGAAAAAGTGTATTCAGAAAAAATTTATTAAAGCAATTTTTCAGGTTAAATGCAACTTAAAGGGATAGTTACCCCAAAATGAAAATTCTGTCACCCTCACCCTCATGTTGGTCTAAACCCGTAAGACCTTTGTTCACTTTAGAAAAAAATTAAGATAGTTGAGATGAAATCAGAGAGCTTTTTATGCGGACAATTTGTCAATTCAACAATTTATAGTTGAATAAAGGGGGAGGGGGGTCAGAAGGCTCTTAGATTTCATCAAAATGTCTTAATTTTGGTTCCAAAGACAAACAAAAGGGTTTGGAACGACATGAGGCAGGGCTCCAGACTGCGACCAAATGGTCGCATTTTGCTACCAAAATTTCAGAGTGTGTGCGACTGAATTTTATATCCAGTCGCACATGTGCGACCAGTTTGCCACACATTAAACGCAAGGTGGAAGGGGCGCTGTCAATGAATCCGTGACAAGAATAGCGCGCGTTAACATCTGTGGGAAGGAGACAGATACAAATATCACATCCTGCTATGTGCGTTACTGAACGTTACTCATCTATGATTAGGACTGTTGAGCAGCTGCAGTGACCCGAACCACTGACAGTAAAACAAAGCCCCGAACTTGCCTATTGCAGGCCGATCTCGCTTACGCAACACTGTTTACTAGGAGATCCAGTGAAGAAATCCATTGAATTCGCCTCAGAATTAATAACATCATCACTACGAGATCCAGTGAGAAACATTCGATTCGGCGCAGAGTTATAAACCATATCAGATCAAACAGCGCTGACGTGGAAACCAGGAGAAACACACAGATCAGCAACATTCACCATGGCTTTAGGCTATTGTAGTAACTTAACTCTAACCATAAATATGATCATGTGGAAGAAATAGTCAAACGCTTACAAGTAGCCTACTAAACATCTTTTCCCAGCACTTCAAAACTATAATATCATATAAATATATTTTTTTTATGTGATGACCAACACATTTTTTGTTCATCCTTCAAAGATTGTCCTAAAACAAAAACAAAAATAAGATGTTGGAAAACTCTTATTTAAACATTTATAAAAAAATAAACACTGTAAACAGTAGGATGTGTATTGGCTATTTTCACTCCATATACATGTTTTCAAATTAATCTTTTTTTAATATTAAGACATTATAAATGATAATAACTAAAGTTAATTTCATCTACACCCTAAATTAAGTTTAGTGGTTTGTCAGCCCCAGTGCTACCAGATTTTTTTTTTTTTGTTTGTAGAACTCTTGAGTTCTCCTTTGAGGAGGTGCTGCTTTCAAACTTGAGTCTGGAGCCCTGTGTACTTAAAATAAAACAGCATATCATAATATCAAGTCTATTTATTATTAAAGAATTTGTCAGTATTACAGTTGTTTTGGGGGAAATTTGAATAATTGCATTGCAAGCTGATTTAATGTGTGCCCCTAAATTTTCTGCTTGTGCTCCTAATATTTTCAGTTAGGGGCAACAGCGCTCCTAATAAAAAAAGTTAGTCTGGAGCCCTCTGAGGGTGAGTAATTAATAACAGAATATTTATTTTTGTGTGAACTAACCCTTTAATTATCAGTAGGCATCAGATGCTGCGACAGAGTTTACCACATTAAATAAAACACGCATAAAATAAATAAAAAAAACAAAACAAAGGAAAACTGACTGTACAGTAATGTAGGTACAGTACAAAGAAGCAAACAAGTGGTTTTAAAATTGATCTTTCCTTTGTTTTTACAAACTGAGGGACAAGCCACAATTACAGTCATGGTCAAAATTAATGGCACCCCTGGTAAATATGATGAAAACTGGCTGTAAAAAATATTTCTGCATTGTTTATACTTTTGATCTTCCATTCAAAAAATTGGCAAAATTCTAACCTTTCATTGAAGCAAAAGAATTGAAAGTGGGGTAAATCACACTATGAAATAAATGTTTTTCTCCAAAACACTAGCATTATTTATGAGAAAAATATCTCTGAAGTACATTCCCATTAATATTATTTTTTTTAAGCACATCAGGGTGACTAGGAACATGAAATTGTCCAGCTATGACTTCTTGTTTCAAGGAGTTCAAATATGAGGAAGCACAAATGTCAAATTTCCTGAATTGTCCATCACAATGAATAAAACCAAAGAACATGGTTCTGATGTGCATCAAAAGATTGTTGAGCTTCACAAAATAGAAAGTGGATGTAAGAAAATAGCTAAAGAATTGAAAATTCCCATTTTGACCATTAGGGCAATAATTAAGAAGTTATAATCAACTAAAGATGTTATGATTCTGCCAGGAAGAGGATGTCCAAAGACTCTTCAAGGATCACAGATGGAGAATTGCAGATTAGTTGAGTCTTGGGGTCAGAAAACCTAAAAAATATATATCAAACAACCCCTCCATCCCCACATGTTGTTTGAGAGGGTTTCAAGAAAAATGCTCCTTGCTCATCCAAAAAAAAACTCCAGCATATTCAGGTGTCAGACACGACTGGATCTTCAAAAGGGACTGGATTCTATGGTCCGATGAGAGTAAAAAAGGGGCTTTTTGGCAGCAAACCCAGCAGATGTGTTTGGTGCAAACAGGGATGAAGAGTACCCCATGTACGGTTAAATATACTGCTGGATCTTATATGTTGTGGGCCTATTTTTCTGCTGGAGGTCCTGGACATCTTGTTCAGATACATGGTATTATGGATTCTATGCATCCCAAAGAGATAAAAAATAAAAACCTGACGCCTTCTGCTAGAAATCTTATAATGGGCCGTGGTTGGATCTTCCATCAGGACAACAATCCAAAACAAAAATCAAAATCAACACAAAAATTTGTTACGGAGCACAAAATGAAGCTTTTGCCATGACCGTCCCAGACCCTGACCTGAACCATATAGAAAATGAGAGGGCTGAACTGAAGAGAAGAAGCACCAACATGGATCTGGGAATCTGCAGGATCTGGAGAGAGAGTCTATATGGAGGAATGGTCTCTGATCTCTGGTCAGGGGTTCTCTAAACTCATCAGGCATTATAGGAGAAGAAGCAGATCTGTTATCTTGGCAAAAGGAGGTTGCAAAAAGTTTTTAAAGAGTAACTAAACACTTAACCAACTTTTTTTAGTTAATGATCTGTAAGAATGGAGCTTCATAAATGCTGTTCATTGATTCGAGTACATTTTTTGACAATTGGCAATAAAGTCTTTTAATTTTCAAATATATGGTGTAAAAACGTCTGAGTGCTGCCCTCTTCAGGTTAAACGGAAAGCTCCTGCAGCAGGGGTACTCTCTGACGTAGCGAACTCTCTGACACTACTCTGTCACGCCCTTGGTGCGAGCTCACCACGCCCTTGGCAGCCCCTGGTATAAAAGCATCTGGTTCCGTCAAAACTACTCTAGCGAGTCAGGAGTTGGATTTATGAGTATTTAAAACGATCAGGATAGCATCATGAGAACCCGAACTCGAAAGATGGACTAATCATTTCTCTTTCCGGTGCTGACAGCATAGACTATATGGGACTGACAGGAAGAACGAAAGACTCGGACCCGGCCGAACTTGAGACTCGATAGATGAACTAATCTTTATTCTTTCCAGTACTGCTGTGCTATATCGCACGGCCGCTTCCTTTCGGCGCCCATGTTATGGTGTCGTTCACACCAGACGCGGAGCGCCGCGGCGAGGCGCAGCCGGCCCGCGCCGTGAAGTGCCAGTTTCGGCGTCTAGTATATTTTTTCCGCGAGCCGCGAGTGATCCGCGTCAATTCCGGAAGGAAGTTACACCAAGACACACTCGACCATCCGGTAAATGTAATCAAGATTTTCGTAAGTAGCCTACTAGATGTTTTGGAATATTTAACATGATATTTTAATTATATAATGATGAAATGAACGAAATGATTCGATAAAAGATTAGTTCATTTTGCTGAACGAGACTCAAAGATCCGAGTCAGTAAAATGATCCGAACTTCCCACCACTACAGCTGTCAATTAATCCGTCACTGCGGGTCTCATGTGCACGCTCCCCGCTCAGCCCCGCCCTTGGCTCGTCCCCTCTGTCTCCGCTGGGGTCTGCCCACTTTTTTAGCATTTTTCAAATTTTGCCAGTGGGTGGAGTCAGGCTTTGACCAGGGGTTTAGTTACACTTTAATAACAGGGTGCCAATAATTATGGCCAGAGTGTTTTGGAGAAAAACATTTAATTCATTGTGTGATTTACCCCCACTTTCAATTCTTTTGCCTCAATGAAAGGTTAGAATTTTGCCAATTTTTTGAATGGAAGATCAAAAGGATAAACAATGCAGAATTATTTTTTACAGCCAGTTTTCATCATATTTACCAGGGGTGCCATTAATTTTGACCATGACTGTATTTTCTATGGAACTTGAACTATATATTAGGGATGGGCATTTGTCAAAAATATTGCATTTGAATATCCGGCCTCATAAAAATCGAATATTCGAATATTCGTTTATTTAAATTATGTTTAACGAAAGACGTTATTTTTAAGGTTTTTTTTTTTTTACGTTTTTGTCACCATTTCTGGACAAGCTTACAATTAGGCAATACACAACAAGCTTACAATATATATTAAAGTTTTCTTTTAGTTGAAAACATTAAACAGTGGGCCTATGTGTAAACAAAAAAAAATATATATATATAAAAAAGCATTATTAAAAGCATGCTCAAGCAGCACAAGCGAAAAAAAAGCCTAATAAAGCAGATTGCGTCAGGTACTGTACGGAACGTACGAATCGAAAATTTGAATATTCGTGCACACCCCTACTATATATATATATAAATATATATATATATATAATACAGACCTGCAGTTGGGCCGCAGGCAGGTTAACATCAGCCACCATCTCAGTACAAGGATGTTCCACTTGAAGACGAGGGTTGAGCTCCAGGAAGTAAAAACTGCTGTCCTGACTGTAGAGATACTCCACTGTCCCTGCACTCACATAGCCCACCATCTTCGCCAACTTCACTGCACACTGAAACAGACACAGTTCTTCAATTGTATACGTTTAAGTAACCCAGTGCTTCATGGCGGCAGATACTTTATTCCTTTAGGGTAATATAGCATTAGCATTCTGCTGAATATGATGCATCATGATAGTCTGTCATACCTTCTCCATATCCTCAAACACATCAGAGGTGGCAATAGTAGCCGGAGCCTCTTCTATGATCTTCTGGTGTCTGCGCTGGACGGAGCAGTCACGGCCGAACAGAGAGATGGCATTACCGTACTGATCAGCCAAGATCTGCACCTCCAGGTGACGGGCATGTTTGGCCAACTGCATGACAAAGATGGGGGAACCTGGAACCTCAGCTTGAACCTGAGGAAAACACAGTATTGAAGTTATAGTTCTGGAATGATACCCTTATGGCTCGTTTCCACTGAGCGGTACGGTTTGGTACGCAATTATTTGCGTTTCCACTGTCAAAAGTTGTGAATGGTACCAAAAAGCCGAACCGTACCGTACCACTTTTTGGGTACCCTTCCGTTGGGGTACCTAGCACAGTGAAAGGGTACTAAAAGGTGGAGCTAGACTCACTGAAGAACGGTGATTGGTGGACAGAGTATAGTCACTCGTGTGTGCTACAATGGCATAGAAGCATACAGTTGAAATAAAATAGTACTGTTATTGTGTCACGAAATATAGTTAAGAGTTTTTCAGGTGAGAAAGTAGTTTTTTAAAGCTCAAATCTGTGGTTTATTTATAGATTTATGATAATTTGACTGAGATCCATTTCAAGCGATCACCGGACGATCGCGCTCGTGTGCCCGCCTGGAACAGCCTTTCCTCGGCTAGTCATCCTGACGATTGCCGCTGACTCGGACGTCTCTGTAGTGGTTAAACATGAGATATATTTCGTCTTGTATAAACCTAACAGGTGATCTTTGGTCTCGTGAATCTATAATTCGTTCCCTGGCCAATAGTTTTCACAGAAGGCTACGTGAAGTTTCATATCTTAGAGCGCTGAATTTGTATATTTGACTGACTGAATTGTTTCTTTATGTTATTTAAGCTTTACTGTATATCTGTTTGTACCTTTTACTTATACTTTTATAATGGCTATTATTGATAAAACTGAAATTCCACAAAAAGAGTTAATTTTGTCATTTTTTTAATTTTATTACAAGATAATCTGTTGTTTATTGCAACATTTGTATCAATACGATATGCAATACATTACATATTGCCTGGAATATGTTTAATATTTTTAAATTTAAACGAAAAGAGGCAGGATTGTGTTTTATATTTAGTTTTGTTATAAATATAACGTTACATACATGCAGTGAATATAATCAATAGGCTATGCGTTGCCTGAACCACATTTGTGTGCTTTATAATGTATAAAATGTATTGAAATGAAATCGAAAAGAAGCAGAGTGGTGTTTTCATATTTAATAAAACATATTTTCGTTTTATTATTGCCTAAAATGTACATACAGAGATAACCGGAGTCGCAGAGCCAGAGCGAGCTGAGTGCCGCGTTCAAGAACGCGTTGTTCCAGCAGAATTACTGGACTCGCGTCCTCTGGATCATTCTCCTGAGTTGGACTTTGCGTTGGCTACTTGGTATTGAGAAACGCCTAATGCCAGCGCTTTTTTCTAGTGACAAACATGCTGAGAAGCAAGAACAAGATCTGCTGTCTGTCATCCATTGTTGTTTACTACATCACTTTCTTCGCGCGAAAATGACGTCGATCGCTTCTTTCCAGCAAACACCACGCCTATCAAGTACTGTTGGCGGTGGAAATGCAAGCCCGATCATGGTGTACCCGAACCGACCCATACTGTACCGTACTCGTACCCCTCAGTGGAAACGAGGCATAATAGACATTGGAAAGTTACCAGCTAACCAAGTTTAAGCTGGGTAAAACTCTAGTGGCACTTATAAAACAAACAAAACTTCACAGGCTTCAAAATTCTCAATTTCATCAGTTAACAGATTAATAACTTGAAACAAAATAATAAAAACGAATTATTTAACTATTTGATGAATAGATTTAAGAAATGATTCTTTGATCAATAGAAAAATCAAAAGAACAGCATTTATCTGAAACAGAAAGCTTTTGTAAGATTATACACTACTGTTCAAAAGTTTGGATTTTTTAGGAAAGAAAAATGAAAAATCCATATTTTAATTCACTAAGGATGCATTAAATTCATCAAAAGTGACAGTAAATACATTTATAATGTTACAAAAGCTTTCTATTTTGGATAAATGCTAAAATTGTACACAGCTGTTTTCAACATTAAAAATAATAACTGATGCTTCTTGAGCAGCAAATTACTATGATTTCTGAAGGATCATGTGACATTGCATATTTAAACTACTTGCTTGCATCGTTGCAAAATGTAAGCTCTATTGTCGCCCAGCTCAAATCTGCTAAATGCGTAAACAGGGTTTCTGCAGGTTTCAGTAAGTCAAATTTAAGACCTTTTTAAGACATTTTAAGACCATAAACATTGAAATTTAAGACCTACACAATGCATTACCAAAAATTTAAATAAGAAAATATTCAGAAAAAATTATTTAATATGTGTGTGTGTGTGTGTGAGAGAGAAATTTGTACTAAATTTGTACTGGTGCATTTCATACTGTAAAAACACAATTATAGTTGATTTAGTTGATCATACTCAGAGATGAAACGGCATGCACATTTCATTTCATGATTACTATGAAATCAATTTGCCAAATGTATGTCTAAACCCAGCAAATAAAAATTAGCATGAATATGCACTTTTCGTTAACATAAACATTAAAATACCATTAAAAATGATGGCCAGATTTTAAAGGAGTGTCTTGCAACAGGTTAAGTCTAGTTAAAATAAAGTCTTCACAAAAATAGTTTTTTGATCTAAATGATCTTTTATAAAAAGATTGAGTCAAAAAATGATAAATTACTGACATTCACATCCCCATATCTTTTATTATTAATAGTAAAATTTGGGCCGATTTTCCTCTTGCGTCTGTCGTTGCTATGCAACCATGCACTGTGCTCTCCATAAAGACAAAGACATTTTAGTAGCCAATGGATTTCCACCATCGAGAAAAGCTTGCTGTAACGTTAGGTCTGCTACATGATTTATTCACGGAGAAGAGAAAAACACATGTAGTGTTTGGGTGCACCGCAATCCTTCATGTTGACTGAGCTTTCAATGTTGTTACGGAAGGGGCTGATTGGTTGGTTCTTCGGATTCGTTTGCGGTATTCTGAATCTGAAATGGTGAGATTTTATCAATCTCGCTGTGGATGCCACGCGCCTATATTTCGAATTAACTTGAGCGCGCAAACCTGGTGTATGAACGGCCTCTTGGCGAGCTACCTCGTATCAAGCCACGAGCTAATGCTAGCACGCGAGCGCCGTGTTTGAACCCCTGCTCTAGAGCTCTGCTTTGTAGGCTACGACTCAATACTTTTTTGCTACTTTGTAACAACTTTCTGCGGCCAGAGTTTTGGCAAATGAACAAGGGTAAAATCATTTTAAGACCTGACTAAATCAAATTTAAAGCTGCAATACCTAAGATTGGCATGTCACTAGAGGGCGCTACATTCGAAACAACAACAACGGCTTTGCTTGATGACGACGTGGAGGAACGCGGAATGATGGGAACTGTTGTTTTCATCTCCACCGTGGATAAATCAGTCAGACGGGAATCGAAAATTAGTTGTCATGGATGAGGTAAAGGTCGATTTCTTGAAATGTTGCGTTTAATGACATGCTTGTTTTTCATTAAACTGAAATAGCCGCAAGAAAAGTCAGGTTTAAAAGTAAATTAGTTATCACAGATGTTACTGTACGAGTCACTGGATGAAGCTATGGTGGAGAGGATTTGAAGTCAAATCGTTGCTAATGGATCCTGACTTCGCCCTATGCTGCAATATGCATTTAGTTTTGCATTCATTTACAGAAATCAGCTGCTTGAATGACAATTACTGATGTTATAAGATTTTTCAGGTGATATTCTCAATTCATTCAGTTAACGGATGTTCTGAGGTAAAATTTTCAGACTGCAGACTCAGCAACGATTGTATTTAATTGTACAGTACAATCATAACATAGAACAGACATTATCTTCCTTTCATGTCAATAAACATAACAATATTGCTGGCCATATACTGATGAGAAAGTGCGCGTCCGGTGTGCGATACTGGACTTTGTCCTAGACGTGGCGCGGCTCTTCGTCTGGTGTGCGACCCCTTTACAGCCAACAGTTCACATTCCGAGAATAATTGAAAAGAATAATGCACCATTCCATTACAAATGCGCGAAACAAGCTGACGTTTGTTGCTTGATAGACGCAAACGCACAACTACAACTTACGCATTTATCCAGGACTACACGTAGTACGAGCGGAAAACCGAGGTAACGCGGATATGACGCGATTGACTGGCGACTCCCAGCTCACCCCTGCTCACACGCCCCGTTTCCTTGGTTAAAATCTCAATTTTCTCGCTATTTAAACATTGCTTGAAACATTTGGAATATTGTAAGTTATCATCTTAACTAAATATATAACACAGGTCTTAAAGGTGGAATACCTAAGATTTTTGCATTAAAATATCCCAAAATCACAAGGCCAAAGATGAAAATCTAGCCATTTTTAAGACTTTTTAAGGCCTTAAATTTAAAGTTCATAATTTTAGACTTTTTAAGACCCCGCGGAAACCCTGGTAAAGATAATAAAATATTGTAAACATCAAAATCATGATTTTCTGTGAAGCTGCTTTTGAATCAATCTGTATTGTGCACTTCAAAAATGCATTTGAATTGGTTTGATTTGACTTGAATAACAACTCTGACCTGTCTAAAGAGGTTGGGAAAGTCTTCTGCACTGTTGACCTTTCGGATACCTTTGCCTCCTCCGCCTTCAGACGCCTTCACCATCAAAGGATACCCCACTAGTTCAGCCGCCTATCAATATAAAACATGTTCGGTCACAGGCAGAACTGAACTATGAACATGTCACATTGTAAATGATGCTAGTGTGTAGTTTACCTTCAGTCCAGCCTCCACATCATGGACACAGCCCTGCTCGTACAGATCAGATGGGACATTAACAATTCCTCTTTTTTGGTCACTCTCAGTCCACTCTACAGTCAGCCCTGTACAAACACAGCATCATGGGGGTCAAACTCCAACAAAGAACAACAACATGTGGTTTGGGTACGCATGTCAGAAGATTTTCTCAATTGGAAAATCCTCATTTACAAGTACTCCGTTTTAACCTTGGTGCTCTTCTGTCATTTTTGACCGATTCTTATTTTATGTATTCATGATTCATCATGATTCATTCATTTTATGATTCATCTGTCATCCACCTTTGATTAATTGGAAGGTTTTATTACTTGGCCCATCCTGCCCGTCGATCCGCACATCACTATCGGCAAACTATAGCCTATGGTTTGAGAATGGACACAGGAACCCGCAACGGAACAGTTATGATGGGAAAAGGGTATCTGAGCATTTGTTTGAGTTTTTGAGTCGGACAGAAATTTGATGGAGCCGCTTCTGTATATAAAGGGGTCATGACATGGTTTTTTGTAGGGCTGTCAACTTTAGTCGTTTTAGTCGACTAATCAGTCAAATGCCGTCTTGGTCGACTGATATTCTTATTGGTCGACCAGTTACATTTTTTTTTTTTTTGCCAATAGAAATATATTTTCAATGATTTACTCCTTGATATTTATTCCTTTATAAAGCAGTTATTTATTACTGTATTCTAAATATAATTAGCCTATGTTTTATCCCCAACTTTAAATGCGCCACAGTTTAGCGCACACACATAACACACTCGGGAACCGCACCCTTCTGGCTGCGCTGCTGCTCGCGCTCAGTAAGGGATGTACCGGTAGGTAGTTTTGCTGTATTCATTCAGTTCACGCTACTTTCAGTCGACAGAATGTCCAAGAAATCTAAATATTTTGTCTGGCTACATTTTTGTGGAGGTAGGTGACGGTGGCGAACGCGTTGCTCCATTATGAGCGCGCACATCGCGTGCCTATTTGAAATCGAACTTGAGCGCGCAAAAGACGTGAGCAGCTCTTTTAACGGCTTTATCATACTCTGACTCAATAGATTGTTTTCTTAATCGTTTTTTATTTGTACACTTGACTCATTTGAAAGTAGTCTAAATAATGTAACAAAACGAAAATAAACGTATATGCTATCTTACAACACAGCCTAGATTTCAGAATGTTTTTTAGGCTATTTTGTCTGTTGTTTTAAAACGCCTAACAGATCGGCTGGACAAAAGTTAACCAATAGCTTTGTAAGTAAAGAAGAATACAGCCTGTATAAACAAGAGCTTTTGTTAGGATTTTTCATTATGTGGCAGATAGTGTTATATTATTTTGTAGAGCGTGGTGTGGTCAGGTGCGCGATTGTGACTGTCACCATAGACCTAGTGCTCCTCACTTTTTACAGTTAAAAAAAATCACTTAATTTTCAAAGAATTGTATTATTATTATAGTTTTATTTATTTTTGATGTTTTTTCGTTGTTGTTTTATAAATGCTCTATGACAATTGTTTAAAAAATGTTAAATCAAAACATCCGTTTTTTTTGTTTTTGTTTTTTTTAGTCGACTAATCGTTGCGCAGGACAAGACCTTGGTCGACTAAGGATTTCTTTGGTTGACTACAGCCCTAGATTTTTGTTTTGTTTCATTATGTTCCCTTAGGTGCAATTATAGTATTACTATAATTTTTTGTACATTTTTTTTTTAAATGTAGTGATTTATGACATTTTCCCACCCTGTTTCTGACCTCTGATTCAAACAGTCTGTTTTGGGGTGTTTCCCTTTAAGTCTTCAGTGTTAACGCCTCTACTGCTATGATTGGTCAACGTCAGTGCTGCTTATGCATAAATTATTAAGTTAATAATTTTGTATCACATGCAGACTAAGCAATGCTCCACCACGTGAAACTTCGGTCTTCCAATCTTTTACCACCGTGTCAATTCTCAATTGATTTTGATTCATATGCGCGAGGGAGGGAGAGAGAGAGAGAGAGAGAGAGAGAGAGAGAGCAAGACAGTTTGAAGGTGCGCGCACGGGGCTCGCTCGCTCTCAGCTCGTTCTTTCAGTAACATTCCCCGTCACTCATCTCTCTCACCATTCAAATAAAGCTTTGCGCGCTGCATTTGCAGCAAACAAACTGCATCCGACAGCTTTCCCTGACATCTGGATCATTCGGCAGCTGTATTCAAACATGTTGTTTGTCCACAGCAGCAACAGCACATCTGCGTGGCATCACAGTCGTCCTGTAAACAGACCCACTCGCTGCACGACAGCGCATGCGATGATGCGAAATGAGGCGTTGTCGTCTTGCGCTGGAGGCGGTCATATGCAAACGACTGGTATGTCACTTCATACCGTGAACGTCACTTCATACCGTGGATCCAGAACGAGCTGTATTTAGAGCTTGATTAAATAAATGGTTCGTTTATAATGGTGGAGGACATCTTAAGCTATGAAACTTGCAGGAAGTTTTAATAGTACATAGATCTCTTATATACTAAAAGATCAAGGCAAATTTGGTTTCTCATGTCATGACCCCTTTAAATCTAAAGTCAGTTATAAGTTAACATATGTGTGTGTGTGTGTGTGTGTGTTTTGCAGTGTCCGATTCTTGGAGCATACGTTCTAGGGCTGAACGATTATGGAAAATAATCTAATTGCGAATTTTTTAACCAATATTGCAATTGCGATTTAATATGCGATTAAAAAAAGAAAAGTTCTTTACCTTCTGTATTAGTCGACAAAGACAAGCAATAAATCATTGTACATTAGGGATGGGAATCTTTAGGTAGCTCATGATCCAATCTACTTTTTTTCTTATTATTTAATCTTAATAACACTTAAAATATGTTTTAATTACATGTGTAAAAACACATACTTTAAAAAATAAATATATATATATAAAACATTTAATTAAACCATTACATGTTAAGAATTTTAAATAGGCTATATAAAATAATATAGCTTCAAAATATAAAAGCTAGTAAATAAAGAGAAACAAAAAAAGCATTACAAGCAATAAACAAAGAGTGGTCTCATTATTCATTTAAGAGCTGGAGTGATTTCCTCATTAGATACGAATAAGCTGCATTCACACTTGCACATATCTCTTTTGAAATTGTAAAAGTGGTTTGTCCTGTTGGTTTAACATATAACTGACCGTGTTTACATAAATTTCACGTCAAAAAGACATTTTGACA
This sequence comes from Hybognathus amarus, assembly GCA_030378365.1. Lineage (NCBI taxonomy): Eukaryota > Metazoa > Chordata > Actinopteri > Cypriniformes > Leuciscidae > Hybognathus > Hybognathus amarus. The sequence goes on along the minus strand of JAQIUQ010003601.1, from coordinate 691,534 downwards.
CATGTACATTTAACCAATGAGTCGCACACAGCCGCATGCACGAGCGCTCTTCACAAAGCCCGCGTTAGTATTTTAAAATGAAAGCAGCCTTCTCGGTGATTTTCATAGTTTTAATTTATAAGCCAACTGCATTCCATTTTCAAAAGACAAATAATGCCTCTGTGAAGCATTTGTAAGGAAAATTCCCGCGGGAGAGGACGCGCACTGCAAGAGTAACGTTAACTTATAACATCAAGCAAAGCGGCAAAACCTGTTCAATGAAGCCCGCGAATGTCCTTGTAATTCGGTTCAATCCCGAACTTTATGAAATAACGTTACTATGTTTCAGAAGGTTCGAAGCGGTGTCATGTGTGCGTGTGTGTGAGTGAGGAAGAGAGAGAGAATAGAAGCAAGCAGAACATGGTTCGTTTTAAACTAAAGCACACGCAGCCTAATCACGCATAACGTTATGTGTTTAAAAACTAAGCTCAGACTCGATTCTGAAATTCTTTGAATAGATCCAGGATTGTTGGGGAGAGAATAAATAACACAATATCACATACATTAAATAAACTGTTCTTTTCTGAATGCCAGACTGCGTAGCGTGGCAAGTTGATGCTTGATCTTGCAGACTGCTTTTCTCTCGCGTGTCACGTGACCAGTGTAATCGCAGCTCTTGCGAATTACAAAATCGCGTTTCATCAAATCCTGATTTTATCGCAAATGCAATTAATCGGTTAGCCCTAATACGTTCTGCTCATGTGTGAGCGCGCGCTTCCCACTCGTGCTGTTCTGTAGTTTTCTGAACGTGTCACGTCTAGCCTGTCTATCTACATTGCACCATATTCCGAAGCTTCGAATATTCGATGTTCATTACTACCGAAGCTTCGAAGCTCGAAAAATGGTAGTGAACTAGTGAACACACACTCGGAGCAGTGGGCAGCCATTTTTGCTGTGGCGCTTGGGGGACTCAAGACTGTGTTAAAGAGCAACATGCAGGTTGAATTTATTTCTGAATTAATACATTAAATTGTCTGCAGAGATCTTTTAAAAAAACATATGTAAAAATTTCTAATGAAATCTCATTTGATGTAGAGATTTTGGTTAAAAATGTGCTAGGCTCTGGAATACGCCTTTCCAGCAAGCAACGCGTCATATGACGTAGCCCGAGGAAAACAAATGAGCTCGCGGTCCGCTTTATCATTGTTGGGTGTTGATGTAGTTAGAGCAGTAGTGAGAGACAGAAAGTTTTAGATCGAGTTTTAGAGAAGCCATAATGGTAAATTATTGTGTTTGTGCTTGTTGCACGAATTCCAGCCTGTCAGGACATCATATCCATCATTCAATCATCAACAAGGCTTTTTGGTCTTGGGGGCGTTATGTGCAGGTGAATAGAGCAGACTTCACTGCCGCATCTGTTACCACACACACACGGTCGTTTGTGGCGCACATTTCACTCGGTTTAAATGCTGTCACTAACTGCATTTGAAAAGCATTATTTATTTGTTGTTATGGCATGGTCATTAGTCAATGTGGATAGTGCTAACCAGCTTGGATGGACTGCATAATCACTGTCAGCGTAGAATATGAGAAGACAAAATGTTGCTGGCTTAAATTAAGACAATCTAAATCGATGTTTAATCAAGAACAAAGTCGAATGTATGTTTGCTTAAGCAGATTTATTACAAAACACCAAGGTACTAGCCATACAGTAGATGAACCAGCGTTAGCCACGGTGCTAACTTACATGAACTCACTTGCCCTATTCGCCACTGGTTTTCTCGACACCACAACTCTAACGTTACTTCTCTCCTCTGCCCATTGTTCGTCCCCCGATCTCCCCCTGACTTCTATCTCGCCTAGAAGGCTCATAATTATATGCCTGTGGGCCATCATAGGCATATTCGATCAACATCGCAGACTCCCTCGGAGATCGTCACTTCCAGTTAGTGCGTCGTAGATGCAGGAGTTATTTTATCACAATTTTTCTCAAAATATCGTTAATGGTTAAATATTACTCCAGTTGAGAAAATCTAGTTGTTTTATCGTCAACATACACTATGCTATATAGGGGTGTCCAACCTGCATGTTGCTCTTTAACCTGAAGTTTGTGGGTTCAACTCTCTAACCATTAGGCCTTGCTTACAGAATATCAGCCAATCATCAGTTTGGAGCTGGTGATTTCATTCAGATCTTACCAGTTTTGCATACATGTACACATTAGACAGTTACTGAAAAGTTCATAGGTGTGCTGTCTGAGGCTGACACTAACCTGATCCACTCCAAGGTAACGTGGGGATTCCAGCTGTCTGGGCCACAATAGAAGAGGCAATCTTCTCCCCAAGAGACCACATAGCCTGACTTGGTGGACCTAACGAAAGATATAAATCAATATAGAGAGAGCAGCACTATCACTGTACATTAATAATTGAATCAATGTGGTGCTTTATAATAAGAACTCAGTCTCACCCATGAAGGCGATGCCATTCTTGTGTAGCAATTCCGGGAGTTTGGGATTCTCAGAGGCATGACCCCAACCGGCCCACACGGCCTAAAGACAGAAGGTGAAAAAGTGAGAATAAGTGCCAAATACCAAAGGGTCTAGCTAATCATGAGCAATAATAGTAATGTTCATCCTAGAACAGGGATTCACAAACTTTTTTCAGCCGTTGACAAAATCTTTTTAAAACATATTTAAAGGGTTAGTTCAGCCAAAAATGAAAATTAAGTCATTAATTACTCACCCCCATGCTGTACCAACCCCGTAAGACCTTCGTTCATCTTCGGAACACAAATTACGATATTTTTTAATAAATTTGAGAGCTGTATCACTACCACATAGGCTGCCTAAGGGACTGGCTCTTGACGGCCCATGAAGTCATTAAAGAAAATGTTTAAATATTCCATGTGACTACAGTGGCTCAACTATAAGTTTATCAAGCGACAAGAATACTTTTTGTGCAAAAAACAAACAAAAAATATAGCTGCGAGCAGCGATTGCGGGCCCAAGCCGGTGGCACCGCAACCCCGGTGCCTGAAGGCACCGGGATGAGCGGGTACCGCCCGGCTTCGGCCCTCCATCGCTGCTCGCAGCTATATTTATATATATATATATATATATATATATATATATATATATATATATATGTATATATATATATATATGTATGTGATATGTGTAAAGCCGGTGGCACCGCCACCTTGGTGCCTTTAGGGTTATTATGCACGACGTGCAAAAACGTAACCCCTGCTTTGGAATACATACTAGTATGTATTCCACAATTGGAATACATACTAACATACTAGTCAGAACTGAATAGTTGATATCTGAATAACAGATCACCATAGAAGTCACTGGAAAAAATGTGACTAGTAACAAAAGAATAGTTACTAGTCACCATTGAAATAAGTACTAGTGTCTAATGAATAAGTACTAGTATCTATTTAATAGGTACTAGCATCTAATGAATAAGTACTAGTAACTAATTAATAAGCATTGGTATGTAATGAATAAGGACTAGCATCTAATGAATAAGTACTAGTATCTAATAAATAAGGACTAGTGTCTAATGAATAAGTACTAGTATCTTTAAAAAGGTACTAGTACCTAAAGAATAAACACTAGTATCTAAAGAAAAGGCACTAGTATCTAAAGAATAAGCACTAGTAGCTAATGAATAAGTACTAGTACTTAATGGAATAGATACTAGTATCTAAAAAATAAGTACTAGTAGCATGAAAATAGAGACTAGTAGGTTAAAATGATTAAATGTTAAAACGGCTTGCCATACTCTATCTGTCGTTTCGACTAGTCACAATTACGTTACAGATATCTTAAATGATAATACAAACTATCCAAAATGTAATTACGACTAGAAAGACGTTGTTGATATCTACAATGTTAATTACGAATAGTCAAACTTAGCTTTTAAATGTTAAAAGGGCTTGCCATACAGAAGTGTAGGCTCAGAGAGACACTCAACATTTTCAAACCAAAATATCTGACTTTCTGTGGGTCCTAGCTCATGAGTGTAAATTAGAAAGTTGTCCGGCTTGAGGAGAATATATGAATATATGAAACGATGAGATCAACATGTGTACTGAGTTTCATATTATTACATGCAAGCGTGTTTGATTTATGGACCAAGTTTTTGGACCCCGTTCCAGGGGGCGCTGTCTAGCCCCCTTGCCACACCCGGGTACCATCTTCCCGGCTCTGATGGTTGTGGGATCTGACCTGTGTGCAAAGTTTCAAGAGTTTTCAAACCCATTAAGGGCCCCAAAAGCCGCTAAGAGACTCAAAATCATCAAAAAAAGGAATGTTAAAGTTTGATGCGTTGCTATGGCAACACTTATCTTAGATATTGAATAATGCTTTCACAGCTCTTCATCTGGCGTGTGTTTACATTATACAGATGAAGTTTGAAGCAAATCGGGTAAAAGTAAGAGTGTGATTTCAAAGCATTTTGAAAGTGAAACACTTTCTGCTTCCAGTTGGTGGCGCTATATATTTGACTCACAATAGTCACATCCATGTGATCGGCCTCTTACAACGAACACACTGCTGAAGTTTCATCAAGATCAGTTAATGTATGCAGAAGTTTTAACACACTTCCTTTTTGATTTATGGACCAAGTTAATTTAATTAATACACTAATTATATAAAACTATTGTCAATGCACTACAATTAAACAGGTTATATGCCTTTACTTATAAAAAAATAAAAATAAAAACTTATTTAAAAAATACCAGGCTTAAGAAATGTATTTACTTTAGCAGGCCAGACACACAGTGAAATGATTAAGCCCCCTCCCCTACACACACACACACACACACACAGACTGTGTGTCAGAGACTCAAGAAAGACTCAGGCTAAGAAAGAGCATGATCATATTCAAACTACAATATCTGACTTTCTGTGGGTTTGAGCTTATTATTGTTAATTAGAAAGTTGTTTGGCTTGAATAGAACAATATACACGGCAAGTTTTGTAACTGTCAGTAAAACTAACCAAGTTATAACACACTTTATGTGTCCTTTTTTAGTCAAAAAAATTCGCCACGGCCAAACCGTTCGAGATATCACAAATCCGTCCGGAATTTAGCATCCTCAATGTCTTGACTTCATGCACACCGAGTTTGGTGGTGATTGGTAACAGCATGGGTTGTAATTTGATGTTTTTCTAGGACATTTATCTAAAAAAAAAAACATAATTCCCGACTTCCGTTTGAACTGTCGTAAAACTTAGAGCACGAAAGTTGTTTGGCCTGATGTGATCTATGAGTGTACCGAGTTTCATATTAATCCATGCACGTGTGTTTGATTTATGGACAAATGTTCGAATCCCTAAAAGAATGCATCCTAAAAGAATGGTAAAGTTTGATGCGTCGCCACGGCAACAGTTTCAAAGATATCAAGAATCCATTCATAGGTCTTCATCTGCCGTGTATTTACATTATACAGATGAAGTTTGAAGCAAATCGGGGTAAAAATAAGAGGGTGATTTCAAAGCATTTTGAAAGTGACACACTTCCTGCTGCCAGTTGGTGGCGCTATAACTTTGACTCACAATAGTCACATCCATGTGATCGTCCTCTTACAGCGAACGCACTGCTGAAGTTTCATCCAGATCAGTTAATGTATGCTGAAGTTATGACACACTTCCTGTTTCACGTTTCTCGCCATAGTTTCGTTTCCTCGCCACGGCCAAACCGTTCGAGATATCAAAAATCCCCACACAAACTTTCATCCTCAATGTCTTGACTTCACGCTGACCGAGTTTCGTTGAATTTGGATCAGAGCTCTAGGAGGAGTATTTAAAAGTTCATTGCGTGTGTTTTACAAAAAAACCTCAATAGCCGACTTCCTGTTGGGCTGGGGTAAAAAGTAAGAACACGAGGTATAGATGAAATTCTGCTATCGACATGTGTACCGAGTTTCATATTATTACATGCAAGTGTGTTTGAGTTATGGACCAGGTGTTCGGACCCCATTCCAGGGGGCGCTGACGAGCCGCCCTGCCACGCCCGGGTACCAGCTTCAGCCCGGCTCTGATGGCCGCGGGTTCTGACCCGTGTGCAAAGTTTCAAGAGTTTTCGAGCATGTTAAGGGCCCCAAAAGTGCCCGAATAGTCGCTAGAAAAAGAAAAAAAAAAAAAAAAAAAAAAAAAAAAAAAATAATCGGAAGGAAAACAATAGGGCTCTGCGCCCTTTCAGGGCTTGGGCCCTAATAACTACTTTATTCGACTATTCCTTCTCTTCCTTGGTGGCCTGAAACGAGACTTTAAGATATTTCCACGACGCATGCACGAGAACTGAACTGAAGCAGTTGAAGGAGATCGCACAAAAAGTATTCTCGTCGCTTCATTGACATTGACTTTCTGGGCCGTCAAGAGCCAGTCCCTTAGGCAGCCTATGTGGTAGTGATACAGCTCTCAAATTTAATCAAAAATATCTTTATTTGTGTTCCGAAGATGAACGAAGGTCTTACGGGTTGGTACAGCATGAGGGTGAGTAATTAATGACTTAATTTTCATTTTTGGGTGAACTAACCCTTTAATCAAAACAATTCAACACGTTCGCATGTTCACGCTTCTCTGATATCGGTTGATTGTCACATGGCATATTTAAACAAATATTTAAAGGGGTGATGAACTGAGAAATCTAAGATTCTTCAGAACTGAAAACGACCTTGTTAGTCCAATAAAAGCTTTTATTGACACCAGCCTCAACAAACGTCTCGTTTTTGAAAGTGTGGAAGTATGACGTCAATGACGCTAAAACCCCACCCGCTCATCAACGCCTACTTCAACACGGCCGGTTTAGCCCCGCCCACCGATTCGCGCATAGGTAAACAAAAGCATACCTCGTGATGACACACTGGAGCGAGCTACCAGCAATAAACATTCCGTTGACAAAATGTTGTGCCATGCCTGGCTGTGGAAGAAGACAGTTGCTGCATAAGCTTCCTCTGGATTCCAATATTAGGAATGCCTGGTTAAAATTTGTTTTTAATGACGTTCCAGCTGATGAGGGTAAAACATTATCCGTATGTTCGCTTCATTTCACCGAGGATTGTTTGTGAACAAGACACAGTTCAAGGCTGGATTTGTGGACCGATTAAGATTAAAAAAGGCGCTGTACCTTCTATATTGGATCCAACAGGAGTGGTGCAACACACTTATGCGAGTAATATTTTTATTTTAGAAATAATAATCTACTCGGCTAGCATTGCATTGTTACAGATCGTTTGATATCTAATAATTATGTGTATGTGTCTACAAGTATCCGTTGTATTCGAGGTGCTGTTGGTTCATTGTCCTGCGATTCGGATCGGACTCTGGGTCAAACATGTATGGGCGAATCATTCCGGTTGCCATTTTACAACAGTGGTTTTCAAAACAAATTCCCCCACGTGCACCGACCGAAACCGACGACAGAGTTGAAGCTCATTATAATGTGCAAAACTGTTCTCCACTCACAGCAGTGGGCGTTTACTTCCTAGTCTTCAATGTGATACGCCCATAAAATCCGAACATTTTTCAAGTAGGCTGAAAACTAGGGAAGAAAATAGCCCATAACTTATTCATTATTATGTTTTTGAAGGTAAAAACCAAGCGAACGTCATAAGTTGACCTCGGACAACAAAATAAAAACATTTAAAAAGCCAGTTCATGACCCCTTTAATCTTTAATGTAATAAATTGTTATTATTTACGTTATTATTGTGATTATTTTGTTATACATAGCAACATATTGCAACTGTAAAACATTTCATAGGAAACACCTCATAAGATGAGATCATTTAAGATAATGCCTCATATCGTTGCTGTTGAAACAAACAGGCAAAGAAAATGATTTTATATAAACACTTTTGTTTTGGAATTACTTTTTTGGACTAATTATAAAAAATGAAGACGAAATAGAGTACAATAATATTTGTCTTATCACAATAATACTGTAACAATTTACCTTAGAAGTGAAAAATACATTTAAAATTATAATAAAACTTTTATTTTATACTAAGTAACAATACGAATGTTTTAAATTCTTTACGTCCGAATGTTAGGCATTAAAAAACCTGATTTACATTTTTATGATTTAATTAATGATAGGCTTTTCATAAACTCAAGAACCCTAAAGGTTTACACATTTTCGTTTGGAAACCCTGCCTCAGAATTTGATATTTTAGTATCTAATTTAAAGGCATCAATACATTTTAAAGGGTTGGCTCACCAAAAATGAAAATTCTGTCATAATTTATCACTCTCAAGTCATTCCAAACCCATAAGATATTTAAAAAAAAAAACTTGAAGGGATAGTTCACCTAAAAACGAAATTTCTATCATTTACTCACCCTTAAGATGATATTTTGAAGAATGTTGATGGACCCCCTTCTTCAGAATATCATATTTTTTGTTCAGTAGAGGGTAAGTAAATGATAATATCGTCATTTTATTTTTTTGGTGAACTATCCCTTCAAGATATTTTTAAATGTCCTCCCAATTGAAAGTCCAAGTAACCAAAACACAGATAATCCAAAAAAGACATAAGGGTGTTGTAAAATGAACTCATATGAATCAAGGGGTTTAATCCAATTCTTGTGAAGAGATGCAATAGCTTTATATGATGAACAGAAGTGTCTAAATACTTTATGGAGCCACTTATTATTTGCCGATCACCAGCCATGAAAGCATTTACCTGAACAGGAATCCGTTTAGCTATGTCCAAAATGAGTTCCACATTAGCATAGTTGTTGTTGTTTGTTCCTCCTGGGACAGGTACATAGTGATCTGCCATCTTGATGTACTCTGGAGACATAGTTAAACATCTGGATTTAATTGAACACATTTGAGATTACAGGCCTTTTCACAAATAACTTCCTCCTCACTGAACTCTTTCTATGCAAATTAGGCCAGGCTTGCGCCGACAAAGCCAACTGACATATTTTAAACAATGAAGAGAAGGACCAATGTCATCCTGTCTAAATACATTTGACAGTCCATTATGGAACTAGGAGTGGGGGGATGTGTCCTTCAGCTATTTTTCAACTCTTATGACATTACAGTTACGCTAAGTTTTTTAAAACGTACCTGCATTGGCCTTGAGGTCCTCTGGGGTGACCATGACGACAAAACGTATAGCCCGTTCATTCCGAAACATTTCATAAGCCCAGCGACGGATGGAGCGCATGCACTTCACAGCGGCAATTCCATTGTTGGCAATGAGGACCTGGAGCAACAAAATATGATTTTCAGCGGCTTTTGTCTGACCAGGGTTAGATAACTAAAACGATAAACAACATTGTTATTGAAATAATAACCATAACTGAACATTAACACTTTAAAATGTGGTTCAATTTAAAGTCCCCCTGTAGTTAAAATCTAGCTTTTAGTGTTGTTTACATGTCTGTGTGATGTTTTTAATATGTTTTAAGACAAACCATGTACAAATGGATAAGTCAACACCTGAGTATTTTCTCAACTGCAGTGAACCAAAGACAGTCTCAAAAACACGGTTTGAAATCGCTTGTGTTTCTGACGTCACAATCTACTTTGTAACCAATCGATCACGTCAGCACGTAATTGTCAACGTGTGGATCTCTGAGCTGGTGTGAGTGAGTGGAGGCGGGCTAATTAGCATATTAATAGAACTGTGTATGCTTAATGAGGGAAAGGTGTTACATTCAAGCATTTTTAAAGCATGAAGAATTTGTTTTCAAGGAAAATATTTTTTAAATGTCATTTTGGTGATCAAAGATGAGTTTTAAGGGATACAATTATTGACTAAAGGGGGACTTTAACTACATTGGTTAACATGAAAATTCATGCTAAAATTCTACAAAAGCATTTATAAATCTTACTTTCAACATTTTTTATACATTATTAAAATCAAAAGTTGCATCTGTTCATATTTTTAAATGGACCTCAGCTAAAATGCACTGAATAGTTGTATTTTTTATAAACTAATTTTTAACAAAATTAAGAAGTACTGTTGTAAATTCAATGCTAACATTTACTAATGGGACCTTGTAAAGTGTTTCCAAAAACTCAATTCCTTTTTTTTTGGCTCAGATCACGTTTTTTGCTTTGTTTGGCTGTTCACATTCATTTTAAATGTGGTCAATATTATATTTCAGAATATAAACAGGCCACAGTCCTGAACTGATCCGCATTGTAAAAGAACAATATAACAAAGATGGTGCAAAGCACAGAATTATACAGAAATAAACACAAAGATTACTGAAGTCAGTGTGCCATGGAAACGTAAGGTGATAAGATGCAGACAATGACGAGAAAGAAAGCTGTAATATTTACTCTAATATTTATGATATAAATTATAAATATTATATTATAATATTATTATAACAGCTCACCGTCCCTCCATTGACTAACTTCATTACCATTTTACAAATTCACTGAGAGACCAAAGAACTACCGGAACTACCTCACATTTGGAAGATTATATAACATTTGGTTTGTGCTGTTCTGTTATGAAAATAAAAATAAAAAACGGATTTATTTTTGGGCACTTTTGCCTGCAGTCTGAAAGTAGCCTCCTTTTAATATAATAATAATAATTCAACAAAATTACTTAAATTGTAACTTTAACAAAACTTTAACTTTAAACTAATTAAAATGAATACAGAAAATATAAATTCAAAACATTAATAAAAAATAACCACGCTTGTATAGTAGCATAGCAGACAGCAGTCATGGATCTTACCTTCTCAATGACTTTGTTTCCACCAAAGCGGGTGACAAACTCAGCGGGAGAAGCGACAGTAAAGTCTCTCTGCAGATCCAGGCGTCTACGGTCCCTGCCCTGCTTCACAAGGTGAAGTCCTGACATGTCTCGGCCTTGAGAAACAAACACAACACAATCATATTTTACAATGTGGCCTTTGAATACACTGAATACATCAAGATTAACACTACGGATATAAACACTAGGGCTGTTTTCGACTAAGGATTTTCATAGTCGAATCTGATTCGTTAGATTTTTCCGTAGTCGACTGATAGTCGAACCTTTTTTTTCCTTTTTTTTTAGATAGGTCAGTAGCAGCTATATTTTTTCCATTTCAAACAAAAGAGATGGACGTATGCACATTAGGCTATTCGTTCTGTGTTTTTGTTTTTCTAAACAGTTAGGCTATGTTTAGGTAGCCTAGTATTTTTCATGTTTTTATCACGCAATCATGTTTTTGATGCGGTGGTGAGCTTGTAACTTGTAACTTAACGCTTTCGCCTAAGGGTAGCAGCGGCGCTGCCGAAAATAAAAAGCTGTCACAAAGAAGAAATATATAGCAAGGAGACATTTTAATTGTTTATTAATAAAGATGAAGTTGACAATGCTGCGCGATCTTCGCAGGTGCATGTGCCAGAGAGAAACGCACAGTTAATTTCATAAGCAGAGAGCATTACGTTTTCTTTCGTTTTGAATCGTTCTATTTACAAGTAGACATTTCAATATAGATATTTAGGTCTGTGGAGTAGATTATACGTATACGCTGAGTTGCAGTAGTTATATTTATGAGACGAGCTTCGGTGCCTCCGTTCCTTGATTATCAGTAGTCTAATAATCTGCTTTTCCTTCTTATTGATTAAATCAAGACAATTGGTTGATAAAAAATTACTTAAAATCAAGAAAAAAATATAAAAAAACGAAATTCACTTTAAAGAAAGGCTTTGTGCTTTTCTGTTTGACGTCTGTGAAAGTTTTAAAGCAGTCTTTAAGTGCTACTTCAGAGCGCTCGTGCCCGTCGGAGAACTGTCACGTCTGTAACATTGTTTTTTCCTCTGTGAACACGAAAATAATATTTTATGTTTTGTGGAGAGCCTTCCTCATCTGATTTGAGCAGTGTAATTCACAGAATTACAAAAAATATATTTTGCCTCCTAAAACGTAAAGATTTTTTGTCACGCATGAATGCTTATGCATCCACTAGATGTGCTGGGAATGTAGCGAGTGCACAGCGCCCGAGGTGAGGCGTTTAGGCTAGTGTGAGCGCGCTGGGGCGGACACGTAACTTACATTCACAGCCTGACTCATATGAGTATTCATGTGCGGCGGCTCGCTGACAGCAACGGCTGGCTGTTTTGAACGGGGAGCGCTTGATGGACATTCTGTGACGGGCGCACAGCGTGTCTGTTCGTGTGTCTGTTAAGAATGAGCGCTCGTGAGCGGGAGACACACATTACCTGATTTAAACGAGGTTGAACTGGCCGTGTACTATTCGACTATAACATTCATAGTCGAATCAGACCTCTCCGAATTGGAATCGTCGAATCCTCGACTATTAGAAGTCAGCCCTAATAAACACACTTGGAAATGATAACATTGACTATACTGAATCTTTTCAATTCATTACATAAATATGGAGCAACACACATGCGAAGAGAAAACAAAGGGATGGCATAACTGAATTAAAACAATCGATCAAATTAGCCCAATGTGGCAATGATTTAACAAAACAAAGAAACATTCAATTGTGGAAACAAATTCTTAATTTGTGGCAACATATCCATTTTTGCTGAATGTCATGTACAAAAATGCTGATTTGGTAGAAAAATTGCCACATTCCAAAAATATGAAAACTATTACAATAACTTTGATAATTTTTTATATGATGAATAATGGATGGCTTCAGGGGTACAGAGAGAAAAATAAAGACCTTCTACATTAAATGCAAAAACATTTAGCTATGTTTAGAATACAGTACTAATAACACCCTTAATACTGAACAGTATACACCGTACATCAGTGTTTCTCAACTGGTGAGTTGCAAGACCATTTTGAGTGGGTCACGGAATGTATAGATTATATATATTTTGAAATGTCAAAATTATTTATATATTGAAATGTGAAATTTATATTTTTCTAAATGTCTTTTCTGATGCAAGACTTTTATTTTGAAAGACATGCATGAAAGTTGTTGACTCTTCTGTCAGATGTCATGAAACTTTTAGCCTGTTCGTTCACACCTCAGATATGAAAAAGACTGGAAAATGCATTTTCCACAAACTGTGGATATGTAAAGCTGTGGAAAAGTGGGAGTGTACAGGGTGGGAAGAGGGGAGACAACAACCAATAATACACAGACTAGCAACACACTCATTATATGCTAAGGCTGCTCGATTATGGCAAAAAAAATAATCTCTATCATTTTTGTCAATAGTGAAATCACAATTAGCTTATTTAACACAATTAAAAGAGTCATTTTAAATGTCAGTGAAATTTCCTAATTATCAATACTTCAGTAAAAACTAATACTAGGTTAATTAATATAAATAAAAAGTCCTAAAAATAATAAAAGACAACAGTAAACAGTCAATAAGAACAAAGCAACTAATTACAAACAATAGAACAAAATCAATACAACAAAAATACAAATGAAATAAACCGTGCTTTAGGTTTTTCAGGAAGATGTACTTGCAGTGGTATTCAGATCAGTAATAGCTAACAGAAATTAAATAAAGTAATCAAATATAAAATAACACTGCTGTATACATTAAATATAGACTATTCCTTATTAAATGGCGGTTTATTCATTTAGAGCAGCGAGCGATTTTATCTTTGTCTTTTGTTGTTTGGTTAACAATAATGCCAGCAGCAGATTTATTAGTCTGCTGAAGAGCTGCACACATCCATACTGATACATGCATGTATGTATATTTTCTTTCACAACGGTTTACATTCACTTAAAATATAATTGACTGTGTTAACGAAGATTCTTACCAAAATGGCATTTACACATATTTGTATGTAGGCTATTTGACCATGTATCTGAAGCACACCGTATACTTAGCTTATGCATGTTCTGCTCAGTCTCAGAGCGCGCACGGAAAAAGCCACGTAGGGAACAGCATCCCTTTCGCGGCTTTTGAGAACACTGTTTAATATCAAACACTCCCCCACTTTATCAACAGTATCCTGTATTTTTCAACACTCACTTACATATTTGGCTAACTTGGATGTCAAATTTTTGGAGGAACGAAAGTGCACCGCCGTGAAGGAAGGGAATGTGCGCTGGACGGAATGCGGCAGTGGCATAATAATAGTTTTACATCAATTATCTTGTTTTTGAAAAATCAATTATGATTAATTGCACAGCCCTAATATAAAAAAAATTAATATTAAAATATGAGAGAAAAAAAAAATCAAAGAACAACAAACTCACAAAAAAAAAAAATCGAATCATTACAGAATACAGGCAAGAACAAATCAAACACATTCTAGGTGCGTTTCACGTACAACGACGTAGTTCGCTGATTAACTATCATAGAACGATGCATCGTTGGAAAAATCAACTAGCTAGTCACGACTGTTTCCCGAAACCCACTGTCGCAAAGTATTGATTCAACCACGTTGGTTTCGCACGTGGTGGAGTAATAACTACTTTTAATGAAACTGTTTGAGATCCAATTAACGCTAGATTTGTTTTATATAAATTACAGACATGTCATCTGAGGACTATTTCTAATTGTTCTCAGTTGTTTTGCTTTATTACCAGACTCAATATTTGGCTCGTTCTTACATAGTGGAGCGCGTTCGCACATGCGCACTCTTCAAAGACGTTACTTCAAATCTTTTGACAAACTAAAAGACGTAAATTCCATTTGTATGTATTCTAAATAAAAGACACCGGTTGTACTGAATGTCAGCTTGCTCATTTTGCTCAAGATAAGGATTTATTACCTCCAAATGTCATGCAATATAGAAACGATGTCTCTAACCACAGGTTGAGAGCTGTCGTTCAAACCACACAACTTTGCGATGCTGTTTGCGAATGTTCGTTGGAACGATGGTTTCGGGAAACACCGAATCGTTGACTATGCTGATAACGACGGAACTTGCGACCATAGTTGGCTAACGAATGCTTCGGGAAACGCACCTGATCAATTATTCTTAGAAATATCAACAAATCAGGATTATAAGTTGTTATTGTTAATAGTTAATGGTTTATGGAAAATTAAGAAGGCCTATAATAATATTTGCATTATGCTTACGAGCACTACAATCTCTGACAAATGACACACATCAGTTTAACAGAAAGAATAAAGGCATAGTTACTTTTTTGTCCATTCTTCTTTGAATTTTCGGTCTACATCAGCGTCTCTGTGTATCAGAATGATTGATCATGTCATTGCAAATATATATTTAATTTGTTGAAGACATGATGAACTATGTGTGCATTCACGGTGCTGGTTGATATTTGCAGCAGGTGAGTATGTGAAACGTACATA
Organism: Hybognathus amarus; assembly: GCA_030378365.1. Lineage (NCBI taxonomy): Eukaryota > Metazoa > Chordata > Actinopteri > Cypriniformes > Leuciscidae > Hybognathus > Hybognathus amarus. The sequence continues at coordinate 676,312 of JAQIUQ010003601.1, read as the reverse complement.
AAACTTTCAAACAGTCTTGCTCCGAGTGCAGATATAAACTGATATCAGGAAAAAAGGCAACATCTTTTCTTTTAATAAATTAAATGTAAATTTATGTCCCAGTTATTCCTACACTTAATGTTCAACATTTTCCTGTGAAATAAACCAAATACAATTTTATTTTGTATTTTTGCATTATCAAATGTAATTAATGTTCTATTTATTAAAGCAAAGTACAAATCTAATCAAGTAACTGTTTTAATGTAAATTTTTACACTTATTCCAAAATAATAACTAAAGGAAGTAACGATTTAAAGGTGCTCTAAGCGATGTGCACGTGTTTGTCTTTGTCACATACAGCAAACATCTCCTCACTATCTGCTAGCTGCCTGTCCCCTGAACACACAATAAAAAACGCGGTCTCTGTAAACACCCTAGGCTTCACAAACGGCAACAAAAACAAACTGGGGCAACCCGCACCACGAAACATAAACAGTGTTCCAGCCAATAGAGGGAATGCATTGACGTCACTTTCCCGCCGGAACAACCCCCCCTCAGCCTGACTGAGATGCAAAAGATCTGCTGCGTGACTGAATTTAATAGGGGAAACTGCGAAAATGCGACTAAAACCTGAATACATCAAGAACAATTTTATCAATTTAAACTAAATGTTGGACTCAATATAGTGTTCCTTACAACTTTCTAAAGATCCAGTGATCCATGGATATTGACATGCAGCCAGGAATCGTGTTGCCTGACATTTATGTTTGCCTGATTTCAACACCGGGGAAATAAAAGCAATACAGACCTAAACATAAAAGGAAATTTGCCTGTGAATGCTTTATATAAATACAATATAGGTAAGTCTAAATCCAGGTGATCACTTATATTAGTGTAATATAAAGCCTATTTATATCATCATCCTAAAACTTTATAGTTTTTTTTTTTGGTCGATGTTTATTAAAAAAACATCCAATAATGCAGAATATGCAATGATAAATATTTTAATGATGTTTTGTTAATAAATATAACAATACAAAATATATGGTATGGTTTTACACCTAAATTCAGCATATTGACAAACTGCAAATCCACCTTTCACTGACTGGAGTCCAGTTGTTTCTGTGAATTGCAGCGATCCATTTGCTCCTCTTTTCTATAGCAGTCTGTAAAAATATACCTCTGATTTTTTGTCAAATCTAGTTGTACAGTCAAGTCGCAAAGCTCTTTCCCACTTTATATGTGTTGCGTTTGTTTTCCGCGGCATTCACACTAAAAACAAATACAGCCACTCTTTTTGCCACTCACTGTGAGGAACTGCAGGCACTCCGGCCGACAGTGACGTCACGCGCATTCCTCTATAACCAACAATAAGGATTTGGATTTTTATTTTTTATAAAATTTAATAAAATAATTTTTTTTTAATAAAAAAATAAAACAAAAAACAAAGTTTGGTCAGGACTTGTAGGCAATTTGGTAGCCTTTCACCATCTTATTTATCACAGTGGTTGTCACTCACTTTCCGATTCATCTAATGTCTTACTGAAATACAGTGAATTATCATAATGTGTGTAAAATACAGAGTTTTTATTTACAAATAAATAAAAGCTAATCAAATTTCCTCTGGAAAACAGTTTGTTCATGTCTTTGGAGTCCTGGAGCACAGGAATAAGCATTATAACTTGTACAGAACCAAAACTATTGACATTTTTCCAAAAGAATTCAGCTGGGTCTATCCTGGTAATCTAGTTCCTCATCGGTCAAAATGTTCTCCTGAAAATCCATCATCCTGCATGCCATCAAAAAAGGCCAGCGCTCAATTTACATCCATTTTTCTCTGTGTCTCTGTGCGTCTCTCTCTCTCGACTATATCAGAGCTTGGTTCATGCGCAATGACGTACACCAATGTTGACGACGGATCAGCCTGTAATTGGTCAACAACCATCACGTGATATCCAAAATGGCAGCTAGCATCAAGCTAGCGGCAAAAATGGCGGAAAATGTATAAATTATGGACATCAAGTGGACCAAACTTGGATATAAGCATATGGATTTATTGCTGAAAAACTCGAAAGGATGCACAAGTTCCAGACTGAATAGAAAAACTTCTGTAAAGGCTAGAAAGACACCCCTGTGATGGCTAGCTCGTTAGCTTCTGCTGGAAAAACGGAAGAAAATCGATAAATCTGTCATCGAATAATACAAATATTTATCGGAGGTGCCGTGTAGCGTCGTCAACGATGCCGTCGGTCTCTGAGGGTTCAGGCGGAAGGACCGGAATGTCTCTAACCACATCGATAACCAAACAGTTGATGGACCCCACAGACTTCCATAGTATTTTTTTTCTACAATGGAGGTCAATGGGGTCCATCAATTCTCTGGTTTTCTGACATTCTTCAAAACATCTTTCTTTGTGTTAAGCAGAAGAAAGAACTTGACAACTTGAATGTGAGTATATGATGACGGGATTTTTTTTTAAGTCAACTATACCTTTAATTTGCACATGCCCACCACATCACCTCCCCTTGACCAATAGCAGTGTGATTTGAGGAGGAGGGGCATATTAACACACTCAGGCAGTTTCAGCAGCACCGCCACCCGTGTCCGATAACACTTCTCTAAACACTGTGTCATGACGTAATATAATCGTAATTTAATTACTAGTAGATACAATCAGAAAACACATAAATACACTGAGGAGCAGTTATTTATTTCACTAAAATGATGTTTGTTCACAAAGGTGCATTCAAACAGCAGAGTTGCCAGAAGTGTCTGCAAGTGCTCCAGGGACAAAGGGTAGCAACATGTTCCCCAACCTAAAGTGGGCAGTGTTACTCTCCATAGACAAGTTCAATTATTTTTCATAGCAGCAATAAAAGACAAATAGAATAATAATAATAGAAAGTGACTTTAGACCTAAGTGGCAAAGACCAATGTCTTTGTGGTTTAATGGGCAGTTTTATATCAATCAAATGTCTCTGCAGTTTTTTATTTTATCATCATCAAAATCATCAAAAAATGATTAAATTAGGTGGTGTTATTTTTGTATTTCTTTACAACAGACGTTTTCAACCTCCGTTGGCATTTTGTTACCACATGTACATCTATATTACTAATCAAAACTCGTGCACATGCGTAACTAAGGTAGGAATAAACAGTGGACTTATTTTAAAAATTCAACAACAACATTTTTAATTAAACAGATAAAAAAAACATATACCACAAGCTTTTATAACAGGTTGTAACATTTAACATAACAATTTAACCAATTAAAAGTAAGACAACTACTAAATAAACAGCTGTGAAATATCCTGCAAAAGTCGTGTTAGAACAGGTTCTAATCGATTCTCTTCATCTATGTTCATGTATGATTCTCTTCTGGGTCTTGATTCAGGCTCAAATTGCTATGGTAATATGCTTGACATTTTTACAATATCAATTAGCGCATGCATCTCCAATTTATGGTAAGAGGCGTGACCTTTTCCGGACAACGTGCGATAAGCCGCTGTCCAATCATAACACAGGTACCGCTGGCAAGGAAGTCGGTACCGATGGCAAGGAAGTCATCAGCCCTTTTTTTTTTGACAGTTAAAACAGTGGTATACAGATAAGTAAATTGTGTGTTGAGTTTTTTAGTTTTTTACACTTGAAACACGAACACATGTTATATTGCACACTGTAAACACAATCAAAGCTTCCAAAAAACATGAAGAACGAAACCTTTAAAATACTAAAATAACTAAAATCTCTCTCTCAAAATCACACACCAAAATTATGATTTTATGTCAAATAGGATTAAATTACACTGAAAATATATTTCAATTAATTAAATTAAAACATTAGTATTATTAGCCATTAAAATTACCTCATAAAAGATAAAAAAGAAAAATTACATAAAATAATTGTTTTGCATGCAGTGCGTTAATGCCAACAGTCCTGGGGCCGTATTAACAAATAATTTTAAAGCTAAAAGTAGCTCCTAACTGGCGAATTTAGGAGCAACTCCTAAAAATAATGGGCGCGTCACTCCTAACTTTAGGATTCCTATTAATTCACAAAGCATTTTAGCCCTAAAAGTAGCACCTAAGTCTGGGACAGCTTAAAAGAAGTCGAGATGACTCCTAACTCACTAAGACTTATTCACAAAGGATTGTAGCGACACCAGCGCCTCTCGCAGTCGTCCGGGGTCCGCAACACAAGCAGGAATACTGCATTGATCTGCAAACAAATCCTCTCCCATGTCACATGCTTAGTTTTGCTTGATATCCCAGTGCCGAATTTCACTTTTATTATGTTTTTTTTTTCCTAGCACCAACTGGGCCAGCAGCAGTAACTGATCCTGCGTCCAGTTGGGCTTTCCTTTCCATTTTTTGGCGAGTTCATAATCCACTGTCATTCAACTATTACATTACTTCAATAGAAGCAACATTTCCTTGCTTTAAATAGTCTAGTTAGGCTAAAAGAATGTCAATTAACCAAGTAAGTGTTAATGCAAGTGTCGTTTTTCATTATTAGGCAAGTGAAGGTTTTCATTAGGGTATTAAGCACCATTCACATATAGCGCCTAAAACGCAAGGTGCGCCGCATTCTCCTGGCGGTTGCGCTACGGTTGGTTCTTGTCACGTGACCTATGGACAATTGAACCTATGGACACGTTTGAAAAAAACAGGCGCACATATCGTGCGCCTATATTTAAAATAACGAACTTGAGCGTGCAAAAGACGCGACAAGTGAACACTGCATGCCCTTAGGCTACCTTGAATAATTTCATTCATGACTTTTCTCTCTCTGCCTTTTTAAAATTACACTTCACTGGGCCTGCACAAACATGTCATTATATAGCCTATGCATTTCGATGACATTACTTTTTTAATTATTATTATTTGTGTAGGACACAGACGTATAGTAATATCGTAATTCCATGATTTGTTGCTGTGTTATGTTCCGCATGATGGCCCTGTCATCTAACAACCAATCACGAGTGATCATTGCGAGGAAGCTCGTACATGAAAATTTACGTCATCCATAGCAACGAAGACTCACTCTTAGTTTAGGAGTTGTCATTTTTCCTTACTAAGAGTAGGTCTGAAAGGCGTTGTGAATAACTTTTAAGAGAAACTCCTAGCTAAAATATTTTAGTGCGATTTAGGAGTACTCCTAGTGGTAAGATAAAATTCTTTGTGAATACGGCCCAGATCCATTACACTACATATTACTGAATACATAAAACAGTCAGTCTCCAGTCTGACTCCAAGCTATTCCTGAAGCATCACACACACACACACACACTCAACACCGCCCATAATGACATGTCTGTGTGAGACCCGAGTGGGCATAGAGATGCAAAACAGACTGCCACGCCTGGCACTGCAACCGAAGTTAACCAAACACAGAGAGGCGCTTGTGCACATTTTCACACAGCAAAGAGATGAACCCAAATGAACCTTGATGGACATAGTACTCAAGCCACCACTTTGCACAACGCCTTCCGTCACACATAAGCTAACAAATGCAATCACTTATCAGACAACCAGTACTAGTCTAATCAGATCTCAAGCACCAGACACAGAAAGCGTGATACAGACATGGTGAAAGTGGACATCCATGTCACAATAACTGCAAACGAAGAGCACAAAGCATCTCTGACCTTATATTGTGCAAGGCCCCGTGCCAGGCTGTCAAAGCCCATCTCATACGTGCTGTCTGAGCTGACAGAGGAAGGGGAAAGGGAGCGTGGATTGTCCTCCATCTGCAGGTCCAGCTTCCCTGCGGTCTCATCCTCGGAGTTATCCCTCGGACACAGAGCCCACAATGAAGTGAGAGTGCAGTGCAGCCACAGCTGGAAGCTTCTTCTCGGTGGAGTCCTGCTCTGCCATGGGTGGGCCACGCTGACAGGCTGCAAGCACTATGGGAGGTTGAAAAAGATGCATTTGTTTGCACTCAAGTCTTTTAAACCACACAAATGTTACTACAAGAAAATATGATTTCTTAAATAAACATTTTTTCTAATGAACAAATGACAAAAACAAGGATAACGTGATGCAAGTGTGTATCTTGCATTTTACTTAGTCACAATCTAAAAAGCAGCAATCAGTATTTGGACTAACTCTTTACAAAGTTATTAATGACTGTAATTTAATTATGTTTGCCTTGAAAAACTCAAGTAAGGGATTACTCTTACGTCACTCTTAATTAAATTAGTTATTTCTGATGTAATTACATTATATATACTATAGAACAATTCTATAACAATAGTGGATTCAACATCTTATGTTAAAGTGTATGTATTCTTTTTAAATAATATTCTCCATTTAAATACTTTGAGTTCAAAAATAGATCATGGAATTTTATATGAATCAATTGAAAGAGCATATTCATGTCTATCCTTGCATTGGTTGATATGGGATTTAGAAAATAATTAGCAATAAGTTATTCAATATTTTTTAGAGAGATTAATTAGTACTGTAATCTAATTACTGTTGAATATGCTATTAATATCTAGATAGCAATGAGGCTAATTACTGGTAGCAACCGATTTTCTCTTCCATATTGTGTATACAGCTCAATGAAACACATTATCAAAAAAAAGAAAGAAAAAAAGTAGGGTTGAGGACTTGTCTGATTGTAAGAAAAGCCGATGTTTAAAAAAAAAAAAAAAACCTAAATGATTGGAGAATTCGATTTTCCGCCTGATTTTTTTATTTAAAAAAAATTACAGTGCAAAAATGTTCTTAATTTAAACAATGCATGAAGTAGTTCATAATATGATGCATTTCGAAAATAGATTTTCAGATTCAGATTTCCAATTCAGCGTCAAGTTTAATAAAAGCAAACTCACTATGACATATCAGGGGCCTCATGTATAAAACTTTACGTAGATTTCATCCTTAAAGTGTGCGTACGCACATAAGGCAGAATTTGCGTACACACAAAAGTTTTCAGATTTATAAAACCGTTCGTACGCCAGAACCTATGCAGAATTCACTTTATAAATCCCAGTCAGCGGGAGATAGTGCGCACGTGCGTCTCCTCCCCGAAATAACCATATATGGAGATTACAACGCCTAGTTTAAATATGCATATCCTCATCTTCATATCATTTGCATATGATTATTCATCCACGTGATACCAAGTTTAACGGTACAAGACGTTAGGAGAATATGAAATGCGGATGTGCCGTCACATTATTACAAACATAATTTTTTTAGTAGCCTATAATTGCCTTGTTTTTGAATGAATAAATCAAATAGTGTTAAATACATTTCAGAAAAAGTTTTTCTCAATCTTTTCCACTGGCCAAATAGTATCTTTAATTGATTTATATTTTAATGGAAACAGATAGACGTGGTTGTGCATTATTTGCACGAAACAATTTTCTCAGACAATCTGCTATTATCATGAGCAATTATCTCTAGTTAAAACATTAAAACACAGCATGCCAGAAGAAAAGTGTTCAAAAGCACTGCATCCACAACAAATAGGTCTATTTCTATTTATTGAATATATTTTTTTGAAACTTCTCAGTAATGATTTCATGTAGTTTAAGTGTTTAACTCCATTAATGAGAGTGGCATATTTAATCTAAGTGTTTATATCAGAAGTAAAGCATAGTTTAAATCATTATTTTATTTATTTAAACTGTTATTGAGAACATGCAGCCATTAGATTATAGGCTATAGCGTCAGTTTCACTAAACGGCCCAACGCGCGTGCTGGCGCGGTCATTTAAGAAGGGATGGATGTTTGCTTCAAGTGATGGTAGGTTTGTGAAATTATATTTTAATAATATTTCTTTAGATGTATAATTTTCTTTAGAGTCTCTATCTAATAGTGAGCAAAAAGACATTTGACTCCAGCTCACCATCGGTGTCGCTAAAACACACTCTTCTAAAAGAGTGCGTACGCACGGTCAAGAGCATCCTTACGGTGCGCACTTATTTACGCCAAGTTTATTTTTTATAAATCCCGATATGTGCATGGAAAAATGCGTACGCATATTTCTATGCCCATTTTGTGCGTACGCAACGTTTATACATCAGGCCCCTGGTCTTACTGAAAGAACTTGTATCACATGGTTAACATCATGTATTTCTATATGTATCGGAACTAAAGGATTACCATATCCATTATTTTTTGTTTGTTGATGATCATTTTTTGTCATTGAAGTGTCATTGTGAGTTATTAAATACAAGATATGACTGACAAATAGGTGACCATGTATCCTCTTGATTCAACAAGGTACATCCAACAAATGCATGTTGGAACTTGCTTTTACATTCATGAAATATGTGCAACAGTCACTATCCAAGTCATGCTTTACTAGAAAAGAAACAAGTGCAGAAAACAGTCCTATAAATAATACCATGGTACTAGACCAGTGTAATTTAAGTCGTATGTGTACTATTATAGTGTTTATTAATAGTTTGAATTAAGTTATGTTTATATTTTTTCAGTTTTTAAATTATTTTAAGAGCTTTAGTCATTTTTTAGATTTTCTGTAAGACTTTACAATAAGGTCATATTAGTTAAGATTAGCTAATGCATTAACAAACATTAACAATCAGCAATACATTTCTTACAGTAATTTATAAGTCTTTGTTAACATTAGATAATATAAATACAACTGTTTATTGTTCAGTTCATGTTAGCTCAGGTCCATTACATAATCTTAAAAGATACAACTTTTCATTTTAGTTATGTATTAGTAGATGCTGAAATTAACAGTAACCAAGACTAATAAAGGTTTATTTTTATAAGCTTTTTTTAAACCCTGTGAACTTTATCTCAATTAATGTACATTTTAATAGTTTTACTTAACAACACCAACATTGACACACCATGACTTGTACTACAAATATCACGATATTTACAGAAGGGTTGTACATAGTACAGGTAAAATTATGTACTTCCTCCAAGTAGTAACACGATGTACTTCCTCCAAATAATGGTATGTTTGGTACTTATTTTTAAGTGATGCTCTGTGGACATAATATCATATTGTTATGTTTTAGGTCGCGTACTATGTCATTAGAAATAACATGGCAACCAAAGCACCATGGTGTCATCATCGGCTCCCTAAATATCACAATTGCTGTAACAGTAGCGTTATTGTGCGTTACCCATTTACGTTTCACTCCATGTGAACCTGTCTGATTACTGTACCTTGTTTTAACTTAACTGGAGAACTGACATGTGAAAAGAAATATTACCTCATCCAGCCTGATGAACCTGACGAACGAGTCTCAGAGCATCGCGGACCCTAAACCATGTCTAACACTCCCTTTTAACCATCTAACACTTACATTAGAGCTCATTTGCACGCATGGGCCATAACCAGTTGCCTTTAATCAGGATACTAAGTATGATAGTCATAATATAGCCATCCTTCAAAAATCTGAACTGCCTGTCTCAACTTAATACTGATAAACAGTTCAATCTGTTGAACCTAGCACACATGCTAAATCACCATACCATCACAAACACTCCTGCCTTCTGATCTGCGTAGGTTCGCCAGCCAAAGTCGCTGTTGATTTTTTATAAATCCATCTAGTATGTGCATGTGTCATGTACAGCACTAGTAACCAGGCACTCGCTCCCAGTAATAAGCTTATGTACTCACCGTGAGACAAGAGTCTGCAAGCAATTCTGGTGCGTGTAAGCGGACGTTAGAATATCGATTGAATGAATTCCCTCCTGTTAATGGAAGGCCATCTCCTCTCTGGTGATGGCTAATAGGCTATATAGCAGCATACTGGTACAGGCTGTGTAGTTCCAGCCTCTTTGACAGCAGCATCACGGTGGTGTGATGCGAAGGGGGGTTACTTCTGGAACGTCGTCCTTTGACCTCACCGATGCAACCACTCACGCTGCATCAGTGGACCAATCGTATTGCGCGCTTTGTTCGGGGCGGGTTTACGCATGCAAATAATTAGGAAGTTGTGCCCAATGATTTGACGCTTCATTTGATAGACACGTGTTTTCTGTCTGTTGACTGTGAGAGATACTATTGTTGCTTTAATTAAAACAGCAAATAAAAAAGTGGATGTGGAGCGTTAATGTATTTGGTTTTAGACATCAATGTCTGAATGTCTGAAAAAAAAAAACATTTATGCCTATAAATATTATTATTATAATTAGGCTTACAAATACTTGTGATGACATTTTCCCTAAAAGACCTAGTTAGAATAGTTTTGAGAGTGTGGATGTAAAAGAAGCTGTTAAAGTGAACTCGTGAGAAGATTTGACTTGTTTGGTGTGGTGACCAGTGCTTGAAGTGGGTCACTTATATATTTTGCACACCCCTCTATAGGTGAGGGTAGCCTATCGTGAATTAAAGTTGGGGTAAGCGATATTTGAAAAATGCTGTTTGAAAGTCTGGTGGAACCCACACAGCTGCATGTGGCCAATCAGCATTAGGGTACATATGATTGTGGAGGAGAGAGAACTATCAAGAAGGAGATTTGAAGAAACGCTTCAGAAAGAGAGATGGCTGAGAGACATTACAAAACAGAAAAGATCATATCACTGGAAAATTAAGGTTTTGATCAGGAAAGAGCTTTAGGGGCCACATTAAATGAGCATTTCACCCATTTCAACATTAATCTTTATTGAAAGTGGATCATATATGTATTCGGAATGTAAAATAATTTTTGAATTTGGTGCCCTCTAGACCGAGAAAATAACCGAAGGGTGCATTTATATGAAAGACTACAACACCCACAATGCACCACATTGCACAGCTCCGCAAGCCACACCCACTAATCCGGAACTGCGCGCACATCAGAGAAATCATTCTTTCGTCAACAAAGCTAACGTAAGCTGCCACCAGAGTTTGAAATTCATTTCATGCAAAATTTCTAGTAAGTTGGCTGTGGCGAGTAAGTTGGCTAGCTCTTCACTATACTGCGACTCGTACAAAGACGAACACGAACATTGCATTCGAGCAGCAGACTTTCAAAATCCTCTTCTTCCATTTCATGTTTAGTTTCTTCTGTCATTATCACACTTCCTATCTCCACAGCGCTTGTTAGCTTAGCTTCCAAAAACAAGATGGCAAATTTTGATTTCAGTTTCTGCAAGTGAAGTCCCACCCACTGATCTGTAATAGGCCTGTAGGGTGAGTGGGTCCCACATCCTTGAATAATAATGAGCTAATGTTTGTAGTCTCTACACTTTTCAATGAAATGTGACTTCCTGCTTATTATGACGCAAAATGGTGATTTTTTACGTCATAATAAGCAGGAAGTAAAACACTTAAATCCTTATTTTTCCCATCTCAGGGGAAAATAAAGGGAATAAACCATGACCATTCAAAAATTTCTTTGCATGATTGTGTTTATGGGGTGCAATATAACATGTATTTGTGGTTTTTCTTCTTTAAAAAGTCTTATTTTTTATAAATTTCACCTTTATTGTAAGCCGTGCTCTCCTCTGTCCCCTGAACGAGCGGTTGACTTCCTGAGTCTATAAAAACACTCCCTCAGAAACACGTAGTGGGCTCAGATTGGTTCGTTTGGGCCAGTGTGTTGTGATTGGCTAAACTGTCGCTCACGTTGTCCGGAAGGTTAATGCCCATTACCTTTACGGGCGAAACGGGCATGCCAAAGGTGGATACCATAGACGGTGGATACACATAAATAATGATGTCGAGACTGCAGTATCAGTGAGGCAGAATCAGACCGAGCTTTAAAGCCGCGATGAATCGAGTCAAGCAGAACCTCACCACACACGGCTCTTAATAAATGTTTCTGAATGATAAGTTGCTACATTTTTTAACCATATACACGTTTGTTTTACACATTAGCATCTGACTGGCAACAATAGCAACTGACTGGCTACTAATGTTAAACACAAACAGCGTTGGCAAGTTTACGTTCTTGATCAAATCGAAAATAAAGTCATAAAGCATATATACATGAAAAATACATTTACAACATTAGTACTTATACAAAATTCAGGTCCAAAATGTTTGTACGCGTTTGCCGTAGACACAAAATAGCCAAACTAGTGGCCCATAAAGCCTACAAAGCCAGCACTGGCATTTGAAAAAAAGATTAATAAAACACAAGGCTACGTCGGGAATTAAACATGCAAATACATTTAAAATGATTAAGTCTTAGCCAACTTACAGCTTGTGGCCCAACAACTGCTGCCTCTGGTTTTAAAGTTGGATCTGCTTCATGTTTTAGTTACAGTTTCTTGTTGAATCCGGTGTTGAATTCGTGAGAGATTCTGGAAGCTGTCTTCCGTAAATGCGCAGCACAGAGAGCTAGATTACGATCGTCACTTTCAGGAATATAATCAAACATAAATTGTATCCATTGTTGTCGAAGTATAGCGTCCGTGGGAAGCTCAGAAGACCTGACAGCTGGGTGAACACAACTCACTCGACGTGCCGCAGAAATATGCTCATGCCCTTTCTTGCATATTCCAGAAGGGGGGTTGATGCAAATGTATGGGTTAGTGACGTCTAAAACCCAGCTGTAGTCCCAATTGAGTCGTTTTTCTAGGCAAAGAGAGCTAAGCGGTAAGGCCTGAAAACAGACACGGAGGTTGCTTTGTTTCTGCAACATACGTGAGTAACTGGTTTTGAGGATCATTGTCTGGAGCTGCTGTGCTGTTGGCAACTAACAACGTATTTACGTACTGTGATGTAATTTTATTTATTTTAAATTTTGTGCTTCCTTGTTGTTCATCATCATAATCACCGCATTGTTCGTGAAGAATTATTTTGTTGCAGTTTTGCTACGATAAATATGGTGCGTTCAAGTCCTCCTGGGGAAGTTCGTGTTTACGATGGCAGTACATTCAAGTCACTTTCGTCTTGATGGGGGAGTACTTTCTCTTAATTAATTACACAAAAATACTGTAAGGTTCTTAAACTCTTGTTCTAGAAAATGAAGAACAAAGAAATGTGCATCGGATGTACTTTGTTTTTTATGTTTTTAATGAATTTATGAAGCCACTGCCAACTTTATTGTTACATGTTGCACTGTTATAATGCCTTCATATTCTGTGCAGGCAATTCGTTTAACTGCGCTGTAAATAAGAAAACCTTGACAATATCACTGCATAATATTTAAGTATTGTGGTATTCCGCCGAGCTCCCCACTGGTATTCCCGAGCTCCCCACTGGTATACAACATTGTGGTGGTGTTCAAGTGCGTTTTACTCGTAATTACGATCTATACGCACCGACTTGAGCGCACCAAGATACATCCACTGTTGCATTGCGTGTGTAATAATGGTGGTCAACTAGTAGTTTTGCAGGCTGATGAGAGAATGCAGTGTTTGCTTTTTAGCACTCTTGTTAGTGCACTACCTTGTAGGCAAGTGATTGCGGTACAAGATTGACTTGGAGCACAGTGGTTAGAATTGGAAAGTGAGCTTTGGAGGTGGAGCATTGAAAAGAGGGAGGTGTTTGTTTGGGTTTATTTTAAATATCAACAATGTTTAGCAACAACTTTGAGAACATACTGCACCTTTAAACATGCAACATGATACATGATAAATATAGTAAATGTAGCATACTACTGCTTAAAACTGCATTGCCAGAACTGCCTGGTCCTGCTGATTTTCCTTATAGCAACGTTAGGAAGATCAAGCCTTTCCTCTTGGTGTATGCTACAAAAATCCTAGCCCTTTTGTTCTATTCAGACTGGACTATTGTAATGCTCTTTTGGCAAGCCTTCCAGCATGCACTGTCAAACCTCTGCAACCAATCCAGACTTTGGGAGCAAGGGCCAAAGAAAGCGGATGTGTGCTGGTTGCCAATAGCTGCTCACATCAAACTCAAGGCACTGATGATTGTCTACAGAACAACCACTGGCTCTGCACTCCTATTCCTAAACTCACTAGCTTGCATTTTTCACGTGAACGACGCCTTGTTGTGGTATCCCAGAGAGGCACAAAATAATTTTCACTGTCTTTTACCTTGACTGTTCCCTGCTGGTGGAATGACCTGCCTACTCAACCAGAGCTGCTGAGTCTTTAATCGTTTTTAAGAAAAGGCTAAAGACACATCTTTCTACAACACTTGACCTATTAATATGAATGCTTACTATTATACAGCCCATTCTTATCCCAAGGCATAATATACTGACGCTTTTGACAATACAGCCAAAGCACATGGCACCCTTTAGCGTCAATATGAGACGCAGATATATATATATATATATATATATATATATATATATATATATATATATATATATATGGGCCAGAAGGCGCCTCCTAGGGGTCTAACCCTAATCCTACCCAGACCCAAACCTACCAATAACCGAAGCGTGTTATATTGATGCCATGTGCGTCGGATTTAGACGCATTGTCAAAAGCATCACTATATGACCGCCCTAGGATGAGAAATGCATTATATATTATATTGTTATATTATATTTTAGGGCTGTCAAAACGATTAATCGTGATTAATCGCATTCAAAATAAAAGTTTGTGTGTACATAATATATGTGGGTGCACTGTGTAAAATTATTTTATATATATATATATATATATATATATATATATATATATATATATATATATAAATATTATATATATATATATATATGTATATATAATATTATATATATATATTATATTATATTATATATATATACATATATATATATATATATTAATTTATATTATATATAATTTATATATTTTATATAATTTATATTATATATAAATATAAATGTTTTTTTTCTTAAATATAGATGCATGTGTGTGTATATATATATATATATATATATATATATATATATATATATATATATATATATACTGTATATATAAATACACACACACATGCATCTATATTTAAGAAAAAAACATTTATATTTATATATAATAAAAATTATATATATGTATGAAGAGTTCAGATGCAAAAGCCTCTAAATGCCATTTGAATTTTTCTTCTAAAAGGACCATTTTTATCAAGCTTGTATATTTAAGTTCAGTAATTTCACTTAAATGACAATTAATAGATAATCTTCTTAGCCATTTAAGTGAAATTTCTGAACTTAAATATACAAGCTTGATAAAAATGATCATTTTAGAAGAAATTTCAAATGGCCCTTAGAGGCTTTTGCATCTGAACTCTTCATATATATATATATATATATATATATATATATATATATATATATATATATATATATATATATATATATATATATATATATATAAACTCTTCAGTATATACATGAAAATATTTATTAAATAGATACAAGCATGTGTGTGTATTTATATATATACAAAATAATTATACACAGTGCACCCACATATATTATGTACACACAACAACGTTTTGTTTTGGATGCGATTAATCATTTGACAGCCCTAATTATATTATATTATATTATATTATATTATATTATATTATATTATATTATATTATATTATATTATATTATATTATATTATATTATATTATATTATATTATATTTCATTTATTTATCAAAAAATTTTTTGAATAAATGTAGGCCTACTCTTTACTCCAGTACATTTGTGATGAGTAATGCAATCACTCATTACAATTCGCAACTTTTTCTGCAACAGTTTATTTCTGCTACAAGCAATATCACCATCTACTCAGGATTGAAGGTACCATATCTTGTGCGTTTTGCCCTTCCTCAACTTGTCAACAAGGCTACTTTACACAAATGCAAGTGCACTAGTGCATTAGCACAAATGCTAACTAACGCATTAGCATTTTGTGAATTGCAGGTGTTTCATAAATGAGGTGAGGACATGACTGCAGCTGGCGAGGCCGAAACCAGCACCAAGCTTCGACTCTTTCATTTTACTTCACATTATTTTAATTATCCATTAAATGGAAGAGACTATTTTTGAAGGATATTATTTTACTTATGCCCCTTATGAGCACTTGAGCTTAACTGAACTTGAGTGTTGGTATAGACATTTTAGAGACAGACTGTTGTAAGACCTTGGTTCATTGCATTTTTGAGCAACACTTAAGTATTGTTAAAATTAGATACTCTAAACTTTTACTCAGTCGGAATTGGTGACTTATAATGGAGACTCTTGAACATTCCATGAGCAGCTTTAGTTTTTAGTTTTTGAAAATTCTAATCCATGTTTACACAATAACAGCCTTGGTCAACCCAACATAACAGATCCCTCACATTTTATTGGCACCCAGCAGTTGATAGTCATGTTGTACTTTAGAACATGTTTCTGATTTGTAAGCAAATTTGCTGATTTGATCAGAGTATTTCAAAAGATGCAACCTTGATCTGTTCTGCCCATATGCAGTCTAGACACAGAAGCTTGATTATCGCATTAGCAAATCATTTCACTGAAATCATGAGGTGTTGTCTTAACAGTGTGCAACATATTTAAAGTCAGAACCAGAATTCATGTTATTTGAATTCATCACCCTTAAAGTCAGCATGAAAAAAAGTTTTGATTTTCATTTTGATTTTATGGTGATTTTAAGGCAATGTTTTTGGTTAAATGCCTAAAATAAGGTATGTTAACAAAAGCTCAAGATATTTTCAAGTTTTAATCTATGCCATTAAATAAATAAATAATGATTTTATTGAAGCTTTTACTTGAAAAATGTGGTTGCTTACAACTGACTATATGAGACTACTTACACTGTAAAAAAAATATTTTCAAGATTTGTTATCACAACATTTTTTCTTTTGTCAAATCTACTTAAATAATTTATTTAGTTCAGATAACATATTATTTTGAGTTTCTGATGATTAAATCAATCTCCTTCATTGTATTAACTTACATTTTCTAGTTCAATCAACTTAAAAAAATTTAAGGCATCCAGGTTACTAAATATTTTAAGTTAAACCAACAATTTTTTTACAGTGTAGATCTAGTCTCGTTGTGTTTATAAATGCATTCTATTCAAACTCAAACTTTGAGGGTAAATGTATTTTAAATTTCAAAAGGGTGGTGACATTAGAGACATGCGAACCATGGATTTTTACTTCTGCCAAATGTACTAAGGCTTCAAAATTCATGAACGCTGTGTTCATTTGTGAAGATTATCATTATAAACACAACGTGGGCCTATAAGAATTATAAACTTTTAATGGTCATGGAACTTATTTTCTGTAATAATCCAAAAGTCAGTGTGAAAATCGTGTGTTAAAGACTGACGAAATTGCTCTGTTTCTCTTTATTCTCAAACAAATTCTATTTGATCACTAGCTGTCTTAAAATGTTTTAAAAAGTTTCTGTGATTTTATATATATTATAGTTAAAAAATACTATCATAGACTAGCATGCAAGAATAGTTTATCATTGGTCATTAGATGCTTCCACTTCAAGTCATTTTACTTCCACTCAGAAGAATAATTATTGACTAATCTAAAACTGAGGCTGATATTTAATCAATGTTCCTGATTTATTTGCTTTGAATTACTAAAGCCTGAGATGTAGCAACATGTACTTTGATGTCAGACTGTACCTTTATCCTCGCTTGAGCACGTGTAAATGTATTGAGACATTCATATTTGCCAAATGGCAACCTAATGGAGGTATGTTTAAAATCCATTTTATATATTTTATTTCAAATGATTCACATGATTTCACATGATTGAGAACGACCAGACAATACCTAATTTAGCACTGCCATCTGCTGGCATTGTCTTCACACTTCACACTGAACTGGTTTCTCGACATCAAAAAAAAAAAGAAAGTCTGATATTCTTTGCCTGTACATAGTCATTTAAAATCTGAAATATATAACTAATATTGAATATCATTATATTTTGAACATGGACACAATACAACAAAACGTAAACCATAGTAGCATGCATTCAGACATTAGTCAAAAAAGGCAGATTTTATATGTATTAGATGTCATATAGGCCTATTTTTAAATCAGTTCGGCCAAAACAATGGGTTGATATTTTATGTCACAATTTCATTACTGCTGATTCCATGGGTGTTGCGGTGGGAGTTGTGGGACATGTTCCTAGCACTTATTTTTAGGCTCATAAATTGATAAATCAACATTTCCATGATCACTTGCATGGAAAAAAAAATCCTGTATGTATATCAGAACCCAAAACTTCCTTGTTAGTCCAAAAACAGCTTTTATTACTGCAAAGTACAAACTAGCTGTTTTTCCGAAACTTCTATCATTAGTAGTGCATACCTGTACATTGTACAGTGCACTTTCTCTACAGCATGTTTCCGATCAAGGAAAATCAAGTCACCTTTATATAGTGCCATATACACAGTAACCTACAGATTTCAAAGCAGATTTTTACAGTCATAAACAGGAAAATAATGATTCAGCGACAAAAAAGTTCAATGCTTCAGCAGAGTTCTAACAAGAAAATAGTGTCATTGTTCAGCTGAAGTCTGTTTAGTGTCTGATTCAAATCTGTTAAATAACTGTAAAGTTCAATTTGAAATGAGTTTAATTAGGCTAAACCATCATTGTTTAGTAGTACTATCAATTTAACCCTTTTGTAATTAAGGAGAGACCACTTAGACCACTTAGGATATTAAGACCATTACAAGATTTTTATTTCCAAAATAAACAATAGTAAAGTTTTATGATCTACAGTATGCACCAAGTGTATTTGTATTCCATAGTTTGTTTGCTGTGCCATGAACCACACATGTAATTTGCTATAAATGTAATTTGCTAATTGCTATAAGTTTTAAGGAGGACAGATATTGGTTTAGAACAGAACATTCCAGCAATGATTACAGATTGTGTACGACCAGATCAGTTTTGGGGAAATATGTGCTTTTAGCAACGTATCTGCTTTATCTGAAACTTCAAATTATAATTTCTATGCAGGCGGTCAGGCATGTGAAATATTCTCTTGACAAATAAAACTATATATTAGCATATTAATATCTTTTTTATGCTGACAAAATATAGCATATTTGCCTAATATGTTGTCACAGTGTCTGGTTTGTGTTTTCCTCCTGGGTAACCACCAGAGGTCCTCTTTCACCATGGTGTCATTCAATCATACTACATTTCCCATGATCCTGTTCTGTCACTCATTGAACAATGCACACAGCTGTTTCCTGTCACCTTAGTATCTGTGTGTAGCCTATATACCGGTATATACCCTGTTTGTGTAGTGTTTGTCAGAGTCCTTGTTACAACTTACATGTCATTTCACTTGCGAAGTTCTGATTTGCTGTTTTTTTGTTTTGTTCTTTTGTATTCCGAAGTGTTCCGAAACATTTCAAAACAGTTGCTCCAGAGATGTGTGACCTCTGACATATATAGCAATTGTAAGTTGCTTTTGGATAAGCATCAGCTATATGAATAAATGTAAAAGTAAATGTAAAATGTAAATAAATATGAAGCTTCATGAAGCAGTGTTTTGAAATTGCCATCACTATTTGTGTTTGGATTGACTATTTGGAGTTTGACTCTTGCCTGGGCAGGTTTTTGTGAGTACGGATTACCCCAATAAAATACTGCTATTGGACCTTACCATTTTCCTGTGTGTGTATCATGACACAAGGACTCCATCATGCATTGATCCAGCGCTGGTATGGGTTTTGTGTCCCTTCCCCAGCCACCGAGAGGGAGAATTCTCAATTTGTTTTGCGTTGTGGCCTTGAATCACTCAGAAGACCACTGTGTTTCCTGTGAATTCCGGAGGGCAGTGTCTACTCGCTTTCGAAAACAGCGGGGGAGAGGGAAGACTTGACAGTGCGGCCCGAATAATGTTCTTGAATAGCCCGCTGTTGTCCCAGAGGTCGTCCCCGAACAGCCCGCTGTGGTCCCGGATGACCCGACTTCGGTGGTCCTAAGCCCGGTGGTCCCTGATCCGGTTGTTCCAGAGCTGTCCACTATTGATCCTGTCACGGCCAAGCGGGCTGTCTTCACATTTTATGCAATGGCTGTCCTGCGTGCCTGGGCAGCACACACCTAAAGGATGGCTGCCTGCACTCCAGTTGGTACCTCGGACACTGTGCGTGAGCTGTTGTCTTGAGCTGCTGTGAGAGTCAGTGTCTGTTCCTTTGCCATGGCCGCCCGAGGGATCGTCCCCGTCGTGGCCCCCAAAGGCTCCTGACCATGCCATGCTCGCCTGATGGACTGTCGTCTGCTTCACCCAAGGGGGTAATCCATCAGCCGTAAGTTGAAGCTGCCTCCGGGGGCTGCCATTGTAGCATACTATCACCTGCTGTTAGCATCCCATTGACTCCCATTCATTTTGGCATCACTTTGACAGCGAATAACTTTACATTTGAGGCGTCCAAAGACTCCATTTATCCATTATTTATTTCTAAAGAAACACGACAATGTATAAAAGGCTCCATTACTTTGTATGTTACGTTATGGCCACGTAGAAGCCTTTCTTGTAAAAATAGGCTAAAAATTGCGTCATAACCACTCGACTGTCCGTCGCACAGTAGAGAATTACCGTATAGACTGAAAGAGAAGCTCGCACAGCCTCACAGGCAATCTTTAACTGTCTAAAGTCAGCCCATGGCATAAATAGAAGCAAAATGACAAAATAACTAATCAGAATACTTAACAAAAGTTGCTCCAGGTCGCGCTTTGCCGTCTCTGTGCACAATTAAAATTTCTCTTGGCACAGCTACTACAAGTCAGTCAGTTTGCTCACGTGACATCTACGTCGACTCGTCAAGCTCAGTTTGCGCAGAACGCTTGGCTATCAGGAAGTGAGTGCCCATGTTGAGCTTCAACTCGCTCCGTTGAAATCAACGGGGTCGCTGTGTCCATTTCTTTTACTGTCTATGGCTTCACCCTGGCTGCCCTATGGGTCATCTGTTTTGCCCTCAGCCGCCCAATGGACTGTCTGCTTAGCCCTGGCCGCCCGATGGACTGTTCCGAAAGGCCCCCTGGCCTTTTTTCAGTATTTGTCACTTGTTACATGTAGAAGTGACAAACTTGTCCTTGTTGCATGTCATGCCACTTCCGAAGTTCTGGTTTGCTGGTTTCTTGTTTTGTTCTTGTGCCTTTTCCAGTGTGTGTATCATGGCATATGTATTTGCAAAATCTACTACAAATCTTAAGATAATTATTTGTGATGTTTTGGAAAACCAGGTAGGTGTTCCTGTAAGGAGCTATATTGTCTCCTGAACCCTCAAAATTAACTTACCTAATCAATGTGATTCAGACATGATAATTATATTTTTGACTTGAATCAAACCAATGCAAGCAATGTTTCAAATGAGCTTCTAATGCTAGACTAAAGCTTTATTTAACGCGATCACTTCTACCAAAACCATTTTTAAACTAAAAATTTAAACAACCCTGGACGCCCGAGGGATCCCACAGCTCCGCTCTGGACGCCCCGAGGGTCCCACAGCTCCGCCCTGGACACCCAAGGGTCCCACAGGTACGCCCTGGACACCCGAGGGTCCCACAGCTCCGCCCTGGTCACGCCCACAGTCTGCTCCGCCCTGGACACCTGAGGTTCTGACAGCTCCACCCTGGCCGCGCCCCACAGCCTGCTCCGCCCTGGCCACACCCACAGCCTGCTCCGCCCTGGCCACGTCCACAGCCGTCTCCACCTCAGTTCCCTGAGCTGCCAGCTCCACCCTGGAGGTTCCTACTCCTGCGTCACCATGCCCACCGTCAGCCTCCAGTTTGTTTATCTTTATCTTCGCCGTGGCCGGCAAAAGACCCACGGAGGCCTGGAAAAAGTACCACCACGGCCGCCCGAAGGGTCCTCGTCGCCACGGCCGCCCGAGGGTCCCACAGCTCCGCCCTGGCCACGCCCACAGCCTGCTCCGGCCTGGACGCCCGAGGGTCCCACAGCTCCGCTCTGGACGCCCGAAGGTCCCACAGCTCCGCCCTGGACACCCGAGGGTCCCACAGCTCCGCCCTGGTCACGCCCACAGTCTGTCTCCGCCCTGGACACCTGAGGTTCTGACAGCCCCACCCTGGCCGCGCCCACAGCCTGCTCCGCCCTGGCCACACCCACAGCCTGCTCCGCCCTGGCCGCGTCCACAGCCGTCTCCACCTCAGATCCCTGAGCTGCCAGCTCCGCCCTGAAGGTTTCCAAAAGGCTTTGATCTAATGAAATTGATGTATAGATTTAGATTTGTTATGACTGGTTTCAGAGCGAACCGTGATTTACTAAACTGAATGAGTTACTGAGAATGCAGCAACAATTCAGTAAAAAGATAACAACGTCCTCCATTCAAGAACAGAGTTCCTCAAGCTCATCAAGACCAATCCAGTATTTCATAAGGGAGGTGGCACCAGTTTCACAGGAAAAATTAAACAAGCTGGTTCTGAATTTTGTTTTTCAGGGGCTTCATCCCCTCAGTATTGTTGAAAGGGCAGAATTTAAAGAATTATTCAAGCAGATACTGCCTTCAAGGCATGTGATGACTAGAAAGACATTAGTCAGAATGCTAGAGGATCAATACATTTCCATGAAGGCAGATATGTGTAAAGTTTTGTCTGAGCAGGAATTTGTAGCAACAACCACAGATGCATCGATCTCTACAAATCACAAGAGCTATCTGGGAGTCACTGTCCATTGGATAAATTCAGACACACTTACCATCTCTTCCGGGGCTTTAGCTTGCCGAAGGATAAAGGGAAGGCACACTTATGACACTCTGGCAGAGATGCTTGAAAGTGTCCACATGGAATTCAACATTCAAAACAAAGTTGTGTTAACCACTACAGACAACAGTTCAAATTTTGTAAAAGCATTTAGTGTGTTTGCAGCTGAAGGAAAAAGTGACTGAAGATGAAGAAAGTGATGAAGAGGCAGATGTTGAGTTCACTGATGTTGCAGCATTTCTACAAGACCAAAAAGGATGACTACCACTTGCCAGCCCATCAACGCTGTGCCTGCCATTCTCTCCACTTGGTTGCAACCAAAGATGCTGAGGCAGCTGTGGAAGATTCTTCATTTAAAAAGATTTCAAGGACCGCTTTCGCCAAATGTCAAAGCCTTTGGAATAAGCAGAGTAGAAGCACCCAAGCTTCTGACAACATTAAAGACAAACTTGGATGCATGCTGGTTGTGCCTAATGTAACAGCGTTGGAACTCTACATATAATGCAATGGATCGCATGAAAACTTGCATTGAAGAGAAACCTCAGGAGCTACATGATGTTTGTGAGAAAATGGAGAAGTCATCAGAGATTACATTCATCAAAGAATATGTCATGGTGAGTTTGAACTAAGATGTTTGAATCAATCATTTTATGAAAATATTTGTGGTGTTTCATATGAACCCCATTTTTGTCAAATACATTTGTTTTGGTATATACTGTACTTTAAATACAAATTTTATTAAAACCAATTACTTTAGTAGCCTAAGTCTTTAGTAAATTATTTTAAAGGGAAATTCCACCGTTTTTTTTCATATTAAACAATGTTATTTCCTTAACTAAGACAAGTTGATGCATAACTCTCTCGTCTCATTGAGTGCACGCACTGAGATGACAGAGGTATGCATCAACTCAACTTAGTTAAGAGAATAACAGTTTAATATAAAAAATGGTGAAGTGTCCCTTTAAAGTTAATTACCTATTAATAACTCTTAAGAATATAATAATCAACATGATTTATGCATTCTGTGATTTTCATCATGTATTTTTGCACTCATGCATACAGCCATGTTTTTTGTGTAATTTCACAGATGATGGCACCAGTGTCCAAGGCCCTAGATGTTCTCCAGTTCGGACAAAATGGCGTACCTTGGAGTCTTGGTCCCCACAATCAATATTCTAGTAGAGAAATCCTCCAATATTGGAGGACACTCAAGCAAGAAAACCTCCAATATTGTGGGCCATTAGTTAATGCCATCATCAGTGGTGTGAACAGAAGGTTCAGTTACCTTTCCGGTAAAAAGTATCTCATGGCAACGGCTTCACATCCTATGTTTCGTATGTCTTACATACCAAATGAAACAAAAAGATGACATCATCTTAAGACTAATACAGGAGCTTTCGGCAGCACACAGTTCACATGTTGCAGAGACAATTGTTTCAAGGAAGCCAGAAAAAGAAAGTGATGAGATCACAGACTACTTCTCCAGAAACCAGGAGAATGTTTTGGATGAATTGAACATTTATCTACAGTCTACAGCAAACACACCTGACATTGCTTTCCAGCATCTATCAAAAATGAAGAGAGTCTTCATTAAGTGCAATACTGGTGTCCCTGCCAGTGCTGCATGCGAGCGGTTGTTTAGTGTTGGAAAGGACATTTTTCTGCCAAAACGCAACCGTTCTTTCTGACAGTCATTTTGAGAAACTTCTCTTGTGTCGAATTAACAGGTCAGGCACTTCTGCTTCAGTTTAGTCAAGAGAACAAATTGAGTTGACTATACATTTTTTATTGCCTGCTCTTATTAGAAGAAACCTCAATTCTCGAACTGATGGTGTGAAACCATTCCTGTTTTGCTAGAGTGGAATAAACAATAACAGTGACTAACTTTGCCAGTTCAACTAAAATACTTATCATTTTTCAAGCATTCTTGTTTTCCAGTCGGACAAAATGGCGTACTTTGGAGTCTTGGTCCCCACAATCAACATTCTAGTAGAGAAATTGCAGTCACTCAAGCAAGAAAACCTCCAATATTGTGGGCCATTAGTTAATGCCATCATCAGTGGTGTGAACAGAAGGTTCAGTTACTCGCCCTGGAGGAGCTCCAACAGGAGTCTGACCAGGGGTGTAAGCCCACAACATCTGCGGACGAGGGGACCAATTCCATGGGAAAGGAGGACTGGCTGATGAACTTCAGTGAGGAGGCTACATTTCCCACCCTATCCCACCCATCATCTGCATCTTCATCATCTTCTGATCTGTTCAGTGACCGTATCCGCCCTGCCTTCTGTCTGGTGACACCCATCTCAGTCAGTCCTCCTACCCCGCCACTGCTGGATGTGTGCAGCCCTGCACCGTCTACGAGGAGTCTCCCCAACGTCGAGCTGCAGGTCAGCCCTTCATCCACAGCGCCTGTGCATGAGGATCCTTTGGCTTCACCTCCAGCCTCGGTCCTCTGCACTCCATCTTGGCCTGTCGACCTGCCGGCTCCGTCTTGGCTCCTCCCACCTGCGCCTCCACCAGAGACCCTCGAACCTTTGGCTGCAGTGGGTTCCCTTGTCCTGCCGGCTCCCCCTTGGTCAGTCGTCACTCTACCTGTACCATTGACTTACGGTCAGGCCTCTACGCTCCATCCCTCCACCCCTTTGGCTGCAGCGGGCTCCTCATTTCCATTCTGCGTCACCTCTGTCCTCCCTCACTCCACCTCCGCCTCAGCTCTCGGACACTCTGGCTACAGCTCCAGCACTCGTCGCCGCGATGTCGCTGGGGTCTCCTATTCCTGCGATGTCGTTGGAGTCCAGCGGCTCTCTGTCTGCGCCGAGAGATCCTGCCAGAGTCTCCGTTGGTCATCCCCCAGCTGCCGTCAGTCTCCTCACCATCTGGTCTCTTCCCTCCATCCACTCCATCTGGTCTCTTCCCTCCATCTACACCATCCCCATCAAGGCCATCAGGGAATCGTCATCGTCCCTTCACCACCCTGTCACTCCAGCCTCTCTCATCACCGTCGCGTCCTCCCCGGTCCCCCCTCCATCATTTTGTTACGACGCACCTTGCCGGAGGGGGGCGATATATCACCATCCTTGGACTGTCTGTGTGTTTTAAATTTGCCATGTGTGTTCCTCGTCTGAGTTTCCCGCCATCAATCCGTTTCCATGGACACTGATCACCTCCCTCACAGCTGCCTGTCATTCTGTAATCACCCTCACTGAGTATTTAAGTTCTGCCTGTCTTCACTTCAGTGTCCGATATTGTTCGTGTCTACACGCTGTCTAACCTGTCTGCCTGTTCCTGAGTTTCATTTATTAAAATAGTGTTGGAGTACTTGGAAAATACTTGGAGTAGCTATGGATGCCTGAACATAATACAGCATTGGTCAGCATAAAAGAAGCGTTCACTGAGGCTACAGTGCTAAAGTTCTTTGACCCAAGACAGCAAATTGTGCTTCAAACAGATGCATCAAAGGATGACCTCATGCATGTTTGGGACAAAAGGACGTCCTGTCACATATACGCAAACAGTCAGATAGATTCTGGGTGCAATTATGCGCAGATTGAGGAGTGACTGGTGGTGATTTTGCTGATCGTAAATTTCATAAGTATTTGGAGCATCTGTAATCGTACATTCTGATCACAAGCCGTTGGAGGCAATTTTCACAAAGCCCCAGGGACAAGCTCCAGCGCGTTTGCAAAGAATGCTTCTGCAGGTGAGTTACATTCCAGGAAAGGACATGCTTATCGCTGACGCTCTGTCTGGGGGATTTCTGTCTGGAGACAGGCTACATGATGAAGACATGGATGGTGAAGAAACGCATGAAAGGCTTAAATCGGAGACAAATGCAGATAAAACATCTACAAAGCTAAGAGACGTACACTGAACAAAATTATAAATGCAACAGTTTTGTTTTTGCCCCCAATACAGTAAAACTGCACATTTTAGAGTGCCATTTTATTGTGGCCAGCCTAAGGCAAACCTCTTCAATAATCATGCTGTCTAATCAGCATCTTGATTTAAGGTGGATGGATTATCTCGGCAAAGGAGAAGTGCTCACTAACACAGATTTAGACAGATTTGTTAACAATATTTGAGAGAAATAGGCCTTTTGTGTACATAGAAAAGTCTTAGATCTTTGAGTTCAGCTCATGAAAAATGGGGGCAAAAACTAAATTGTTGCATTTATAATTTTGTTCAGTATACCTGTATGGCCTGTTCACAAGAAATAGCTTGACAAGGATTTGAGGAGTTATTGGCTTATCAAAGACACACATCATCACATCATCTGTGATGATGACAGATGACAAATTCATCAATCCAAGAGGTATGTGGCCAGTAATACTGCAAAGATTACATGCAGCTCATCAAGGAGTACAACACACCAAAGAACATGCACAGTAACTGTACTGGCCAGGCATGTCCACAGAGATCCAGACTATGGTCGAAAGATGTACAGTCTGGCAGCAGCTAATGCCAAAGAACCAAATAGAGCCATTGAAACCCCATGAACTGCCAGAGCTCCCATGGTACAAGCTAGGTTGGTAATTTCTCCTTACTGTTGATTGATTACTTTTCAAAATATCCAGCAGTTTAACAGATTCCTGACAAAGCTGCACATCCAGTGGTTGGACCCACGGTCTAGCTGGATGGCAGAGTGGTCCATAAAAACAATCAAGCTAATGCTAAAGAATGCAAGCTCAGATGGATTCACATTTTGCACTTCACTGAGAAACACCCCGGTGACTGGTCTTGGATCACCAGCTGAAATGCTGGTGGGCTGGGTGTTATGGAGCACAGTCCCAAAAGCCAGTGTGGCTCTGAAGCCCAAGCACCCTAAAGATGTTGAATTGGAACACAGCTTTAGTTGGAATCAGTTGTGAGGTGGTACCTCATGTGTTTCCATAATGTAGAGGCATATGATTTCCAATGCTTTGTGCTTTTATTGTGAAATTCATTAGTATACTTTTTTCCAGATATAACTAATCCAAATCTGGATTTGCTATTGTTTGTTGTTGAACTGAATGACATGAGCTTGTGTTTGAGCTCCACACACCTTACTGAAAGCCGCGCAAACTTCTTTCTTGAAAAACAAAATTACACACGTAATCACTTTAAATGTGTGAAGTCAGCAGCAACATGAGTCCACATCGCCATCAGATTTGCCATTGAAAATACAAAGCAGTTATCAGTTCGAAGCACATGAGCACAGCTTTTGCCCTGTTTTTTTTTCCTTTTCTTTTTTTTCTGGATGTACTTCAGCACTTATTTTTTCCAGTAGCGGCCAGTAGAGGCCAGCAGAGACCACTGTTAATACAGGAAATGCTAGTGCTATGAGTATGGCTACACATGGTAATGCTAAGTTTTACAGTTTTTTAAAAATTGCTTACACACAATTTCTAAAACTATGGCTCAATTTCTTGTAACATAATTTATGTTACGGTTATTAAACTGAACAGAATCAAAAACTGAAGTGACTTACTTGAGCTGAATATTGACACAATTGTCTTGTTTGGCCAAGCTGCTTCTCAGGTGATTTTGAATTTGCTACTAATGCGAAGCTGCTGTGAAACAATATATATTGTTGCTGGTATGCACATTCAATATTACATACAGTAAATATATATACATATGTATTTAAACTATAAACAGAAATTTAAGGGGTAAAAATAATGTATTTATTTCTTAAAACTGAGTTTTGATTTCTGTGTGATCAATTTATTTATATGTGTTTTCACACCTTTTCATTGGGTTTAGGTCGTCAGTGAATGAGTGTGGGATGTAGAGAACTGTTTCAATTTTTGTAAAAAGTTAGTTTTTCAACTTCAAATAGAGTGTAAAAACGTATAATATGCTTGGAGATATTCGTGAAATTATTACTGTAGTGTCTAATAAGCCCATGAGGGCTGGTGTTTGACACTTAAATAAACAAATGCAAAGTACATTTTTGCTAAAATGATTGCTAATTCCAAAATGAACAAGACCTATGAGAGATTCACGCTATACTATATTAATATGACATTTTAAGTGATTAGAGCTTGATAGGTTTGATTAAATTACTAAATTTACATTATTTTTGCACAACACGAATCGACAGCTCATTATACTTGAAATAGTTCACCCAAAAATAAAAAGTGTCATCATTTACTCAATCCCATGTCATTCCAGTCATGTATGACTTTGAAGATATTTGAAGAATATCTAATCTTAGTGTTGTTGTTTTTTCCTCCTTACAATAAAACCAGTGGGGTACAATGTTATTTTTTTGCACCCAAGGGACATTCAAAAAGTTTATCTCTGTGAAAAAAATAGCCTGTAATACTCAAAATGTAGTTTGTTTGTGTACATCCATGTGTGTGTGTGCTTGCAGTTGTGTGGGTGTACATGTATCCACAAATGCAGACCTTTATCTTTGCAAGCACACATGTAGATATGTGAACAATAACATGCTCCTGAACACTAACTGTTTCTTGTTTTCGATGAATGGTCATTTTTTAACAATATAAGCTTAGACGTCACTTATTCAAAAATAAATACGAAATCTGTCCTAATTGAATTAAAACAAGTTGCAAAAAGATTGAATCCAATATTTGGTGAAAATATAGCATAACAAGAGATTCATAAAGATTTTTTTTTTTTTTTTTTACGATAATCATTTTTGACCAGAAATACCACAAGGTGAACACTGCCATTTTGTACCATTTTAGTCTAATGCGATAACATTAACTAACATTTTCGGATTAAAAGAAAATACTCTCCTTTGTGTAAGAAACACAACCCACTCCCGAAATATGGTTTGGAACCACTTGAGGGTGAGTAAATGATGACAGAATCTTTATTTTATGTAAACTACCTCTTTAAGTATTGAACGTTAAATGAAACGTGGCAACACTGCGCATTACACATCGTTTTCCCTCAAAGCAGATGAAAAGAATCTGTGTTGATGTCTTCACCCATCACACAGTGGAACATATTGCTTACTAGTGGCACAATGAGCCTGGGTGACTTTAGTTACACGTTCCTGTGGACTGGCAGACTGTAACAATGGCTACAGAGGCCCTGGTCCCTACATCTATGTGATAAGGCCATGATCTGGTTTCACTCCATCCTGCTGGTGCTGATTGACATCCTTGAATGCAGCTTTTGATGCAAGGCTCCAGTTTAATTAAAGCATTTACCCAGAGATCTGCAGAGAGGTCTGCTGATAAATACTGAATGGAGTTCATCCACTGGTGTCCACGGCATGATGGGAACAGACTAGAACTTTGTGGCTGGATGCAGTTAGGCAGAATTCTGAGTTTTGCCGTGCTTTCAGATCTTTTTATTGGGTCTGGTTGAGGAAAGTAGTTCCGTGGAAGGCCCGGGGCTTTCTGCCACAGCAAGCTCTGCCAACACGGTTGAGCCTCTGTGGCCCTGAGTAACGGGCAGTGTGAGATTTCACACGGTCGAAACATGGCACTGACTCTCTGGTGTCAGGGTGGCAGTGTTAGAGCGAGGCGGGATCAGCTCTCTATCCACTGGGGCTGATATCAGGGTGTCAGGCTACCTGTGTGGGCTTGCAGGAGTGTTATAAAGTCACTGGCAATCCATCCGCCCGCTGTTGCGACCCCTGAACTCCATAGCCGTCTCTGAGCTTGAATGCCCACGGTTCCCTGTAGCTTTGAAGCGAGGCACTCTTGCAGTGCACTTCTGTCCTGATGTGTCGGTGATGAAATCGATGGTGAAAGGGAAAGCTTAATGTAGACTTTGCTATCTGCATTCCGTGGCAACTGCTGCCCAACAACAATGTGCGCCGATAGCTTGTATGGCATCTGAGAGAGGGGGCCGAGTTGAGGGCGGGCAGAAACAGGTAACTGATACCCTTCTGTCACCTGTTCCTTACACCACCACTGACAACAAGGACCCCCATTCACAACCCACCCGCCTATTCTTCCCTCCAACTATGAATAAGTAATCATTCCATCCAAGAGGCGGGCAGGGAACTTGGACTAGACCATTTCATGTGGCAGGCGCGGGTAAAGCGATCCCCCATCATAGGGAACCAGAGCCGGAGAGGGCCTCTTCTTCAGCCGGTCTGTAACCCAACCTGTGGCTTTCGCTCTCTCTGTTTACCTGCTGCATCAGGCAAGCCCTTTATTCCAGTGAGTGGCAGCTCAGAGGGGCTCACTTTCACCTCTGTACCATGGCACATTGTAATATTTAATGGCAAACAAGATTGAGGGGAAGCATGGGTAACTGGACCCAACGTTTTCCACCAAGAAATGGAGGTTAAAAAGGCAGTTTTGTCTTGACTATTGTTCTAAATATTCAAAAAATTCTACATTTTACAGAGAACAGGTCTTGGGTTTAATTCATTTGAAGTGCTTGTGCTCAGAGTTACAGTGCACTTCCAGATTGAAGAAAACAATTCCTGCTATCTCTTGTTCTGGTCATCCACATTGATTTTCTAAAAGAGTTTGCAGATTTTCTTTCAGATTGATTGGTCAATAAGGATAGTGCATCATATATAGATTGATTATCATATATACCATTGATTGTTATATTGATGCGATGCATTAGGACTTGAGTTTAGGCTCACTAAATCAGGCTCACTAAATTAGGCTTTTGGGATCAAACAAAATGTCAACAGTCCAGGGGTTACAGTCCCACCATACACCAGACCAGGGGTTCTCAACTCTTGCCCTCCGGGTCCAATTTCCAATTCACCTGTCTATAACTTACTAGAAATTCTGAAGAAATTGATTAGCTTGTTCAGGTGTTTGTTAAGGGTTGAAGTAAAACCCTGCAGAACCCCAGCACTAGTCTTTTTTAGATCACTTAGAACTGATGTTACTGGTTCTGTTATTGCACCTCAAAGCAATGATTGTACTCATTGTCCCATCTCGTGCTCCCTGTGTCTAGCTGAGATTAGTTCTATTACATCACATTCGTTGACTAGGTATAACCAGCGCTGGAAGTGGAAAGAGATAAAGTGCCAGTACTCCCCCATGGAGTCAGGAAATCTATCAATTTTCACTGGAGGAAAATAATAGTGTAATGAGGGGTGAACACAGTCTCTTTTTGCTCCTGCATTACTTAATGTATATTGATTGTTAATATAATCAATATAATCATATAATCAAGAAAGTAGAAAGAGGCCTATGTTACCAGCAAAAGAAAAAGTGAGGATGAGGCAATGTTACAGCTTAAAATATAGAAGTGTCGGTACTGCGTACGGGCCACTTCAAGCACTCATAACCACTAAAGACAAATAACCTGACTGATCTGTCTCTACTCTGTGAGCATAATAATTATTTTAGACTAGAAAGACACATTCTTGTTATATTTTATAAAAGTCTTCTCCAGAGTGTTCTGTCCTTTGGCCTTATCTATGTGTTTGGTAACATGCATGTTAAAGACCAAAGGAAACTGCAGTGCATGATTAGGATGGCCAGCGGGATCATTGGAATTGACCAGGTGTCGGTAGCTCAGCTGTACAATGAGCTTATCATAAAAAAAAAAACTGATCAAATCCTCAAGGATCCTACTCACCCTCTACATCAGAAATTTATGAGAAGTAATAGGTCAACTGGAAGAATTATACAACAGAAAATTAGAACAGAAAGGTACAATAAGTCATTTGTACCTACAGCGATCAGATTGTATAATGACCAAGTCCATCGCAAGTTGTTATAGTTTTAGTCTTTTGATAATATTATACTTTTTTTAGCATTAAACGTTGGATTGTGAATTGTCAATTCTGCAGTATTGTTATTTCTTTTTGTGTTTATGTGTTGTTTTTATGTTATTTTTTAATGTTTTTAGAGAATATGCTGTGACAACAGCGCATAATGAATGACCACATGAATTTTCCCCTTCTGGGATAATAAAGTTTACCTTGACCTTGATCTATAATGTCTATTATATCTATTATCCGTCATTTTAATTTTCATATTTTGATAAAACTTATAATAGCTTTTGTTTTCATTCACATTTTAATCATGAACGTACAGGATGTGTATATAGGGTAGATTATTTATTTATTTATGGACAGAACAGATGAACAAAATTGCGTTCAACACAAAGCAGTTTTTTTCGCACTGAGAGCGGAGGCAATTAAAACACAACCTTTTGTGTCTGAACAGGAAAATATAAACAAAGCAATAAATTACAAAATATAATTCCGACTACAATAAGTACATAAAATATTTACTGAACTAAATTCAATCAATGCTGTGTAAGCCTATCTGCATGAACTCAAACCTTCCTCCTGGTCCGCATCGACTTAAACTGGGTGCTCGTCTGTGCGCAATCAAATGCACCAAGGGAGACTGATGCAGAGGCACTTGTCATACATTTCTGTCCTTGCCTCTTGACTGTTTTAATTTTGTTCTGAAACCGTGCTCCGCTGCCACACTGCGACTGAATTACTTGCGCCACTTCAGCAAAAGTTTTGTAGTCTGGATGGAAACATTTCTGCCTGAGAAGTGATCAGAAGTTTGCATGAATCTCTGAATATGGGATATGCAAGTACTGCTTCACCGGGAGAAAATCCTGCAGCATGCGCTCCTTCTGCACCATTGGCACAGCTGCATCCCTCTTCGTCCATATTCACAAACGTCATCTGCATCTAGTCTATAGGTCTTCAATGTGCGGTCAGTGCTTAGATAGCCAGATGCATTGAGTATGGTGTCAAGGTCAGTAATGAGACCCACATTCTCCAATAAGAATCTTTTTCTGAATTATTTGGTGAACTCCACCATATATTCTGTATATACTGTACTTCTGCCTGTGTCAGCTTAATGTCTCAGAACTTGCCATCTTGTAATACCTTGTTGAATTCTGTCTCCGCCTCACCTGGCCCATTCATCAAGACCTCCAGGCTATAGGGTCATGTTGGATGTGTGAGTTGTTAACATCATTTTTATGGAACGTGAGATACATGCGGTTCACCACGGCCAAGACAACAGACAACAGGTGTGGTATGGCAGGGAATTGTTTGGATGTGCTTTCTTATACCCTCAGCTACCGTTCAGTTTTTCGCATTTTCCTGCTTTTCAACTCCGATACCACAGAAACCCAATTGGCACGTATGCTCTTTACTGCGCTCTCCAATGACTGCCAGCGTGTAGCCGATGGTTGTTTTAGGCTCAACATGTCTTCATCCATTTCGTTTAGGAGTTTGTTTAATCGGTTTGTTCAAATGGTATGTTTATAGTATTATAACACCATCACATTCGCTTCATCACTTCCCAGTCCAACTACCCGATCCATAGCTACACCATGGCATGGCCTGACAAATATTTTATTTTTGCTGTGATACGTTCTGCTGTGCCACAGTGTATTACATGATTCCCAGTGAACACAGTTTCAGGCTCCCCTCTCTGCTGTGTCATGTAAGTGATCACCATTTTCTCAACCATGATATAAGTCGTTTCATCAACTACTATCTGATATATATTCTGTTGGCGATGTGATCATCCACAGCGCTATTTATGGTCATTCCTATAGCCTCCTAGCCTAGAAATCTCAGACGCACCCTAGCGGCAGCAAAAATTATTTTGCAGCAAAGTGTGGTCTAGCAACTCTCCATTGACTTTTTAGCTAGAAAACCCCAACTCTGGAAGGGCCAATCACATCGTGTATAGAGTCGGCGGCGGCTTAACAAAATGACGACAGAGTTATTCGGTTTTAAGTCGTTCATCCTCGGATGCGGCCAGCGCCGAGAGCGCTGTTACAAAAAAGCTGTGGCGAAACGATCGTCTTGTCATATTTGCCACGCTCGTGCTGTGTCGTCAAGGATAAAGGCTTTACTCCGTGTCAGCGCGCGCTCTGATCGGTGCACGGACCTCTCCCGAATCATCTTCACCACTCCGAAGTGCCACTACTCCACCTCCGTTTCCCTTGTAAGCTGATATTAGTATTTAAACATTCTCTATGATATTATTTTTTAATGACACACTGTCTCTTTCTCTCTCATACACACACACAAATACAACCAAAAACTGTCTCTTTCTCTCTCACACGTAGGCTAGTTATAAACTCTTTAGACTTTTAATGATTAGTGTTTTATTTTTAAAGTTTGTGGGTCGTGTAAAAAAACAAAAAAATCTCTTATTTTGGGATGGATTCCGGGAAATCTCCCTTATTTTCAATGTTCCATTGTGACAGCTGGACTGGATACAGTAAAAGTTTAATATATCAACCATAGATATCAACTTGCTCTGCTGAGTACTCGTTGCTCTGATTGGCTTTAGCGCTATTCAATTGCGTGCAGAGAGAATTTGAAAGACAACCGTTTATCCCGCCCCTCGGATTGAGCCCTGTCAATGAAGAGTTTCCAGACCTAAAATCTTGATGTAGGTCTGGCATGCCAGGCTAATAGCTTCCTTCATCTGACTGACAGTCATGTGGTTGGCGTACGTGTGTGGACTGTCCATCCTACTGCCATTACAACATCCTACATCCTTACAACATCCCTCCTTTGGACATCCTACAGACTGCAAGAGGTGCATTAGGTTATGATATTGATGGATTGGTGTTTGTATTTGTCATATGCGACACAACCTTAAACCATGTTTTTAATGCCTTGTTACAGGTAGCCTGTGATTTTTCAACATGTTTGACCATTTCCACGCTCTGGTTGACCACCCGTAAAGCTTTGATTTGCCAATTTGATTTGCCTTTGATTTTGCCACCTTCCCCCCTCAGTTATGCCCACACTGAACACGGAACTCCCTCCTGACCTCCTTGCTGCCGCTTGGTTGCCCCGTAACAGCTGTCGGTGACTGATAAATGTTGTCTATTTGTCCTTCATCCTCCACTGCATCAGTTCCTCTTTTTTCACCTTTATTAACAACATCACAAATATTTGGCCATTTGAAAAAAACTTCTTAAACTCAGCTGCCGTGAAATTTTTGGAACTGTATTCAGACAAGAGACAAGATAATACAATTAATATGCCACAACTGGACAGTTGGAGTTGGAATTACAGTTACAAATTACAATAGATTTGCAATTTTCTTGGTGGAAAATTTGAGGTCAGGTGTGACCTCAGCGGAAACAATTATTCTGTATTAATTATAAAATACTGTTTCTTGCATATAAAGCCCTAAATTGTCTAGCTCACTCTGCAATCCATCACTCTCGTTTACGTCACAAAACGTACAATTATATTAGATAAAAATGGTATGATCATCATATGATAAAAATTATGAACAAAAGCTATGCTAATTCATCCCCTTTGCTTCTCTGTTTCAACCTCAAGATGCCCATCCCTGGATAACTATAGATTGTGCCAGCTCCTGTCCAGTCTTTGCTATATTTTTAGGCGAGGCAGACAAGTACAAAGATAACTTTTAACTTTCATCCTTATATTGTAATTTTATACTTGTAATCACTGAGCAAGTTGTAATGGCTGCCTAACACGTTTGCTATGTCTGTTTAACTGTAGACTAATACATGACGTATTGTTTTATAGCCATGCATTACTGCCATATGGACATTGCTTTGACGCACTCATCTCTAGCTTATATCAGAATACTTCCTAAATGTTTACATCTAAACCAGAATTTTCCCTAATGATGCATTGAAACAATATGTATTGTGAAATGTGCTATACAAATATACTTGAATTGACTATTATTCAGAGAGTTATTTTTATTTTATTTTATTTATTATATATATTTTTCAACTATAAAAGGGCAACACAAGTGTGACCCTGTGTCCTTTTCAGGATGTCTTTCCGCTTGTGCATTTCTGGATGCGGTCGTTCCCTGGTGCCAGCAGACTGTCACAATAGTTGCCTCTTGTGTTTGGGCATTCAGCACGCTGAGGCAGCTTGGTAACACTTTATAATAACTACACGCTATTAATCATTTGTTAAGCATGAGTAAACAGTTAATTCATAATTTATAAAGCATTAGTTATAATGCATTTAGTAGTGGTTAGTTAACTATTTTGTGAGCTGAAAGTGAGGACTATTCATGCCTTGTAAAGCATTAAAGGCGCATCTTCTAAACAGTAAAATGTAACAACACAACACAGTGATACAGAACATAGAAAAATTTAACAGCCTTTAAGTCTGATCCAGAATGGGCTGCTATGCTTTCCCAGGCCGCCGAGAAGGTCGGGGTTGTGTGGAACCCCCCACCACTTCTTAAGCCTTCTTGGTTGGGCGATTGGTTCTCGGGGCGGGCTGTGCTGGTTCTCAGCACGCTGCCCCGGGACCATTCTTTCCGGAAGTGCATGAGGAACTTACTAGGAAGTGGACGGCGCTGTATAGTGCCAGAAGCCATGTGGCTAGTGGCTCCTCCCTCCTTACCACCCTCAATGGCGGAGCAGCTAAGGGGTATGTGGATGTCCCGCCAGTGGAGAGTGCCATCATTATGCAACTGTGTTTGGCGTCTGCTTCCTCCTGGTGAGGCAATCCACACCTCCCGTCCAAGGCTTGTAAATTTTCCGTCCAGTCTCACGGCGAAGGCTTACAGAGCCTGTCGACCGGCTACTTCTGCCCTCCATGCCATGGCGCTTCTGCAGGTCCACCAGACCCAGGCGCTCATGGACATGAACAAGGGTGGTTCTGACCCAGAGTTCCTCAGGGAGCTTCGTGTGGCAACTGACCTTGCTCTCAGAGCGACGAAAGAAACCGCACGTTCAGTCGGTCAGGCACCAGGCTCCCAGGTGTCCACCTTCAGTCAGATGGTCCAGGAGCACCACCTTTGGCTCAACCTGGCGAACATGAGGGACACCGATAAATATCGGTTCCTGGATGCCCCTCTCTCCCAGGTTAGGTTATTTGGCAACGCGGTCGGCCGCTTCAAAACGCTGCTACAAGGCAAGCATGTACTGATCCGTACGGACAGCACTGTGACCGTTGCCTCCCCCTTCTTAGGCTGGAGCCACCCCATTGACATTCCATAGATTGCACCTCCCCTACCAGCCAGTCCATATGTGTATTCTCCACATGTTACCTCTCTTCAGGCAGGGTGTGGCTTCCGCTGCATCACCTTTCCCTGGAAAGGCACGTTTTCCCAGTGTTATCCAAGAGCTCCACTGTGTGGGTTATAATGGAGCAGCAGTCCGAACTCTCTCTACGCAAGCCTTCCGCCCCAGCCAGTTGGGGGTCTTTAGTAGGGCACTGGATGTGGCAGCAACCGATGGCGTTTTCCATGGGATCACAATTACGTTGTCACGTCGACGTCACGTCTCCCGTTCCCTCCTTTAGGGAACGTCTCGGTTACGTATGTAACCCTCGTTCCCTGAAGGAGGGAACGGGAGACGTGACGTCCCGCCGCCACTGACCATCGCTGTACGGCCGTTACAATCGTGGCTCCTTGAAAAACATTGAGTGCATGCACCCTCTACCTGTTTATTCCCACGCTGCGGGACGGGCCGCGTGATGCTTCTCACGCACGCCAACATTCATTGGCTCGTTCTGTAGACACTCGAAGTTGAGAGGGGTAGGAATCTTCCTGAAACTTCACCCATCATGAATGAGACGCCATCCAATAGCAGGGCAAATGAGATGTGATGGGCTAAGGACTCTAGGGCATTTCTCACAGGCATGTGACAGATCTTCAGTACCCCAGCCCTGGTACACAGCTTCAAAAACTCCTCCACATTCCACTCCAAAAGATGACCATCCTAGTTCAGAGACACCAGCTGGTTCTTGGGATGGAGAGTAATTCCCGCTGAGTTTGTGGTGTGTTCTGTTCTTCTGTCAAAGGATTCAGTCCTGTGACAGCATCTAACAGTCTTTCTGTCATGACAACTCTCGGAGAGACTGGCTTGGTTATGGATATGGTCAGGGCTTGACATTAACTTGTTTTGCTTACCAGCCACTGTGGTTAGTGGTTTTCCAAAGTTACTAGCCACTCATCTATTTCACTGGCCAAAATTCTGACATAGATACCATAGGGAAAAACTTCAATATCGATATTTGGCAGTCAGTATATTAGGCTGCTGTCACTTTAAGACATGATGCACCACAGACCCATTATACTGTTTTATTTAGCCAATATACTTGTCTTTATATGCACGCACTTTGGGTGTGAGCACAAAATCTGAAGGAATGAGTCAAATTAAGCTTAATATGCACAATCGCATGCCAAAATCCAACCGTATAACACTAACAATATTCATCTGGTGCAAATGAAATGAGTGAGTAAATGGACGCAGGTTTGTGTGTGACTCAGAGTGTGAGAACTTGCAGTCGGTATTGTGTATCCTGTGCAAGAGTTTTAGATATTTCAGTATCAAAATATTCAATATTTTTGACAACACTAGATTTGCATTTATTATATCAGACGCTTTCAGAATAGGAGTGACTGCATTACACGCCACTGCTGAATTCCACCCACATTTTTTTGTCAAAAGGGATAAACAGATCGTCGCCTGAGACAGCAGAGAATAGCCAGAGTAAGCCAAAAGTGTGTAACATTGTCACTGTTTCTGTACCACAGTCCATTATAAACCACATCAAGGATAACGTTTACAAAGCCATAGTCAGGTGAGGATCAAGGGTCTTAATGTATAATAAAATAATAGTAATCTGCTGATTGTCTCACAAACGTAACCAGTACATTTCTCCCCACATAGCAAACCAATAATACGAGGGGAGAAGAACCACATGAAGCTATGCAATAGGGATGTGACGGTGAGGATATTTTCTCACCAGTTAATCGACGTGTGATCGACGTGTTTCATTCTCTTCGATCATGTTGATTATCTTGTCTTTGACTTAACAAGTTTCATTTCATTTCATTTAGTTTATTTATATAGCACAAATAAACACAACAGAAGATGACCACTGTGCTGTAAATACAAGAATAAAAATATAAAAACACAACAATAATACAAAACTAGCAAGCAATAAAACACTACGTTTGCATTATTTATACCAGGGTTGAGTGAAATGAGCAGTTAAAAAGATATGACTGCAGTTTGGATTTAAATTCATACATAGATGTGGCAGATCTCACAGATAAGGGAAGACTATTCCATAGCCTAGGACCAGCCACTGAGAAGGCACGATCACCTCGCAACTTCAGTCTGGATTTTGGGTGTACAAGTGTGATGCTGTCTAAAAAGCGCAAGCATCTTGTTGAGTGTTTCACGTTTACAAGGTCTGACAGATAAGATGGAGCCTGACCAATCAGTGCCTTAAAAACAAATATTAAAATTTTATATTCCACTCTATAATGCACTGGCAACCAGTTGAGAGAGATTATTATCGGGCTGGTATGTTCTTGTCTACGAGCTCCAGTTAGAAACCTGGTAGTGGCATTTTGGACCATCTGAAGCCGCAACATGGATGATTGAGGTAAACCAACATTTAGTGAGTTACAATAGTCCAAACGAGAAAAAACAAATGCATGAGTTACAGTTTTAAGATTGTTAAAAGATAAAAAAGGTTTAACTTTGTGTAATGAGGCAACTGGTGGGTCGTGTAAGATCACTTGACTACGCCACTCCAATTTTAGTTTGGGTAGGAGATCCCAAGTCACCAGAGGGTTTCCCGCTCAGCTATTCAATTAAAGGAATCAAGGCAAAAGTACTATTCCAAAGCGTTACTTTTATTAAATACAATGATTCTGGTCTCCTCTGCTTTCACTCAAAACTGGTCAAATGTAAGCTTGAGAGAAAGTCGTACAATTAACTAGGGGAGGTAACAGATCACTTCAAAAGAAAATACACACAACGATGAATAAATACAATAAACCCCCCCCCCCCCCAAAAAAAATACAAAGTTTCTTCAAACCACTCAAAAAAAAAAAAAAACACTTCACACACCACACCTGTATAAATCAATAGTGAATATCTTCTCCCCTAGTTACTATGCTCACAGCTACCGATAATGACCGGGTTACGGTTCACAGAATCCACCTTCTAAAAAAAAGTACAACTGATTACTCATGGGCCAACCGAACAAAATAAATTAACAACAAAAACACACACAAATCATGAAAACAACAAAAATAAAGGTAGGGAAAAACAGTGGTCAGTTGCACCGGACAAAATCGAATTCTATAAAAGGAAAAGAACAGTAAATATAACAAAAACCACATTCTCATTAAAATCACTGGAATTAAAACATAACATTGAATACTAACACCACAGCATAACATCATTTCCCACTAGGAACAACTTGACCATACATCATTAGAAAAATACCTTTTTGCTAACTTCAGAAGCCCCAGGGAATACAGCAGCGGTTAATGCCCCTCGCTCATCCAGCTCCACATGGCCAAACTTGAGAGCCTTTAAAGCAACTTCTCTACAGAAATCCTTCACCCCAATACATACAACACAGGGTTGTCAACAATCATTTTAAAAAAACATAACTTACTTTGAAAGTGTCAACACTCACGTGCTGTGATGATCATTCAGTATTCATCACTCATCCAGCCAACTTTATCAGCATTGGGGCCTTTAGGCCTCACTTCTAAAACAATCCAACTACATCAAGACAATGAACAGATTAAGTATAACTGGCCCATTTGCATTAACATTTTCACCCAACATCACTGGCTCTTGGCCAACACATCACAAAAATTTGAAACCTCATAAGTATACAAAACACTTCTTGTTAAAATCAACCTACCAGAACTTGTTCTTCCAGCGACCATGCCAAACAATTCAGCTACCGCAACTATTCCTCAGGAAGTGGCATATTTAAAGGGAAATTACATCCTCTATACATATCCTCAGCAGCGCCCCCTAGTGACTTGGCTACATTTGGATAAAAGTTTAAGGTGGAAAAAACTAGCCTCGCGAGACCATCCTGATCTCGCGAGCTTTCAAGGTTTCACTCGCAGATCAGTCTGGATACTTTCCGTTAAAGTACATTTGGGAGCAGTTCACCAAACGAACGTCCAATCAGCGTTGGCTTTGAGGCGGGTTGAAGTGTGACGCAATCAAGCGGAAGCAACGCGATCTAGAAACATTTTCAGACAGCGGTAGTCCTAATTCTTTAGCCGCTCGCTAATGCTTTTTCTCTTACATCCTTCTTGTGAAATATGGACCGGGCAGCTGAAATGGTGCCTTTTATTCGCAAATTGTAGTTACATAAACGGCAAATATCCTTTGCCGACATGTTGCTTATTTGCTGAGCTAACGAGGTTTACCTGTAGCAGCAAGTTAGTACGTCATGTGCTTCGTTCATCTGATTGGTTGATTTGGGCCGTCTATCACCAACATAGGCCAATCAGCTAACCAGTATTTTCGCCCTTACCAAAACTACTTCAACGGAAGGTTTCCAGATGGATATGCGGAGCAAATCCATCTGGCGGAGTACAGGTTAGGAAAAAACAGGACTTGACCACAGAATTAATATGTTTGTCAAACTTGAGGGATGCATCAAAAATAACTCCTATATTTCTCACAGTAGGTTTGACATAGTTATTTAAAGAGTCATAATAATTATTGGGATTTATCTTTCCCACGGAGGGCCCGAAAACAATTGCTTCAGTCTTAGACTCATTT
The DNA here is from genome assembly GCA_030378365.1 of Hybognathus amarus. Classification (NCBI taxonomy): domain Eukaryota; kingdom Metazoa; phylum Chordata; class Actinopteri; order Cypriniformes; family Leuciscidae; genus Hybognathus; species Hybognathus amarus. Next base: position 634,372 of record JAQIUQ010003601.1, on the reverse strand, counting down.
AAATGCAGAAAATTCAAAGACAACCAAACTTGAACATCATTTAAACAATCACGCAAGTTGCTATTTCTTAAAATCAATTGTGTGTATCAGGGCTTGTTATATTGAACAGGGCATTTAATTGAGTACAGAAAGCCTTGTCATGCACTGTTCCGATGATTTGCAGAAGTTTCTCTCTCATCTTGCCTTCTCAGTGCAAGTCCTTGTTTTCCTATAGACCCCTTTTGCGCCGACGTCACAGTTACGTCACAGCGCTAGCTGGAGGCAAAATAAAGTGAAAACTGGAGCCGGCCAATACAAACCAGCACAGATTCGGCTACATAATAAGAAGCTTAAATTATTGTTACTATTATTAAATGTCATCTTGTTGTGTTGTTTGGTGCAAGAATTGATGAAAAATAAATATGCTGGACCTGGAATTTTTATTTCTAGAAAATATTCACATCATTAAAATCACACCGTAATGTCACTTTTTATTGCCGTCGTCTCGGCGCTGGCTTGACAGAACTGCGGATCATACACACAAGTCTTGATCAGGACCAGATAAGCATCTAAAGATTTATATGCCCTCAGTTTCTCTTTTCGATTGGTTTCTCTATAAGGTAGGTGTAGAAGTCAGGCCACTCAACCGAGGTAATGTAACGTTAATCCTGTCAGATCGTCCATGCATTGAGTGAGGCTACGGTTCGGCCAATCTGGTTCCGTCCGTTAAAAATAACTTTTGGAAATAACAATCGCGGTCCTGGACACTGATACCCCTTTTCCACCAAAGCATTTTGAGAGCCGGTTCAAAGCCGGTGCCTGCGCACGAACCAGTTCTTTGTGTTTCGACAGCCAAAGAACCAGTTCTCGGCTGGAAAAACTGGTTCCAAAGCGGCACCAACTCTTTGCCGGACTAGAACTGTTCTTTCACAACGTCATACTTACGTCGGGGGCTGTGTCGGGTTTAGATGTGTTCTAAACATCTTTTCTGACCATAATATAGGATCACAAAGCCAGGAGAGACATTTGCAGAAACACGATGGAGTCCGCCTTTGTAATTGTTATCCTTGAAGTTGGCGCAAGCGTTTACAACATTATAAGCAAAGAAGAAAACAGTCACAATATAGAACTAATAAATGGAAAAAAGACACAAGACAGAATTACATAACTTATCAGAAAAGATTACATATCAAATGAAAATATTTACTTATTTCAATTGTACTTGCAAGCGTTTCTAGCTAAGACGTATGGCGACGTACACATTGACGTAACGACGTCGTTCCCTGGGCACTCTAGTCAGTGGAAAAACAAACAGGTTCTGAACGGGTTCGCAAGTTGAACCAACTCCAAACCAACTTTGAACCAGCACCAGTTCCGAACCAGTTCTTTTTTGGTGGAAAAGGGGTATGAGTGACCTTACACATTAAGATAAAATCGGATTTTCTCCAGTCATTGTAAAAAAACAAGCTAACAATACTTGCAAACTAGCATTAGTGAAGCAGCCAGAGGGATCGTTCTGCCTCCACCGAAACTCCACCCACAAAAAAACGTCACCGTGTTTACCAACTGAAAATGGGTCTATATAGAGCAATATGTAAAAATTTCAGCAAACAGGTATTTTAAACAGGTTAAAATACCTGTTTGCTGCTCAACAGTGCCTTTTTTCAACGCATTCTCATCCCAAGGCGTCATATTTGACGCTTTTGCCAAAGCGTAGACATCCAAAGCACATGGCACCCTTTAGCGTCAATATTACGTCGCTAGCCCACAGATGGAGCCAAATCGTGCCGCAAAAACTCTGAGGCTGAAAAAAGCCCAATGGGTCAAATTTGGCCCTAATCCTAAATTAGGGAATAAAGGGTTAAAATTGAAAAAGTGTATATTTTGGTGTTCAGTGAACTTATAGCAGTAATTTAATCCATAGTTAATCATTTTCCAAAGAGGAAAAGGGTTCTTGGGTTCTCCAGGGTTAAAGTGACAGCAGCCTAATGATCCTGGTGCTGTCTGTGTTATTAACATTAATCAAACATCAAAAGACAATAAGAACATTCACTCTCTGATCTTGACTGATTAACTTGTGTAACTATATTTGTAATGTATATTTTATTTATAAAGTGCAGTGTTATTTAATTACCGTTTCAGTCGCTGTTACAGTTAATAGTAGACCTATCTTAAAATAATAACACAGTTTGTCATTTGTATCTTTGTTCAAATATTTGTACTATACATTAAATATTTGGTAAATTATGTTATTCTATAAATAATATAAATAAGTACAATAGCGTATTTTATCTTTATTTGTGAAAAACTTTTTTTTCCGAAATGGCTATATTTTGATATTCCCACTTTAACAAGTCTCTACACATCTCTGTTGACCTATTTAAAAAGAATTCAGTATTAACTACAGTATTCAGACAATGTTATATTTAGTTATTTTAAGATGTGATAAAAATTGTGGCCTTATAGTATCTCAAACAATCAGAATATAATAGCTTCCACAGTTTCCCTGGATCCCCTTACAACCTCTACACACGTTACACTTTCAGCTTCACACTGATAAATACTGCAGCCAGCAATGTTCAGCATCAATAATTCACTGTCTTTCCAGCTGCTTGTCTTGCAGGTCTAAGTTACCCATGTAGTTAGGTACTATTTTAGCCATATTTGTGATAGGAAAAAAAAGATTTCATATTTAACAAGTCATTGTGCATGTACTGTATAGGATAACATGCAGGTGTATTGTAAGAAAACTTGCACTGACCTAGATGTGCTATTTCTATGTGCTATTTCTAGTTTTTTCCAACCATACAGCTTTTAAACAGACTAAGAAGTCATGAGACTTGTAGAGGTCATGGAGTCATGTGGAGGATTCCTTCTTTCTCTTTAGCTGTTTTTCTCAACTTCAACAGTATTGCCAAATCAATCACTACCACGAGAAGTTTTCTGCTGACTGTGAGAGGAACTTGTACTTGACCTCTTTGTCACATTTCCAAGCCAGTGAATATGCTTTTTGATTGCTCATGCCCGATCAGTGAAGAGGAAAATCCACACTGCAAAGCTCAACAGAGTCCAGAGGCTTTTAGATCAATTCTTTCCCTGGAGAACCAACTTTTCGTTGATGATTTTATTATTGGGGAAAGTGAGAATTCACTTTCGAAAGCAAGTACTCTAGGAAGGCAGAATTATTCAACTTACTGAGTGATTTTCTACACTAGAAGTTTGTATCACAGTTAATGTACCAAATGTGACCTTAAGGGTGATCAGGCTTTTCAAATATATAATGGTTTAAAAGATGTGTCTTCTTTTGGAATAAACTGTTTACCTTGTAGGAAAACGTCTTGGTTACGAATGTAACCCTCGTGGGGTGAGACGTTCCCTGAGTAGGGAATGGAGACATTCCGTCGGATGACGACGAATGGGGTTTTGCTTAGAAAGCTTCGATCAATATAAAATGAGCCAATGGCAAAGAAATGCCCTGGGTCTGCAGATTTTGCATGGCGTAACTCCGCCTCACCTCGTGAGTATAAAAGGAGGATGCCGGCAGAATACAGACATGTTTCTTTGCTGAGGAGCCAAGACTGAGGTCAGGCGATCCCCACGGTACAGCGGAAAGTGGCAGGAAGATGGAACGTCTCCATTCCCTACTCATTTGTAACCGAGACGTTCCCTTTCTTTGTCACTCCGGGTTCCGTCGGATGATGACGAATGGGGATACCAGTCTAATCATGCCACTTTCTCAGCTGTCTTCCAGTGCCCTGCGTAAATCTGAGATCCCTGTCATGAGACTGGCACAGACGATGGACTCCTATTTAGCACAGGAATACCAAGGTACACTGGGGAGCATATCCCATAGTTTAGAGGGAATATGCAATTATTGCCAACATGCCGGGAAGCTCATTCCAGGGGCACTCCAGCCCGTAGAAAACTGAGGTTCATCCACGGGTTGAAGGTCTGATGGCAGGTCGGAGCAACTGGTACTCTGTGAGTGCAGTGTTGCCATGCCCACCTCAGGACCAAAGCGGAAGCAGTCTCATATCAAGCAATCCGAGCGGTGTTGCCATGGCTGCAGATGCCATATGCCCCAGGAGCCTCTGAAAAAGTTTCAGTGGAACTGCACTCTTGCCCTAAAACTGTCTCAGGCAAGTCAGCAGTGACTGTGCACACTCACTCTGCGCGGACATGGTGACCGAGTCAATATCTCACAACGAGAAAAGAGATCCTCTGCACAGGGCAAAGTTTGCTCTTTTCCCATTTGAACTGAAGGCTCAGACAAGCTAGGTGCTGGAGCACTAGGTCCCTGTGTTTGCAAACCTGATCTCAAGAGTGAGCTAAGATCAGCCAGTCGTCGAGATAATTCAGGATGTGAACTCCGTGTTCCCGGAGGGGAACAAGGGCTGCCTCGGCGACCTTCGTGAAGACATGAGGAGACAGGGCTAGCCCGAAAGGGAGAACCGTGTATTGGTATGCCTGCCCCTGGAAAGCAAACTGTAGCAACGGTTTGTGTCGAGGGAGAATAGAGACATGGAGGTACACGTCCTTCAGGTCGATCGCTGCAAACCAATCCTGGGGCCACACACATTCAAAAATGCGTTTGGCGGTGAGCATCTTGAACGGCAGCCTGTGAAGGGAGCGGTTCAGCATGCGCAGGTCCAGGATTGGCTGTAACCCACCGGTTTTCTTCGGGACAATGAAGTACAGGCTGTAGAAGCCCGGACCTCATGGTCTCGAATCGCACCCTTCGCCAGCAGGGTAGCGATCTCTGCTCTCATGATAGAGGCGTTGCCAATGACCATAGGGGAGCGGACACCCCTGAAGCGGGGAGGAAACCGCACAAACTGAATCGTGTAGCCAAGCCTGATAGTAACCCAGCGGGACAGGTTGCGAAGATCTAGCCAGGCTCCCAACGACTGTACCAGCAGGGACATATGAACCATAGACTTCCCATCGATAGTGCAGCGAGACTAGCCTGGATGTGGACGACATAGCAGCCCAGTGTGGGGGCACAGTCATTAGCCGCATACTGACAGAGGAGACCAGGGAAGGTTGAACGTTCCGCTGGGGTTTGCTCTACCAGGGGCTGGCGACAGAGGGGGATGAGAGTGGTACAGTCCGGGGACGACGCATACTGTCATCCGGCCTTAGGACAGCGGTGGACGAGGGGTGCATGGCTCGAGAGGCGCACCATGTCGTCCAAGAACTCTGTGTGATCAGGGATAGATGTGTCACTTCTTTCCATAAACAAAAGATTCTACCCCGGCCCTCCTCCAGCTCTTTTAGAGAGGATAACTCTGTGCTGAATCGCCCAGGGAGAAACACACTCACTGTCAAACCACTGCACAGATAACCAGGAAGTGCGAACTCGCCGGGAAATCGTGTCACACCAACAATGAGAATCTCGCTCATCTGAAGAAGCTGACGATTTCAAATGGCTTGTGGAACGAAGGATGAACTTGGCTCTGAAGCAAAAACATGTCTGTATTCTGCCGGCGTCCTCCTTTTATATTCACGTAGGTGAGGCGGAGTTATGCCATGCAAATCCGCAGACCCATGGCATTTCTTTGCCAATGGCTCGTTTTATATTGATCAAAGCTGATAGATGTTCTAAGCGAAACCCCATTTGTCGTCATCCGACGGAACCTGGGAACATGGATTGTTCTTTCAGTAGTTGTGGCATTAATATTTTCCTTTATCCTTGCTTACTAGGTTAGGTGAAAAATAACTGATCTGTTACAGCACAGCTTGTTTGAAGTGACAGGAGAACCTTAGGGAAAACACCTGCATCTTCTACTTTGCTGGATCTAGGGCAAGACACTCGGGTTGCATCTAATTTACATTTTACAGCTCATTCCAATCTTAAAGTTGCTCACAACCCAGCTTGAAAAGAGATATACTATAAATTAATTACCATAATTTACCATGTTTTCATCAGGCCTCAGTGTACTATCAACAGTGACCGTGTTAATGTTAGTGGGGTAAGATAAGGCAATTTTACATGTTATATAAAAAACAATAAGAAAGGTTAAATGAATAGCTACCTTTACTTTATACTTTACTTAATCGTTACCCTATTACTACATCGGTTAACATGAACTGACAAAGAAAAATACAAATGAAGCACTATTTCAATTTGGTTTATGTTAATTCCAACATTTACTTATAGACGAATCCGACGAGCGTTCTTGTGTAGGCTGCCATCTTGTGGCGACGCCATTACTGAGCTGTTACACCGGCATAGGCATTCATGCACCGGTATGTAAACAAACCTCGGTGATAACGCAAACGCACCCTCCGATGGCAGCTACAGCCAGGCAGAACGACTTGTTGGGTTGATGATGTTAGATAGTTGGCTCCAGTCACAGATGAAGGTACAAACGATCTTACAGATTATTTATGAAAATAGCTTGGCAAGCTAGCTAGGCTAACGTTTGCTAACGAGGAAACTATAAAAGACCTGTCCATTTGGCAACAATAAATAAATAAATAAATGAAATCAAATAAACAAATTCATGTTTTTTATTTGTGTCCATTATTTATCTCATTTTCACATTGCAACAGGCAAGGGTAAGGTAACGTTACAGCTAGAAAGTATACATAATATCGACCAATTAGTGTTTTTAAACCATGGAAAGTGGTCAGTATAACAGCAGGAGAACAATTATGTCACATAACGTTACATTTAGCTCAGGAAAGCCATTTAATGACCATAGCAAGCTCATTGAATAGAAAAAAATAGCAAGAGAGGAGATTTTGCTTATCACTAAATCACATATTTATTATATTTTTTACTTATGTCATTAAATAATTGTTATTATATGCGAATGTCCGTGTCTTGTACTCGCCCAGGAAATCTGTGTAAACCATACTGGCACCAGACAGGGGCAGTCGACCCGGGGTATTCACAATGTTTTCTCTTCAAAATTGAAATTTTACTGCCACCATTGAAACAATGTATAACGAAAACTGTTTACCCACTCGACATTATACAATGGGTAACGTTGTAACGTTAGTGACAGTTGTAAATCGCGGGCTGTTTATTCCAGTGGACGCAAGTTGCAACTAAAACAATAGGAGGCAATGGTGCAACGCTACCCAGCAACAGCTCAGTAATGGCGCCCGCTTACTTCCGGTAGTTTTGCGGATTCGTCTATACATTATTGAAATCATTATTGCATCTGTTCATTTTATTTCATGCACTTGAGCTAAAATTAATTTATTAATTCATTCATTAAATCTTAGGGATAAGATGAGTCATTGCTGACCAATTATATTTTTCCAGTAAAACACTGTATACAATTCCACACAAATAATTCAAAATAAAAAAAATTAATTATCTATAATGTAGTTAACAATTTAAAACAAATAGCATGTTTGAACTGGTTTGACATGGATTGCCATTGCATAAAAAGTATGGACATTTTTTATTAACCATAAGTTAATATAGTAAATATGTACGTAGCAAGTCTATGCTAGAAATTATGCATAAAGCATGCATGCATAGATATAGACCAACATGCTTCTAACTTGTATGGTCATCAAAAATCAGCCTGAACAAGCATTGATTCATACTGGTGTAGGCTGTAGTAGGGAATAATGAATGAACAGCTAAACCGTTGAGTTAAACAGACACTGACATGAAGCCAACAAGGCCAAGATGGCTGTGGTCAAATAAGAAACAAATGACAAGAACTGAGCATTTGGCTGCAAAAAAAATAAATAAAAAAAAATAAAAAAATCTTATATTCAACTAGTATTGTCTGACATTTCAGCTCAGTCCTTTCTAGCATGTGGTCTCACATGCTTTCAAGGATCATTGCCAGTGGTGAGGACTGCCTTTTGCCCATATGTAAACTGTCAAATTGAATCTTGTGCTGCTTTCTAGTAGAATCTGGATGATATAATCCCTTGGGCTACTGGCCTTTTGGTGAGTGGATCCCTCATACCAGATACTTCCAGCCCCCGGTGCCCAAAGATGGAAGTGCTCCTGTCAGGAAACTACTGGCATAATAGCCCACTGTTTGTCTGCTTGAATGATGGGGATTTCTGTCTGACTATCCAAGCTGGAACTGTCTTTGCAGTAGATGGCACTGAGACCAACTGATTTCATGCCACTTACACCCTTATGATTTTAATATACAGCAGTAAGGACATTGATCTGGGGCATGCATATATGATGCTGTGTGTGCAACCAGTCACATCTACTTGCTATTGATTCTGCTGCATGGATTAGATATTTCTGTCAACTTATTGTGTAATGAACATGAATGCATATTCTCAGCTGACCAAAAAACATGATTTGCATAAACTGTAACATTTAATAAAAAAACATTTGATATAATGATCAATATTAGGGGTGGAGCCACACTCTATTTTAAGGTGACTCTCCAGGAACACTGTTTGTCACTCCTGTACTATTTGTTTTGAACGACAAGTCCTGTACAACAATACAGATTAGACCAATTTACACAATTCACACACAAATTCATATGATTACATTGAACCAAAAGCCAGAGAGAAAAAATATGAGATGACATACCATGTTGGAACCAATGAGTTGAAGGACTGAAGTGGAGCAATGGGGTCGGAAAACCACAGGATAGCCAGATGGCCGCGAGGCCTGCGCTGAAGTCTCAGTGTCTTTCGACCATGGTCGTACCCGGTGGAGCCGGAGGGCCAAGGTTAGCCAGTGACTCAGGAACATGGGGTGGAGCCAGGCAAATGGGTGGAAACAGAGAAGGGGCAGGGCCATAAAACTGGACAGAGCCAGGAAGTCAGGCAGAACTATAGTGGAGGGGAGACCTCAAGGTTGTGCGTGTTGTGGCTTCACAAATGCTTTGCTGCATACCTCATTTGTAGTGAATGGTTATAGAGACATTCAGATGGTACAGTCAGAATTTGGCATAAAAACAGAATGAGAACATGGATCCATCATGCCTTGTTACCACTGTGCAGGCTGCTGGTGGTGGTGTAATGGTGTGGGGGGTGTTCTTGGCACACTTTAGGCCCCTTAGTGCCAATTGGGTATTGTTTAAATGCCACGGCCTACCTGAGCATTGTTTCTGACCATGTCCATCTCTTTATGGCCACCATATACCCATCCTCTGATGGCTACTCCCAGCAGGATAATGCACCATGTCACAAAGCTCAAATCATTTCAGATTGGTTTCTTGAACATTACAATGAGTTTACTGTGCTAAAATGGCCCCCACAGTCACCAGATCTCAACCCAATAGAGCATCTTTGGGATGTGGTGGAATGGGAGCTTCATGCCCTGGATGTGCATCCCACAAATCTCCATCAATTGCAAGATACTATCCTATCAATATGGGCCAACATTTCTAAAGAATGCTTTCAGCACCTTGTTGAATCAATGCCACGTAAAATTAAGGTAGTTCTGAAGGCGAAAGGGGGTCAAACAGTATTAGTATGGTGTTCCTAATAATCCTTTAGGTAAGAGTACATGGGATAAAAAGGAACTAAAAAATAAACAGGTGAACACAATCAAACAAATTTAAACAAAGGAAGGAAACACAGGAAAAGAAACCTGAATCAATGGAACTGAAATATCAGGCAACATAAGAGTCCTGGAACGGAGACAGAACGCAACAAGATATTTCCAATGGCTGAGCTTCAGCGTCATATGACAGCCATTTCATGACAGCTGCACCAGGCCAGCAGTCTCAGACCAGAAGTTAGTTGATCGCCTAACCTACCCCCATTATCTTCACTACTACTATAAGTTCCACCCTTGTAAATGCCTCAAGTCAGGTGCACACTGTGTGATTTTGGCCGTCAGAGACAAATTTTGCAAAACATCAAAGACTCTTCTGATCCTAGGCTAAAATCCAACGAAAATCTGGCAATGTCAGAAGATTTAACTCGCAGTCCTGCTGTGTGACTTAACCTACGACAACCATCAAATTGTCTTGCTTTTTTCAAGACAAGCCATAAAAAAAATTAATGTTAGGGTTTTTGTTTTGTAAATGTATATACAGTATATATATATATATATATATATATATATATATATATATATATATATATATATATTTTTTTTTTTTTTTTTTTTTTTTGTAAATGTAAAATGTAATACTTGTAATGCAGCTCAATGTGAACGAACGCATTATTGATTGATGTAAAACTCCGGACACGTTTTCTTGCGTGCGTCTGGTTTTAACACGTGCACCTGGTTTAACCCACTCTCCAGATGGATAATATTGAATGTGACAGGAACTCTCTGTTTTTGCATTTGTGTATGGTGGCGCTAGTGCCACATAAATTACACAGTTTAGAATAATAGAATGAGGCATTGGATTGTGCAAACAAGCTAACTCTTGACCTCTCGCATTATGTAACATTTGGCCCTCTAGTGGTTGAAGCATAAACATAGTTAGTTACATGAGTTGTGCTTTTTTTCGGCCATTCTGCAGGTATGAATATGATTGCTTGAGGTGCACCTCTGTGCTCATTGTTACAGGTAAACACTTTATCAGTGCAAAGGTCATTAATAATATCAAAACTGTCCCAATCACAAAAGAAAGATGGATATCCAAAAAATGTTATGAGCATGAAAGTAGCTTAAATGTAGCTGTTGTTGTAAAACAAAAGGGAATTGCTCTTCATATCCAATTTGGTAAAACAAAGTAAACTATTATTACTTGGGTATTAGGTTACAAGGCAAACAGACCAAAATAGTAACAATATAAACATGGTTTGGAAGATGGATTTATGATCTACTCACTCATTTAAACTTTGTTATATTCCAACCAAAAAAGGAAGAACCAATAGAAGGAAACCTTAACTATAACTTTACGAGAGCGATTTAGAATCAGACCAAAAGATGTTTCATCAATCAGGTTCCACTAAAACTGGTAAAGCTACTATAAAACTGCAACAAATACAGACAGAAAATGCTTTAATTTCTGTCTAAAAAACGTGATGAATAGCAGTGTAAATACATTACAAGAAATAGAAGACATGAAATTTCTCACAGCTACCAATTCACGAAAAAAGAATCACATTTCCCAATGCGACAAAGGAGAGAGTGTTTGTGATTAACACCTCAGCTTTATTGCAACAAAGTTAATCCTTGTAAAAAGTAGCTAAGTGGAAAAGCTACTGCTATGTTACTAAATTAGTTAAATGAGCAATGTTTCTACTTTTAATAAGAACCCCATTTCCAGAATAGTTAGGAAAATAGTTGGGACATTTTGTAAAGAATATGTGATTTGTTGTAGACTTTTTAATCATTTGGTATTTGAGGATACTAATTGTTGAAGTTTTGCAAGTGGAATATTTGCCCAATTTTGTCTGATACAAGACCGCTGCTCAACAGTCTGTCATTGATGCCTGATACTCCTTTTCATGACTACATTTTCAATAAGAGACAGATCTAGAGTGCAGGAAGGCAGTCAGGCACATGCCTTCTATGGTGCAGAGTGTCTAGAAACCACTCACTTTTAGCATGTGCAGAATTAGGCCAGTTTATGTCTCTGTACAATCCCAACATATGCCTCCATGTCAGTGATACCTTCTTACAAATGCAAGTCACTCATACTGCTTGCACTGATGCACCCCAATACCCAGCCCATTCTCATCCCAAGACGTCATCTAACTGACGCTTTTGACCATACGTCAACATCAGCGTTTTAGGGTACCCTTTAACGTCAGTTAGATGACGCTATCTAATCCTAACCCTACACCAGACCTAAACCCATCCGCATCATCTAACTGACGCTAAAGGTAAAGCGTCAGTTAGATGACGCCTGAGGATCTAATTGACGTTAAAGGGTGCCCTAAAACGCCGGATGTTGACGTATGGTCAAAAGCGTCAGTTAGATGACGTCTTGAGATGAGAATGTGTTGGGACAGATGTTTACTTGTGCACCTGTCACTGTTGAAAATCTGGTTGGTCCCTTTCGTCTTTGGGACTGAGAACTCAATATCTATTGCTGAAACATGGACTCATCTGACTCATCTAGGCCCAGAAAACTCGCCGGCATCTGCGTATAGAATTGATGTATAGCTTTCTCCTTGTGCAACAGAGACTCAAGTGGCATTTCTTGATTCAGCGTCAGACTGTGTTAAGTGAAAATTGTTTTCTAAAGTACTCCTGAGCACACGTGGCTTTATTTAACAGAGTAGCATGACGGTTTCTCATGCTATGCCACCTGAGGGCTCAAAGGTCACGCACATTCACTGGAGGTCTCCTGCCTTGCCCAACACAGACTGAGATTTCTCTGGATTCCCTGAATCTTTTCACAGAATTATGTGTGGTAGATGGTGAAAGATAAACATTCTTTGCAATCTTGCATTGAGAAATGTGATTTTTGAATTGTTTGACAATTCTCTCATGGTATTTGGCACTAGGTGGTGAGCCATGATGACTCATCTTTGCTTGCATAGACTGAGAAGCTCCTTTTTCACAAACCCACAGATTGTGAATTGTATTGCATTTTACAAAATGTCCCCCAACTTTTCTGGAAATGGGGTTGTAGTTTATCAGCAATACTGGCCACGATTTTATAGTTTGTGTGCTTTTGTTGGAATCCAACATCTGAATTGCTTGTGAGGTGGATAGATATAAAGATCTGGAAACATCAAATAAACATTTCTTTAAAGGATTCATTTATTCAAAAGCCTCAACAATTAGCATGCAAGATTACAACAAACACCGGATTTCCATTCACTACCATTTCCTTAATCTTGAATTGCACTGCCATTACAAATTCTTCATATTGTGATGGACAAACTTCCAATCCACCAATTAATATTTTAAATATTGTTTCAATCAATTGAATTCACCCCATAGCCAGGGGGCAACATACAGCTGACATTCCTATTGGTAGTAAATGGTCTAGTATCTGTGTACTTTGGCTGACATAAGTTAGTCATATTAACAGATCTCTACAAGTCTTAGACTGTTAATCTGCCTTCTCATAAGATACAATGCAGACAAACAAAGAGATGAACTGATCGAATCAGGGATAAATCTTTAAAACCCTAAACCCAAGATTATTCCACATTGACTTGCTGTCTGCCTCTGCTAACTGCTATTGTTCTACACAGCTAACATTTTTCATAACCAAACTCCATTTCTATTGAGAAGCAGAATGAGCTCCTTCAGATATTTAAGCCATGCATGTAGATTTTGATTATAATTTTCATAAATTAAATACTCTTAAAATCTAAGTTAGAAATCACGCATTCACATTTAAATTTGATCAGAGCAATCAAGTTGCACCATTCACAATTCATTTGCTTTTTTGTCATCATCTACCTTTAAAAGTAAATATATGATATATTGAGGAGTACAATGTATTACTGATACATTGAAATAGCTTAAGCTGTAAAATGTTTGTCGTGGAGGAAAAATTCTGAACATAAAGATTGTCTTCTTTGCAAACATCACTTGGGCTATTAGAAAATCAAAAAGTATTTAATCTGATTTAAGATATTATTAAATTTGATCAACTTTCCAAAGAAGTTCACTTGGACATGTTTCAGATTTTCTCTGGTCTGAAACAGATTTTGAGGGTCTTGGTTAAATTCCTTAAAAGAGCCTCCAGAGCTGATCCCTATTAAGAGTTTTAATCAAGCAGAGCAAGACTGTAAAAACCCAGATCAAGCCAAATCCCAAAAGAGAGATAATCAGAGACATTAACAGGGTAGGCTCTCTATTAACCATATCATTTTGAGCAGACCTCTCCTGCTGTGTGTAGTAAGATGGTATTACTGAAACATTTGACCTAAATCCAAGGTAGATGGGTCTCAACTCTAAAACACACAGACTAACCCTTTTGTTTAGGGTGTGTTAAAAAGGTATGATAGTAAGGAAATACCATGTTTTATGCTATTAAAGGGATCAATGCTTGTAAGTCCATAAGTCCCAAATGGTCTAAACGGAAACCCCAGTGAGCGTTCATCTGAGGTATTCTCACACATAACCACAGACAAAACGGCAAGCAAAACCTTTTAGTTTTGTTCAGTACTTAAAGATTTACTACTATTTTCTTTCAAAAAATTGGATGAATTTTCCGAAAAAAATTTTTTTAACATTCTCAATCTTTTATTATTTTTTTAGCTTATTCAAAGCCAGTTGATATATTCTTGTTTATGCTGCATATTAAAATCTTTATAAAATATAAACATTTCTGTCAAAGACCCTCAAGTACAATCTATCCATTAATAGATATGTATTACAAAAATTTTAAATATGCTGAACTTCTTACTAACACTCTGTCAGATCAACATTGTGAGATCTGCTATTGTTGAGTGTCTGAGGTTTAGTTTAATCTGTCTATGGCAGCAGCTGATAGTTCTTGACTTGATGCCAGATTTTAGAACCCCATTGGACAGTAAATCTGAAGCCTCTTAGCAGATTATAGATGTAATCATGCAGGCAAATAAAAAGTCTTACCCTCTTTCATCTGCAGATGTCAAAAGATCTTGCTTGTTAATTGATACATTAATATATACACACGTTTCTTTCAGTCTTTTTCATCTTGGTTTATGAAAGCAACAGTATTTGAACGTGATCCTAAGGTTTTGAGTGGGTGTGTGCTTTTATTTAGTCTGCCGGGTCGCAGTGACTATATACTGATTATGGAGCAATGGGACGGGTGAGAGCTCGCATGCTAAACAGAACTGCACAGCTGGAATTGGAGTCAATTCGTTTTGTTGATAAACTGTGATGCAATACAGATGTAATCTTATATGATCTCATAACTCCCACAGCTAGTCTGTGACTACAATCAAATAATTAAATTTGACTCCTCTTATTAATTTCTATTGCTTATTTTCACTCTTAATCTTATTTTCAGTATGAACAATTACGCTAGATCAGCATCTAATAATGAAAAGTAACGGCTAAAACAATTAAGAGAAGTCTGCAACATCAAATTATGATAAAAGCTATAGTTAGGCATATTTTTTGACTTGATATGGACCACACTGTAAAAAATAAAACCGTAATTTTTAAGGTAAAAAAAAAAAAAAAAAACGGCAGGCCTGTAGCGTCAGTTACATGACGCGGGTAAGTTTAGGTCTGGGGTAGGGTCAGGTTACATGCGATCCCAGGGCGTCATCTACAGTAACTGACGCTAAAGGGTGCCTAAAGTGTCAGATATTGAAGCATGGTCAAATGACGCCTTGGGGTGAGAATGGGCTGAAAAATACGGTAGGAACGTTGATGGTTTTACAGATTTAACTTAAAATTTACAGTAATATACCGTATTTCATTTTCTGATAAAATGTTGATATACCAACCTTCTGAATAATTTATGATAAGAGTGATAAGAGTTACATGAGCAATCAATTAGAAAGTTAAGTTTTAATTAAAGAAGTTTCATTCACACAACCATTAAACACCATCATGGTAACACACATGACATTGAAAAAAAATACACATTAATAAACATTAATTTAACAACATTAAATGTAACATAAAACCCTACATAACTGATTGGAAAAAAACAAAAACAAGAAAACTATGAGGAGCCAGTTATGTCAACAAAAATACATAAAATGTGAAGTGTCACAGAGGGAATTGTGGGAATATCAATTTACGTTTTTTTTTTACTGTAAATTATACAATGAGTTGTTCTTTTTCACTTTCAAAAACTGTA
This sequence comes from Hybognathus amarus, assembly GCA_030378365.1. Lineage (NCBI taxonomy): Eukaryota > Metazoa > Chordata > Actinopteri > Cypriniformes > Leuciscidae > Hybognathus > Hybognathus amarus. The sequence continues at coordinate 618,770 of JAQIUQ010003601.1, read as the reverse complement.
AATTTAACGGTATTTTACAGTAAAATTATATCACAGTTATTTACCGTACAGAAACTTTCTGTTAACCAATTAACAGTTTTGCACTGTAGCATTTTTTTTTCTCTTACCGTTAAAATCACAATATTTTTTTACAGTGCATGTAGTATTATAAGTAAGAAAATATAGCTAATTGATCAAGAATAATTCATGGTGTACTGATGTAAATATAACAAAGTCTGTGGATGTCCAGAGTGTCCAAACAATGCTTTCTGAAGATAGCACACACATTTAAGACTGCTTATCCTACATTTGAATAACATGAACAAACAGTTTTATTCTCACAGTCAGTGCAGAGTGGAGCTCATGTGTCTGGGTGGTCTCAGTAAACAGTACGGGTGCTGAGGGTTTAATATGTCAAAACATGCTCCGCTGAAAGAGTGTTGAGATGAAGACAGACAGCTGTTCATCCAGATTCTCCGTCATGCCAAACACTTCTGACGTGCTTCTTGTGCCATTAAAAGTATGATGGTATGAGGTTGCTAATCATTTTTAAAAATGGCTTATTTATTTATTTATTTTGTAAATGCCTGATGGAAATGGATTTCAGTTGAATTGGCCGCACTCATGGGAAATTAATTTAAAATGACTGGAAGAGTCACAGCAATTTATGCATGGTTTCCGAAATTTCAAAACTTTTTAATTTTGACATGAATATTCCCAGATAGATATTGTTGTATATTTTTTTTCCTCGGATGACACACATATTTCTCTAGCCTGGCATGCCAGACATACATCAAGATGTTAGGTCTGGAAACTCTTCATTGTCTTTCGAATTCTCTCTGCACGCAATTGGATAGCGCGTGAAAGCCAATCAGAGCAACGAAGAAGGTGACGTACTCAGCTGAGCAAGTTGATCTATAAACTTTTACCGTATTCAGTCCAGCTGTCAACATTGAACATTGAAAATAAGGGACATTTCCCAGAATCCATCCCCAAAATACGGGATTTTTGGGGGGTTTTCTTACACGACCCACAAACTTTAAAAAATAAAACACTAATCATTAAAAGTCTAAAGAGTTTAAAACTAGCCTACATATGTGTGAGAGAGAAAGAGACAGTATTTGTGTGTTTGTGTGTGTATGAGAGAGAAAGAGACAGTATGTCATTAAAAAAATAATATCACAGAGAATGTTTAAATACTAATATCAGCTTACGAAGAGTAGTGGCGCTTCGGAGTGGTGGAGATGATTCGGGAGAGGTCCGTGCACCGATCAGAGCGCGTGCTGACACGGAATAAAGCCTTTATCTCTCTGACTGACACAGCACGAGCATGGCAAATATGACAAGTTGATCGTTTCACCACAGGTTTTTTTTGTAACAGCGCGCGCGGTGCCGGCCACATCCAAGGATGAACGACTTAAAACCGAATATGTCCGAGCTGACTCTTACCGTCGCAACTCTGTCGTCATTTTGTTAAGCCCGCCCGATTTACAGATTTCTGACATTTTTCTTTTTCTTTTATGACGGTCACATTTCAGGCAAAATTTTGCAAAACTTTTGAGTATTTATTTTTGCTACTTTTCTAATGCTGTTGAGATTGTATTGTTTTTATCCTTGTCCTAGACATAACCTTTCAGTCTTCAATTATGCAAATATATGCATCGTATTAATGTGAATTATTACGTTTAAAACTTTATACTATGAATTAAACAAACTCATTGTTATTATTATGATTACAATTGTTATTCTTTCTCTCATTGTTATTATTATACAATATTTGTTGTTTGAAAATTATTTATACATTTTTTTCAAATTATATTCCACCAAACAAACAAAAAATTGACCATATTCACTGACTATTATGACACATACAGTTGTTAACATCATAATTCTGGCTATATATAAGTTAATATATAAGTATTATATATAAACTAATTTATTAAAACAAAATAATGCACATTCATAACACTTTACTTTGTGTTATATTGTCTTGGCAATAAATTACTTAAAACTAGTTAACACTGCTGTGCGAGTGTTTCTAATACAACGGCTAAAGAAATGATGGCAAATTTGATCTCCTTTTCTCTTCTGACCAACATAATCACTCTAATATTTTTCCTCTTTTGTAGTCATAAAAATGCTATTGTATTTTTTTTTTTTTTTTGCTATTGGAGCAATTGGGAGCACAAAGACATAGTTTCCATTTAGTTCCATTTAGTTAGCATTCCATTTAGTTTCCATTCACCACTATAGCATTTTCAAAGCTGAACCAATTCCAGGTTAATGTGTATTCTCCTTAAAACACATTTAAAAATAATGTCATGAAATAGTTTTAAGTTGTCATCTCACAACCTCATCATATCATAAACAAAATTTTTATTTAGAATCTGATGGATGATGCCTAAAAAGCTGTCACATCAATTCATTGTGATCTCACAAAGTTCCACTATCTTTGCTATTTTTACGTAGAAAACTGATTCTAGACCATCCGTTATCAGATGCAGTAGCAGTCGTTGGTTTGATTAAGAAAATGACATTAGTCTCGAGACCTTGGCCAGTGGAAGGCAAAGACTTGTCCAGTCTTACACACGTTCCACCTATCCAACTTTACCCAACTATGAACGAGGTTCACCTCTGAGAACCCAGTCCATCCCCTAATATTTTTTTTTTGTGTGTGTGTGTGTACTTGTTTAACAAGGAGACTTCATTCTGTTTCTTTCTTATGTTCAAATCAAAATTTCACCTGTGCTTCATTTTTGCTTTCTCAAATGGCATTTCTAGGACTTAATTCCACTTCTAAAGTAAATTCATCTTCGTAAAGTAAATTCACTCTAAAATTGGCACTTAAATTCACTCAAAATGTGAATTTAAATTCTCATTTCAATTCTGAATGGTGGACAACCCTACCAGGACATTGACAATGTCACCATAAATGTCCTACATTTATCTCAGAAGTAATAGCAGTTAATGGTCTCCAAATGCACTAATTAAAAATCTCTTTGTTGCGAATATCAGTATTAAAATTTGGATGTTGAGCAAATGCAGTACATATCACGGTTGCACTTTATTTTGATAGTCTACTTTAGACATTCTACTAACTATAAATAACTTTGCACCTACATTTCAACTAACTCTCATCAGAGTAAAGGGTGTACTCACACTAGGCACGGTTGTTGTCTGTATGACGTCCCAGGATCGTCATATAACCAACGTTTAAGGGTATACCATACGTCAATATTTGCCTTTTTAGGGTATACCCTAAAAAGGCGGATATTGACGTATGGCTCAAAAGACGTCCCAAGACGTCAGTTATATGACTTCTTGGGATGAGACTGTGTTAGATCACACACAACCTGGAAAGATCCCGGAAAGACTAACACAGTCTCATCCCAAGACGTCAATTAACTAACTGCTTTCTACCATATACGTCAACATCCGAACGTTTTAGGGTACCCTTTAACGTCAGTTATGACGCTGGTAGGTTTAGGTCTGAGGTAGGGTTAGGATTAGATGGCGTCATCTAACTGACGTGAAATAGATACCCTAAAACGTTCGGATGTTGACTTATGGTCAAAAGCGTCAGTTGTATGACGTCTTGGGAGACAGTGCTGGAAAGACACATGACGTCAGGATGAGACGTGTAACGAACGCTGCGAAAACATGTACACGTGCATACCGTTCCATAAAGCTGGTGAAAAATCTCAGCTTCAGCACGGATAGTGAGGAGCTCCTGGCCTCTGCTTTGTTCCAGTTTGCAGACATTTGTTCGTCCTTTTTTTGTTGATGACGAACACGAACTTTCTTCTAAAAGCAACAGAGTCGCGCGATGGCACGAGCGTCATCACTACGACACACCCCTTACGGCATTGGTCCTGGCTTTTGTTCACACAGCGCGCATTTCGGGACTGATTCCGGCAATGTTATTAGGTCCCCAACCTCGGCATTCGATCCCGGGACGCGCTTCCATTCACACAGAAGGCGTTCCCGGGATTTCCCAGGATCAACGCACTGTGTGAAAGGAGCTTTATAAGAATAACTGTTGAGGGATCATCAAAATAAAGTGTTAGCAGATATTAAGCATACATTCTACTAAATACTCTTGACATGTTGCAAAGCTACTTATAGTTAGTAGAATGTACAAAGTGGACTATCAAAATAAAGTGTTACTCATATCACAACTAAACTGCGTTTAGCATCACATTGACGTGGCTTTTCATTTTCCCATGCTCACTAAAAGTGTTGCACTGTTCACATAACAAAGGAAACTCAAAAACATGACAAGCCTTTTGCTAACAACTGACCAGATTGTGTAGCAATGATCCAGCTGACAAACAATCACAGCAATGTGGGAGAATGGATGCCTAACCTTCACTATCCCAGGTACAAAGCCACCGCCTTGAACAACCCAACAGTGCCTTTAAACAGACACATACCACTTCAATTAGCAGGAGGGTGGATAAAGCTACTTTGCCCTTGAATAGAGGCAAAGTTGTATGTTTTTGTGTGTCTTGTCAAATGATGGGATTACTCTCTCTGTGAATAAAGGGAGGGATGGTCGGAGCAGGTGGAAAACAACAATGCAGCCCCGCCACATCTGTAGCCCTCCAGGCTCGGAGACTCATCGTGCCAACAGATAATAGTGCTGGTTCACACACACAAAGACAGCACGGACGTACGGGAAATGAGAGAAACGCCTGGAAGATAAACACAGCTTCTCTCGCTCTTCTCTTCGCTCCTCTCTAGCTCACAGTGCTTCCCTTGTTCGGCGCACTGAGAGACAATGGGTGGACAATTAGCATTGGCCTCTTGTCATTGCCGGAGCATAAAAGGACACTCCCTGTAAACTCGCTGATTAAACAATCCTAATGCACTCTGTGTTCGAGACTGTATTTGCCTTTCTGCCGTGCTGAGACTGATGTGCCCTTCGCAGACTGTGAGATACTTGAGAGGCCTGCGCTTGGCTTTTGTTGGCTGCTGTTTGTGAGTGAGAGTTGTGCTCAGGTTTGCCTCCCCCCACCCCCTATTGGGATTCATGCCGGCTCCATAGAAGTGTTTGCTTTACTGTCTGGACTTAAACAACACTTACTATGCTTATTATTCTTCAAATTAAGTTCTAATGAGTTAGAACGTTCTGGAGATTTAGACCTCAATACTGTTGCCAGTCACTATTTACTGCAGTGCTTGTATTCTCGTTAAATACTTTGAGCTGTTAGAATTGTTTGTAGGATTTGTAGAATTGTAGAATCGTAGGGTTTAAGGTGATGGAATGAGGACTCAAGCAGAGTTGCAATGGGCTTTATTTAAATGAAAAATTAGAAGACAAAAAAAAAGATCTGCACATGAAAATTGGCCAAACAGCTCGCAAAATTTTATTGTCCAGTCCACAAATAAAGTGAAAGGTGTACAAGACGTTTTTGGTGCCATGTGTTTCCGAGCAGACACCTGTGGCCATTTGAAAACGTATTGCCATAATCATTGTAATATACTCGGAATCTGACTTTATCCTATAGAAAAATATTTGCATAAAAAGTCTACATAATTAAGCATAAGCTTTGAAAATTCTAAAAGACATGACCATATTCTTATTCCCATTATTGAATATCACAAAAAAGTACAATAACAATATCTACCTACACACAACATGATTAGACATTGAAATACATAATGGTTACATGATTCTTCTTATATTTCTCACTGTGTAAATAAAAAAAAAAACAAAAAAAAAAACATCACAATCAATCAACATTTGAAGACTTCATATGAAAAAGCATCCAAGTCTGTTGAAAGTTTTTGATTAAATTTTTATTAGGCTCCTATGTGTAGGTTTCTACCCAAGTACCGACATTTCTGAATGGGCTGAGTTCGGGATTTAGTGAGTTTGAAGTGAAAGTATGAACGTATACTAGGCTATATGTGTGGAGAGCATTCACTCAATATTATTATCTCATTTTTGACAGAGGTGGCTTTTAGAGATTTAAAAGGCTTATAAATACAAAAATGTATTTAATAAAAATGTATTCAAATCAGAAATCAAACAAACAAAAACAGACTGCTAAGATGACTGACAAGGCAGGACAGAGGAGAACATATGACAACAAACCGACACAGGACTGCAAACACAAGGAGGATTAATAGGGAAATCAGGAGGTAACAAGGGAGAGCAGGTGGAGCAAATAAACCAATACGCTGATATCACGCAGCCATCATTTCGAAATGGCTACGGTGGGAAGAAAACCGGAAGTGACGCTTTAAATCACAGGAGAGTCACGAATGCGATGGCGTATTGTTGTGTTTAATGTAGAAATTTGTTATTCTAAAAATGTACATTTCTTTCATAGTTTAAACTCTATTCCAAGACATTTATAAATACATTTTTTAAATATATATTCAGAACATTAAAAAAAAAGAAGCAGGAACGAACTATATACATATTCTATATTGGATATTAACATCTAATAGGGGATTATCACGCTTCCGGGTTTCATGGGCGGGATTTGTCAACTTTGTGACGCAGTTCGACAATGGCCAAAACTAAGGCAATCTGTTCCACTTTGTAAATCTAAAAAACAATAAGTAAAATTTACTTAATTTTTTCAAGGCAAGTTTTTTGCACTGATATTTTTTGAGTAAATTTCACACATATATAGCTATTTAAAGATTAAGTAATATCTATTCTAATTATTTGAATTTTTCTTAGTACAACATTTCACACAAACAATATAACATTGAGTTAGACCACACTGTTTAAGTAATCAATACTTGCAGTGTGTCCCATCACATCTTCACTTTTGATGAAGCATGTGTGATCGCAGACCTCAATGCTTGGTAGACAATACACAATGACGGTAACATTTGATAGATTGTTTTTGTGTTTGAATGTGTCATTTTAAGTAAAAAATGAACTCCAAATGTCACAAAATGGCAAATTACTAATCCTAACAACAAAAGTAATGATAACATAGTGTAAATACTGCTGGAAAACAGTGAAAAATCAACCTCATTAATTATTCATGGCCCAGTGCCTGATGCCCAGTGCGCCAGTCTCAGAAAAGTTGAGTAATTGTACTTAATTTTATGTTGATATTTACACTCTCATTTACACAATTGAATTAAGTTCTATTATATAATTAACTTTTTTTTATTCTTGCCTGAACTAACTTTTTTCATGTAAATTACATTTTTTTCTGTAGTATTTACTTCACCACAAAATAATTTTTATCAGTGCAACAATGCCCAACCTACTCAAGTTTTCATGGATTCCTGACTGAATTAAATGGAAGTAGTGGATTAAAGCAGTTCGCGGGATGAAGGACCATACTTTAAAATAAAACAAAGCATGTTTGTTTGTAGTCTGCACTTTAGTGAATCAGATTAATTTACCAGTGATGCCTTATAAATAAACTTAGTGTAGTTCGGTCATCGGTTCGCCAGAGTGATCGGTGATTCAACGGAAGTGGCAGTGCGCAAAGATCATGAAAGCATGCAGCCGATGAAAACACGAGCCGTATGCTACACAGCACACAACACGCACAGAAAAACTCGAAACCGCACGCTCACAGAACAAGACCAGAGCCCATAGAGAATGATCGAGTGCTCATACACTAAAAATAGATGACAAACACATGGACTGTGAATATCTGGACCCCAACACAGAACCGAATCCAAACTAGAGCAAAGTGCCAGGATCTAAACACCATGCTTCGTATACACAAAACAACTCACATCATTTTTTTTAATTCATGTGCCATCGTGATCTTTAATAACTTTAATGATTTAATAAATCACATCATTTTAATGAAATTTTACAATGATCCATTCAATTCCTGGTTAACAATAGAAAAAGACTATTGAAACTTCCCTTTAATGCTGTCTTTAATGGATACACAATTCAAAGCATGGTTATCCTTAACTGTCACTTGCCCATATACGGGCAATCTAAATTTACTTCACTATTACTATTAAATCCTAATCTTATGACAAACTATATATCGTTGGAAAGGTCTAAGACTCCTAAATAGATATTTTAGCGCTGTTTCTTTCTTACAAATTATGAATGAACAGTAATATATGAATTTATGACAAGAGTGCGCCTCAAAAAAATCAACATCATTACAGGAGTTTCTGACCTTTGTCACAAAAAGTCGATGCACACACTTTTAATAATTGAAACTTTGGTTTTTAGTGCTAAAAGTTCATAATAAAACATAATTAGTATTTGTCAATAAAAAAAAGATAAAATTATATTTTAAAAAGTAAGGTTAGAAGTCCACTAAAAAGTATAATATTATATATATATATATATATATATATATATATATATATATATATATATATATATATATATATATATATATATATATATATATATAATTTTGTATTATTATTATAACACATGTTTTAGTAGTTATCATAAATTAGGTATCATTTGAAAGCTTACGAACTCGAGAATTCATCCTGTGAAAACCGTTTTGAAATTGGACGTTGCGTTACAATAGAAACGGTATTTTTTTATTAGGCCCCTCCCCTTTTGGGCATCGTCTTTCATAATTTATTATCAAAACCTTTTCTAATATTGACAAAACACATTGTCAGAAAGGTCTGAGTCTCAAGGTTCCATATTTAGTGACAAAGTGATATTTGGATAGAAATTTATTAATTTGTTATGGCAGACTGCATACAATTAAATTCAATGGAATTCAATGGCACCCGGTGGCTATTTTTGGTATAACGCCTAAACAAAATCTCGTGGGAACTTCAGAATTTGTGATATCAACTTTAAATTTGGAACACAACTTGGTTAGATATATAGCTTTCATTTTATAGTAATTTTAAAGTAAAAAATATTTTGTAAAATATTTATTTTATATTTAAAAAAATATATTAATAAATTATATTTGATTTACAGTAAATTATAACTTCCATAACTTTTTCATACTTACATTTTATATCAGTAATAATCTGCTGATTGTTTTCTTTAAAACAAGACCAAACGGGTATATATTCCAAAGCATTCTTGAATTACAACCATTTAAGTTTGTATAGTGCATTTTAATGTCAATTATCAAAAAGGGGGGTGACAGGTAAGGGGTTAAAAAAAAACTCTACTAAAACAATTGTCATAAACATTAATAACACTAACACTGTAATAAACTGCAAGAAAATATGATCAGTATCTTGAGTGTTTGAAAGACATAAGCTTCTAGCATATCTTGCATTCCTGTCAACACACACACAAACACACAAATGCATGAATCATGTATTCATGTGAGACTTAAAGCATTATTTGATTTTAAAATAACCCCATAAATAGTAAAGCGCATATAAATACTCAGTGAACAAATGTTCTGTTTAATGTAGGGTTTCCAATTCATGCACATAATGATTAGGTAAATAAAGCAAGTACACTTTATGCATAGAATAGTAACATTATTTTTAAATTGTCAGATCTTTAGATGCCGTATTACTATAAATGAATGTACTTATCACGAGCCGTTTTATCTGCGCCTTTGGAAATTTGAACTTGATGGCATTACTTTAAAAAGTACAACATTTTGGATTAGAACAAGCTTGTTATCTGCACAAGTACGGTGACATTCAGCTTTGGTAAATCTGGAAGGGATTACTCGGGATTCACGCAGGTACAGGAGGTAGTTTGGATAATCTGATGGGATAATCTGCACTGTCCGACCTGCTTCTCACAGGTGACTTCACAAGGGTCTGCAGCTTTAAACACACGCTCAATCTGGCTCAATTACAAAACTCCGCTGGTCTGCCAAAAATCCACACGGAAAATTATTAGGTAAGGTTTGCATGTTACAGTTTAAGTTTAAATTCGGAACACTGACCTCACATGCTCACACTGCGTTGAATAAAATAACAAATGCTGTTGCACCTTTTTGCAGAACATTTTCGTATTTACTTACAGTTAGCTGGTGTGATAGTAAAGGACTGGCATTTAGTTGATGCATGAAGTTTAATATTTTGTTATACCAAAAACAGTATGGGACTACTGTAATGGAAACAGACTTAGAAATACAAAACTATGTCAACTAATAATTGCTTGATGCTCTGCCTCAAAATAGTTAAACTCGGTTAACAGCATAATGTTGATTACCACAAAAAAAAAAAAAAAAATCAGTTTGGTAACATTTTATTATAGCTGCACACTATTAATAATTGGTTAGTGAACAGTTAACTTCAGACATTATTATTCAGACATATAGTTACTTATTGTGTTAATAAATGCTTTATTAACATGTATTCTTATGTAATGCATGATTAATTCAGGTTATTATAAAGCATTTAGTAGTTGTCAGTTGGCTCATCTAAAGTTATTTTGATTTATGCCTTGCAAAGGTTTTACAAAGGAGATTTAAAGGCTCGAATATCTTCTAAACATGACAAGGCAACACAACACTGAGTGATTCGAAACCTAGAAATATTTAAATAGTTATTAAATTAAATAGTTTATTAATCATTTACTTACACTTCCTAAGTGATCTTATGAACCATTGGCGACTCCTAAACAACTAGTTTGCAAACAATCCAATACTTCATTTAGAAATGAAAGAAACACATTGCTTATAAGAATAAAGCATTTATTGCTGTATTTATAAACTGTTTATAATGTCTATTAATGCTTTATACATGATGAATTAACTGTTTACTAATGCTTAAAGGGTTAGTTCACCCAAAATTGAAAATTCTGTCGTTAATTACTCGCCTTCATGTTGTTCCAACCCCGTAAGACCTTTGTTCGTCTGAAATGTCTGAAATGAAAATATTTTTGATGAAATCTGAGAGCTGGCTTCTAGGTAATTTCATTCTACCGGTCCAGAAAAGTTAGTAAAAGCATTGTTAAAATAGTCCAAGTGACTACAGTGGCTTAACCTTAAAAGGAAAGTTGGTAACACTTTATAATAACTGCACGCTAATAATCATTAGTTAAGCATGAGTAAACAGTTAATTCATCATTCATAAAGCATTAATAGACATTAATAAGCAGTTTATAAATACAGCTATAAATGCTTTCTTCTTGATTTAAAAGCATATCTATAATTTGTTTAATAATTGTATTTTCATCCTTTATTAATGATCAATTTATCATTTCTAAATGAAGAATTGCATTTTTTTATAAACCAGTTATTTAAGAGTTGTCAGTGGTTCATAAGATTACTTAGAACGTGTAAGTAAATGATTAATAAACTATTTAAATGTACATTCATACATCTTATCATTCAGACATATAGTGATGGTTACTTAGTGTGTTAATAAATGCTTTATTAACATGTATTTATGCTGTAATACAGGGTTCATTTGGGTAGTTATAAAGCATTTAGTAGTGGTTAGTTAACTGTGTGTGAGCTCATCTAAAGGGAGGACTATTCATGCCTTGCAAAGCATTTATAAAGGAAATTTAAAGGCTGTTAAATATTTCTATGTTCTGTATCACTGTGTTGTGTTTGTTACATTTGACTAGTTTAGAAGATTGATGCGCCTTTAAATCTCCTTTATAAATGCTTTACAAGGCATGAATAGTCCTCACTTTAGATGAGCTCACAAAATAGTTAACTGACCACTACTAAATGCTTTATAACTACCTGTATTTACTACATTTACTTACACTTTCTAAGTGATCTTATGAATGACTGACAACTCTTAAATAACTGGTTTGTAAATAATGCTATACTTAGTTTAGAAATTATTAACTGATCATTAACAAAGTATGAAAATACAATTATTAAACACATTATAGATATGCTTATAAATCAAGACAAAAACATTTATAGCTGTATTTATAAACTGCTTATTAATGTCTATTAATGCTTTATAAATTATGAATTACCTGTTTACTCGTGCTTAACAAATTATTAATAGCGTGCAGTTATTTTAAAGTGTTACCGGAAAAGTTCACTTTGAAATTAGTTTTTGATATGTTTTAGTTTACCTCAAGGGCATCCAAGATGGTGTCTTTGTTTCCACAGTATTTTCAATTTTGATATTTTTAGGTCAAACTGTTCTTCTGTCAGTCATATAATTCAGGTATATGGGGTCCTCATCAAAAAGCATGCACAGAGAAGTCCAAATTAAACATGATTTAATGACTCATAAATGTAAGTACACATTGATGGCCTAAGACACGAAAACAAGCGGGTTGTGTGAGAAAACGAACAGTATTTATATCGCTTTACCTCTTGTAATCACATTCACATCCATCTTTCCGGCACTCGCCGCAGACCGAAGCGCCCTCAGATCACTTGGACGTGGCTGTGGTTACAAGAGGTAAAAACTATATAAATACTGTTCGTTTCTCACACAAACCGCTCGTTTTGTGTCTTAGGCCATCAATGTGTACTTACATTCATGAGTCATTAAATCATGTTTAATTTGGACTTCTCTGTGCTTTTGAAGGAGAACCCCATATACCTCCATTATATGACTGACAGACAAGTTTGAACGGTTTGACCTAAAAATATCAAAATTGAAAATACTGTGAAAACAAAGACACCTACATCTTGGATGCCCTTGAGGTAAGCTATAACATATCAACAATTAATTTCAAAGTGAACTATCCCTTTAAGTTTATCAAGTGACTCAGAATACTTTGTGCGCCAAAAAATAAAATAATAATAATGACTTTATTCAACTATTGATTTTCTTCTGTGCGGGTCTCTGATGAACATTATGCCACAAACTGACCTTAACGGGTTAGTTCTCCCAAAAATGTAAATTCGATAATCTTGTACTCACTCTCATTTTGTTACAAACCTGTATGAGTTTCTTTATTCGGTTGAAGCTACACTGTGCGAATTTTTACCCCCATCTAGCGGTGAAAAGGTTTATGACCGTCCAGTGTAGTATTAGGCCTCGTCCACACGAAGCCAGAGCTTTCCCTTATCCGATATTTTTTTTTCCTCGTTCTAAAAAAAAGTCTGTAAACACGGCGGCGTCTCGAAAAATATCTGCGTCCACACGAAAACACTGAAACCGACTGAAAACGATGTAGTATACATCCAAGACCAGTATGTGGTGCTGTAATTCTGCCATAGAGATACACTAAAATTGTGAGAAGAAGACTTGGAGCATGCGCATAAAATCTTGCACGCTGTAGGCAGTAAAATAAAAGGCTATGAAATAATATTACGCACAGTTGCTTATTTTCTTTTTTACCAAGAGCTTTATTGAACAATCATAAATTGCCTGGTACAAAATAGGGAGTCACGATATTCGATAAGTTAGCGGAATCAGAAAGCTTGCCACAAAGAACGAATGGCAAAAGTAACGAATGTGTCAAATATAATAGACATTTTAATTGTTTATTAATAAACTAATGTTTTCTGTGTCATTCTTGACTGAAAAGAGGAAGTTGATGATGCTGCTTAGGCTACTCGCCAATTCGCAGTATTGTGAACGCGCCTATGGAGTAACGTAGGCTAATGCACTTCATACGGATTAGGAGAGAGTAGCCTATCTGTTTCTGTTCGTTTTTAATTGTTGTTTGTCGATGTTGTTTAAACGTAGCCATTTCAAGATATCTATATATTTCTGAGTTTTCGGTTCATTTATGAGACGAGCTCCAGTTCACGAGCAATGCAAGGTATTTCGCGTCGGGGCGTCACGTCCTGATTATGGCTATGCTATATATTTGCTTCTTATTTATTAAATCCAGGTAAGTGATTGATGAAACATTTATTAAAATAAAGATACAATTTATTAAAAAATGAAATTCACTTCAAAGAAGGGCTTTATACAAATCAAAACTTAATGTGGTCAAAATTAGGTCTCCCGATATAGCCTAGCCTATTGCGCATATGCACGCGGTTCACTTTTCCTAATTAACATAGATTCAATAAAAGAATAAAATATTTAAACATAAATATTAAACTGAATACATTTCTTTGATGGATATAACACGTACGCCTAACCTACAGAGAAATATAATGTCGGAGTGGAACATTAGGGGTGCATTTTTTGAATAGCCAAAATAATCAAATAATTCCCATCGATCGTCGAATATTATTTTTGCTTTAAATTCCTATAATACGAAATGTCTTTATCAGACAACAGACAAGCAGCATACGAAAATAGCCTAGCCTATAGGCCTAAAAAAACACATTCAAGTAAATAATAAATAAAGGAATACAAGAGGCTCAGAAGGTTCTGCCGCATTATATTAGGCTATATTATATTAACTATTATGCAAGCAGTTCGGCAGTTGTTGTTGTCTGACAAGTCGACACGTGGGGTGATGACATCATCGTTTCACAAAATATACGGATTGGCTGTACTACACGAAAACGCAAGGGTGTCGTTTTCAGATTTATCCACCTTGGGACCCGGTTTCAAAAATAGCGTTTTCACTCTCCCAAAACGCCGGATCCGTGTGGACGAAACGCCAATCCGATAACAAATTTATACGGATCCAGCAAAACGCGTCTTCGTGTGGACGGGGCCTTAGTTTCTGTTCCTCTGAATTCCGATTTTGTTTTAACTCCTACGGTGGCCAATGTAGTTCAAGATTAACATGGCTTCCAGTTCGACCTCGTCCATGAGTGTTAACTCAAACGTAAACATGAAAGGCGAATCTTGAATTAACGGGTATGTCCCTCTTTGGCTAATGTACTTTCAATATGGAGGGGCAACATGGCGACCGTCATTAGAACCCCTTACCCGTATGTATCAATGGCATATTATACACTCACAAGAATACTTTATTACTTGAACTAAGTAAATATACATTAATGAGCACATATATTTTTGAAAGAACTAAGTGTTTTTAGGAATAAACTAAATGAGTTACACAGTGTAGCTTTAAGTCAATGGCCACGTCAACTGCTTGAATACAAATATTCTTTAATATATATATATGTGAGAAAATGATATTTCATTTTTGGGTGATCTATCCCTTTAATTTCTATTGAACCCGGAATATTCTCTGAAGACAATATATCTGCTCATCGATTCTTCCTGATCCAGGTAAGCCGCGCCTACCGGATAAGAACGAGAAAATCTTACTCTATCAAAAGGTTTAATCACCATCAAAAGTATGAATGCCAAACAAACTTTGATTGATGTTAAACTGTCTTTTAGTGTTTAACTAGGCTGTTAAGTTGTATTTGGTGGTGGAGGATGGGAGGTGTTGGTGTCGCAGACCCAAACATGCCATCATTCCCAAAAGCCGTTCGGCATGTTTGTGCGCGTTACCAGAGGTTCTCTTTGCATATTGGCGTCGCATAGACGAAACAAGAGGCATGACACAAAGTAAGCAAACATACTATCTCACCTTTCATCTTCAGCTGTGCACATCAGCATAAACTGTCACAACACAGAGGCCCACAGGCTTAGTGGTTCACCTTAACACCCCTGTACATGAACACACACAGTCGCAGACGTATGACTCTACGTGTTTAACTTGTGTTGAGAGAAGGACTATAACAGGCTGAGATGTCTGGCCTGTCAGTCATTCATGCCCTGCAGAGTTGCAGAGGTTATCTGATAGTCGCTCCTAGTGAAAGCATAACTCGCTTCTTCTGCGTGATTTCATCTGCATTGCATAACTTGCATTCAGCTGGTGTCTGCTAGTGTCCAGTGCTGTTGTTCTCATCCTGCAATAGGAAGAGAGCCTGCAGCAAATGCTTACTGATATATATCAGCCTCTCTCTCTCTCTCACTCTCATTCCAGAGGTATGTTTGTGAGTACATCTGGAGCCTGTATGCAGGGTCAGCAGGCCCTCTTTTATCTGGAGGGCTGATTGTGTCTTATCTTATCAAAGAGGCTAAGAGCAGGCCCTCTATCAGTCATGAATTTACGATCGAGAAAGGAGAGCTGTGCATCGGGGAGGGAAAGTGAGCTTCAGGGAGATTTCAAACTTTCACAATTATATTCATATAATACATAAACATTAAAAAGTTGGGTCCCACTTTATATTAAGTGTCTTTAAGTACTATGTACTTACATTGAAATTAATAATTTGATACAATGGAGTTAGTGATTGATACAATAGAGTTAGGGGATTGCGAGGTGAAAAAGTGACAATCATTTAAAGGGGACATATCTTGCAAAATTCACTTTTTTTTAGCCCTTAAATGCATTTTGTTGTATATTTGGAGTGTTTATAAGTACAGAAAAAGATTAAATTATTCTCTTCAGGCACTTCGTTTATATCTTTATGTTCTGTTTTGGTCATATTTTTCAACCTGTTCAGATTTTTCTGTTCTCTATGACGTATTTTCAACAATTACGTCACAGTATTTGCAGCGGAACTGACAAATAAGGACATTGACTACCGGCCCAACACTTCGAGCAATCAGCCATTATTACTTTCTCGCTCCAATTTTGTAGTCCAAGCTCAATGTTGCAGAAGTTACGAGAGGGCAAGTTAAAATGTTCGGTTGTTGGATGTAGTGACCCGAAGCACTTCAAGGATTCCAACTTCAACAACCTCCACCAGTATTAAGAAGCGTTTGCCGATTGACTTTATCTGAATGAGGGGTAAATTCCTTCTATCTTTGGAGACGACGAACAGAGCATTTCTGATAAGCTGTAAATATTGTTAATAAAAATAAATTTATCTTGTCAGTGTGCTTGCTTTAACAAGAGAAATTGTCGACTTTCACTTATAAATGTCAGGATTCAGACCAGGAGACAGAGGTAAGGAATTAACATAAAGAGATCTTTATTTAAGATAAGGTGAGTAAGCAGGGTTTCAGGAACTCGGCGGTGATCTGAAGAGGATACGTGGCAGGAATGGATCCAGGTGAGTGAATCTTCTTCAGAGGGAATAAACGTGAGGGTTAACACAGGTCAATAACTTGATTCTTTGTCTTTGCAGATCGTTCGTGGGTAGGCGTGATTCAGGAAGGATTCCCGGTGAGTAGGTCCGTTGAAGTGCGCTTGACAATGCACTAACCAGTTCAGTGATACTTTCACTTTCTCTTCCAGTGCATCCAGAGGGAAACGAGACTCAGGGCAGATTCCAGGGAACAGAGAACACGGAACATGGAGCGTATCCTGGGAACAGCGGAACAAGGATCAGAAGGTTAGTATCTTTCAGGTGAGTATACTTTACGTTCGTTTCTTCTGGATGAGTCTTAGGCGAGAGAAGTGAAGACTGGGAAGGGTCTTTTCCTGTTGGAGGCTTGACGATGACTGTGAGTGAACAAGGTGTTTTTATGCTGGCTGGGGAAGTGAGTGCTGAGTGGACACAGGTGTTGGTGATTAGTAATCTGGGGACAGTGATCTTTGCGTGGTGCTTTGTGAAGGTTCTGATTGGCTCCTGACATTACCCCCCCCCCTCCAGAGTCCGCGCCAGCGGACCTTGGACCTCGACGTCGTGGGGGTCTGCCTCTGGGCCTTGGTGCAGGTTTCTCGGGATACTGAGCATGGAATTCTAAGAGCAGCGTGGGATCAAGAACATCATTACGCGGTACCCAACTTCTCTCTTCTGGCCCATATCCTTCCCAGTCAATGAGGTATTCTAGTCGACCCCCTCGACGTCGAGAGTCCAAGATCTCTTTGATGTTATAGATGGACTCCGGTTCAATGGGTGGTATCGGGGTTCGTTCTCAGATGCAACCTCGTTGGCTGACTGGGGTACCGGTGGATGATGGGGTTTTAGAAGGGACACATGAAACGTGGGATGGATGCGGGAATCAGGAGGTAACCGGAGCTGGTAAGTGACTGGGTTTACTTGTCTGACGATTGGAAAGGGTCCGATGTACTTGGGGTTTAGTTTCTTACATGACTGACGAAGTCTGATGTCTCTAGTGGAAAGCCAGACTAATTGCTCGGGTTGATACTCTGGAGTGGGTCGTCGTTGTGTGTCAGCGAACCGTTGGTGTCTATTGATAGCTTGTTGGATATGATGGTGAGTTTGATCCCAAACCTGTTCGCTTTCCTCAAACCACTTGTTGACGGCAGGCACTTCGGAAGGTTCTCCAGACCATGGGAATAACGGGGGTTGATAGCCAAGGATACATTGGAATGGTGTTAACTGAGTGGATGCCTGTCGGAGAGAATTTTGTGCGTACTCTGCCCAAATGAGATACCGACTCCAGATGTTCTGGTTGGAGTGGCAGAAAGTACGCAAGAACCGACCTATATCCTGGATTTTTCTCTCAGTTTGCCCGTTGGTTTGTGGGTGATACCCGGAAGACAGACTCACGGTCACATTCATCAACGCTGAAGAATGCTCGCCAGACTCGGGAAATGAATTGGGGTCCTCTATCGGAGACAATATCTTCTGGAAGAACCGTAGTTTCGAAAGACATGTTCCATGAGGAGCTCAGCAGTATTAAAGGCGGTCGGGAGCCCCTTTAATGGGATTAGCTTGCATGCCTTCGAGAACCGATCAATGACCACCAGGATACAGGTATTACCCTCGGATACGGGAAGGTCGGTGACAAAGTCTATGCCTAGGTGAGACCAGGGTCTATTCGGGACAGGTAAAGGTAACAGTTTTCCCACGGGCAGATTTCTTGGGACCTTGGAGATTGCACAGGGGATACAACCTTGAATGAATTGGGTGATGTCTTGACGCATGTGGGACCACCAATACTTTTCTTGAAGTGTGGCTAGGGTTTTGTTTACTCCCGGATGTCCGGTGGCGACTGAAGAATGAGCTGAGGAGATCAAGGCGTTGCGGAATTCTTCGGGAACATGAATTTTCCCGGGGGGACATCCGGGGACTCTAGGCTGCTGCTGAGCCAATTCCTGGAGTTGTTCATTTATCTCCCACTGGATAGGGTTTACAAATAAACTCCCTGGTAGAATGGGCTCAGGTTTCTCTACTGGGTTCTCAGGGGCATGAATACGAGAAAGAGCATCTGCTCGGGTGTTCTTGGATCCTGGGCGATAGGCAATCCTGAAGTGGAATCGTGTGAAGAACAAGGCCCATCGAGCTTGACGTGGATTTAATCTCTTTGCATCTCTCAGATATTGGAGGTTCTTATGATCTGTTAGGACTAGGAACGGGTGTTTTGCTCCCTCGAGCCAATGTCGCCATTCCCTCTAAAGCAAGCTTTACTGCCAGAAGCTCTCGATTTCCTATATCGTAGTTTGCCTCTGCTGGAGAAAACTTCTTCGAGAAGAATGCACAGGGAAGTGGCTTAGAAGAGAACTCAGAACACTGGGACAAAACTCCTCCCGCTCCTGTGGTGGATGCATCTACTTCGACCACGAATGGTCTATTTGGGTCTGGGTGATGAAGTAAAGGAGCACCGGTGAAAGCAGACTTCAGAGACTTAAAGGCATCCTCGGCTTCTGGGGTCCATTGCAGGGTCTTGGGTTTCCCTTTCAACAAGGATGTCAAGGGTGCAGTGAGAAGGCTGTACTGATCTATAAATCGTCTGTAAAAGTTTGCGAACCTCGAGGAATCTCTGAAGCTCCTTCACTGATGTGGGACTTGGCCAGGACAGGATGGTCTCGGTCTTCTGTGGATCCATTTCCACCCCTCGATTGCTGAGGATGTAACCCAGGAAATCAACTGTGGTCTGGTGAAAAGTACACTTTTCTGCTTTCAGAAACAGAGTAAATTCTTTGAGCCTTTGGAGCACTAGAGAGACGTGTCGTTGGTGTTCAGCTAGGTTCTGTGAGTAGATCAGGATGTCATCGATGTACACCAGAACGAACTTCCCAAGGAAGTCTCTGAGGATCTCGTCCATGAAACTTTGGAACACGGAAGGAGCGTTTACCAGCCCATATGGCATGACGAGATATTCATAGTGGCCAGCAGGTGTTATGAATGCTGTCTTCCACTCGTCTCCTCTCTCTAACTCGGATTAGATTATAGGCGCTCCGTAGATCAAGCTTGGTAAACATCTTGGCTTCTCTGAGTTGTTCGAGGGCAACTGGAATGAGGGGCAAAGGATAGCTGAACTTCACAGTGACCTGGTTCAAGGCTCGGTAATCGATGCATGGTCTTAAACCACCATCCTTCTTAGCCACGAAGAAGAAGCTTGCTGCGGCTGGAGATGTGGAAGACCGGATGTACCCTTGATCTAACGCTTCTTGGATATACTTTTTCATTGATTCCTGCTCTGGAATGGACAGGGAGTAGATGCGGCCCTTAGGGAGTCGTGCGTCAGGAATCAGATCTATAGCACAATCCCATGGTCGGTGGGGTGGTAACTTGGATGCAGTGACAGGGTTGAAGAGATCGGAGAACTCGGAATAACAGGCTGGGATATTCGTTGACAGGTTTTCAGTGGGACTCTCAATGGACGTGGAGTTAACTGCGAGCACTTGGTTCTTTTCCTTACCGGATAGATGAGAAACCGGATCATTGACTGTTTGACATTTACACCCCCATCGCAGAACTTTTCCAGACCTCCAATCAATGGTGGGCTGATGAAGAATTAACCAAGGTCGACCAAGGATGAGATCCGTCTGGCTGTTTCGAAGAACGAACGGTTCAAACCATTCTTGATGCGTATTTTCCACACACAGCTGTATAGGGCTTATCTGGGTGGTAACGTTTCTCATGTTGATCCGCTCACCTGTTACGGCGTAGATGGTGTAGGACTTGGGAGTGTTGATCTCTCGCAGGTTGAGTCTCTTACAGAGGTTCCCCGAGATGAAGTTTCCCGCGGAACCCGAGTCGATGATGGCTGTGACAGATATGCAGATTTCTTTAATTCTTAGGGTCACAAGAACGGTGAGGGGTGCTGAAACAGTGTGGTCATCTAGAACTGAGCTTACCATTAACTTCCCAGGTCGAATGGGGCAGTTTAGTCGGAAGTGTCCTTTGGTACCACAATACATACATAATTTCAACTCTCTTCTCCGAAGGCGTTCATTCTGGGAAATTTTGAATGTGTCAACTTGCATTTCTTCAACTGGATTTTCAGGCGCAGGATTCTTGTTACTTGGATGAAGAGCAGGATTAGGATAGGACTGATCATTATAGCAGCTCTGGGCTCTCTGATTCACTCTCATAGCTTGTTGCATGAATTTTTCAAGACCTAGATTGTCGTCATAGATGGCCAGCTGGAGGCGTAGGGCTGGGTTTAGTCCCCGACGAAAAACAGAGATGAGTGCTCGTTCATTCCAACCACTGTTAGATGCTAGCGTGCGGAATTCCACGGAATACTCAGACAACGATTTCCTTCCCTGATGCAACTGTAGCAGCTGTTCACCGAAAGATGAATCCTCCGCTGGTCTTCCAAAAACTTCTTTGAAGTGTTTCACGAATTCTTGAATTGTTGCCACCACTGGTGATTCCTTCATCCACAATGACTCAGCCCATCGCAAAGCCGCTCCAGATAGTTGCTGAATGACAAACGCTACTTTTGATCGTTCAGTTGGATAAAGTTGAGCTTGCTGTTCCAAAGCGAGCGAACACTGCAACAGAAATCCGTTGCAATCCTCCGCCCGGCCAGAGAATGGCGCTGGGCGCGACGGCGGACTTGCAAAACAGGTAATCGTAGAAGCAGCGTTCCCGGAAGGACTCGCAGGAGGAAGCACAGGTCGCACTGTGGTAGCGGGGGCTGGTGGAGGATTGGTAGCAACGGCAGGCTGTTTGGAATCCATAGTGATAATCCCCGCTTGCTGTTGTTGGGTCAAGCCTTCTGTCAGGATTCAGACCAGGAGACAGAGGTAAGGAATTAACATAAAGAGATCTTTATTTAAGATAAGGTGAGTAAGCAGGGTTTCAGGAACTCGGCGGTGATCTGAAGAGGATACGTGGCAGGAATGGATCCAGGTGAGTGAATCTTCTTCAGAGGGAATAAACGTGAGGGTTAACACAGGTCAATAACTTGATTCTTTGTCTTTGCAGATCGTTCGTGGGTAGGCGTGATTCAGGAAGGATTCCCGGTGAGTAGGTCCGTTGAAGTGCGCTTGACAATGCACTAACCAGTTCAGTGATACTTTCACTTTCTCTTCCAGTGCATCCAGAGGGAAACGAGACTCAGGGCAGATTCCAGGGAACAGAGAACACGGAACATGGAGCGTATCCTGGGAACAGCGGAACAAGGATCAGAAGGTTAGTATCTTTCAGGTGAGTATACTTTACGTTCGTTTCTTCTGGATGAGTCTTAGGCGAGAGAAGTGAAGACTGGGAAGGGTCTTTTCCTGTTGGAGGCTTGACGATGACTGTGAGTGAACAAGGTGTTTTTATGCTGGCTGGGGAAGTGAGTGCTGAGTGGACACAGGTGTTGGTGATTAGTAATCTGGGGACAGTGATCTTTGCGTGGTGCTTTGTGAAGGTTCTGATTGGCTACTGACATATAACACAATACAGTTACATACCACTGCATCCATATGAAGACATTGTTCTGCAGGTCCGCCGTCATCTTTTTTAAATAGTTCGCTCTGGCTTGAACTTGAAAGGCTTGATGGACAAGTTTTCTGTTGTTGACGTTTTGTAAATGTGTGAATAAAAATGTACTTTGAAGATATAATATATAATTGTGTATCTCTAATCAAACTACAAAAATGGCCGAACGGGGTGGAGTTAAACTGAGTGTGAACTCAATTACCTGGAGAGCGCGCGGGTGTGACACATCTCCTTTTTATTTAAAGAAGCCGCTTCAAAACGAGTTGCTCACAGACGCACATCAGGAAAGGGGTAGAAAAGGGGCTTGTGGAGCTATAATAATGAGTAATTCAGACACAAGCATTGCAGTTATGCTTTATATAGACCACACATGTATGATTTATATGTAAAAATGAATGATTTAAAAGCATGTAGGGTCAATAACATATAGCATAAGGGGCTGTTTTACACGACTGAGTGAACTAATAATGTAAAACTTTTTGTGTGTTTAACGACAACGCCATTTTGGGGGCCTGAAACTGCAATCTTTTGACGGGTTTCAAATCGCAAGATTTTGAAAACGATACTGTTATCATCTTAGTGTAAACTATAAAAAAACGCAAATTTGTGAAAAAAAAAAACTTTGACGTCATGCGCATAAGTGTTTCTTTACATAATACGTCGGTTTTACTCGTTTTCGTGGATATATGTGAACGGGGATAATTTTCGACTACGTCGTCGCATATAAACCGAAAATATCAAAAGAAAAACTTTTCCGTATTGATATCGTCTGTTGTGTAAACTTGCCATCACCAATTATAAAGTAAAAATTGTTGGTAACACTTTATTTTGACAGTCCACTTTAGACATTCAACTAATAAGTAACTTTGCCGCTGACATGTCAACTGACTATCATTAGAGTATTAGTAGACTGTCAGCTTAATATCTGCTAACATTTTATTTTGTTGGTCCCCAAACAGACATTCTACTGACTGTAAGTAACTTAGCAACTACAAGTCAACTTGTTCTCCTAACCTGAACCCTTACACCTAACCCTAACCTAACAGTCTACTGACAGTCTACTACAGCCTACTAATACTCTAATGACACTTAGTTGACATGTAGTTGAAAAGTTACTTATAGTTAGTAGAATGTCTAAAGTGACTATCGAAAATAAAGTGTAACCACATTTTTTTTAAATATTTTGTTTTTGACATATAGCCAGGTGGCAAGTTCTCAAAAATGGTGCATTGTCAAAAAATGTTGTGTTGTAGTGTAACCATCAAACAATAATGAATACTTTAAATGAATGTGACTGCACACATCTTAATTCTTAATTATATAAAAAAAATGTTTTATATTTTTCCAGGTGGCAAGTTCTTAAAAATTGTTCTACCATTGTCAAAAAATGTTGTAGTGTAGGCTAATGTAGTGTAACCATCAAACAATAACAAACTTTCCTTACACTTTAAATAAATGTGACTGCACACATCTTAATTATTATATTTAGGTAAAAGTATATTATATTATATTGTAACTAAAGTAAAAGTTTTTTATTAATTCAGAAATATCATTACTTTTTTTTTAAATCCCACCACATTTTACAACCTAAGCTTATAATGTCTTGACATTAAAGGTCAAATTATCTCAAATTTGTACATTTATATAACCGTGAGGATCTGCAGTGTTTTTTTCTGCATGTTGTCTGCAACACATGATTTACATTCAGTAGAATACATTTTTCTATATAATAATAACAATAATATACCATAATACTTAATATGGTTTCCTTTTCAAGAATGTCAGTCTTTTAATAAGGCTTTATTATTCATTATAATATCACGGAAGTTGTATCATGTACTCCCTGAAATATAATATACAGGACAAAAAAATATGTCATTGACCCCTAAACCATCTGAACTTATGATACAGCATCAATACAACAATATGATACCTAAGATCCATTTCCTTGGATGGCCCGAGTGTATGCCCTCACCTTGTACGCTCACCTTGAGGGGATCACACACACACTGGATGGTTAAGATCTGTGTCAGATGGGAGCAGCTTGGATGAAGCTGTTAGGCCGTAAGCTGTGGCTCATCCCTCAGATAAGAGCCTTCTTAAGCCAGGGATGAGCAATAAATCCCCTAGTTTGACTTCATGCACCAGCTTTAGGTGATCACCAAGTAACTATGGTCAGATAAGCTGCAGGTATCTAAGAAATGCCTGTCTCTGTGAAAAGGGACAGGTCACATGCTTGCTAGTAACCTTGGACTTATTTGGTCCAACACATGGTTTAGACAGCTAACGTAACGCAACATTTTGACTTGGATATGGATCTTTTGAACTTGGGATTTAAGTCTTTGTGAGTTTATATGCAGGAGTGCCGTTTGCTGTTCTCATTCTCTCTACTGGGAACTTTACGTGAAGGAAACGATAAACAAATCGCCTTGCGTGTCATAATGTGAGGAGGGTTTTGGCCATATTAATGGAGGAGAGCTTTGAGTTAGCATAATGAGCTTGACTAGCCTAACAACGGCTTATCTTCAAACAAAGTTGGCCCTGCCAAACCTCTGTGGCTTTCTTTAGACAAATAATCACCTTTTGCCGCATGCTTGATCTGTTTCGGTGCAGTCTTTCTTTAATCCCTGCTTCAGTCTGCCTGCCTGTATCCCCATTTGTCAAAAGAAACACTTAAAGAGCAAACACTTGATCTGCTGCGATACAGAGTGCTTCCTGAGGGTTCTAAGCAGAGCTGAGATTCGAGTCCATTTTCTGAGGTAATCCTGAGATTACCAACCCCCCTTTCTCTAACCACAACTGCGCAAAACGGGTAGCAGTCAAAACACACTTAGTGACACACCGCAGAGCACTGCCAAATTTACTCAAATAATACAAGAGAAATAATTATGTAATACCATTCTAATGCAAAAATAGTAACTTTGTGGATAAAGTCCAAAGGTAATTCAAGGTACACATGCTGTATTTGTTTTTTGCAATATCAATCAGGTAATATTGACTGTTATCAATGTATCAATGTTAGCTAACACTAACACTATATATATATATATATATATATATATATATATATATATAGGTTGTCTTTCAATATCCCTCTGCACGCCATAGGATAGCGCTAACCAACCATGATGGCTGTGGCTGAGTGAGTCCCATGTGTTTTCCCCATGGTTTTCTCTCCAGCGGAGCAAGTTGATATGTTAAACTTTTGCCTCATCCGGTCGTCAAAACTCTGAACACATCTTCCTTTTTAAGAATGACTTAAGTGACGTTCTTAACTCCAAGTCATCCGAGTCGCGGCCAAAGCCGAATCGAAAGACCGCTGTTTGGCAGCTGCATCTTGTTTGTTTTTAAGTAGCAGGGAAATCACCTATGGAAATCACGCGCAGAACCGTCACAACTCTGCCGTCATTGTGTTAAGCCCGCCCACCAACTCTATACACGATGTGATTGGCCTGACCAGAGTTTGGATTTTCCACTTCGAAAGTCAACGGAGAGTTGCTAGACCACACTTTGCAGCAAAATAATTTTTGCTGCCGCTAGGGTGCGTCTGAGATTTCTAGGCTATATATATATATATATATATTCAACATTATTTAGATAAGAATACAGTTTTTGAGTACATAAAATATTTGAAAGAATGCAACCAGTGTTGAAAGCTATGCAAATAATAATAACCAACACAGGTTCATTGTCGCCTTGTTTTGTGGTACTTTACTTTTAAAGTGAAATGTTCATTGAATGGCAGTTAAAGCACATTGGGTTTTTTCCTCAAAACAGATGAATGTGAATATGCCAGTATTGTATTATGTTGTTTTTTATATGTATCGCCAGGGTCCAAGTATGACCAAAACTGCTACTTTTCAGGAAATAATTGAAACATTGTTGTCAAAGTTAATATTGTGGATGTGGCTCTGTATATAGGATTTTTGCATGTATCATTACATTACTCACATTTTACCAAATTCAAGCTCAAATTATGTTTTTACCAGCGAATGTCGGTCATAGGCTGTGTGTTTTTTACGTCATTAGAACGACCACATCTGAGGCAAGCGCATTGCATTACGTTTTCATCAACTTTCAAGTTAGTTGCAGATATGTGGCCGCACAGCTTTTTATGTCATGTCACATGTTATATCACATGATACACACAGACTTTGTAAGACTACTGGCAATATGACTTGGTGGCAGATTCTAGACTAAAGGCTTGTTCACACCAAGGACGATATCTGAAAGTTCTAAAAACCGTTATAAATATAAAAGAAGTCAACACCACAATTAAAACGATAACGACACAGAGACAAAATATGGTAACGCTTCCTTTTACAGTCCTGTTACCCATGTACTTACTATGTACTTATTACAGTAATTATAATTACTGGGTAATAACTAGGTACTAACCCTGAACCTACCCCTAATCCTACCTCTAACCCATGTACTTACCTTACATTAGCCAGTACTTTCTAGGTAAGTACACTGTAAATACACGTAAGTACTGTACTGTAAAAGGAAGCATTACCCAAAATATCATTGGAATCACTTCAAAGCCCCGTTCACACTATGAACGATAACTATAAAGATAGCGATAACAATATTAGTGTCCACACCAACGCACAATAGGTTCAGTTTATAAAGTGCGGCTGCATTTTAAAGCAGAATGGATTGTGATTGGCTGTTCAATGTATCGCTGTTCATTTACAACAAGTTCTCATCAGCTGGAAAAAAATCGTTCTGAAAGTGATTCCAACGACGTCTTTTCTCTGTTTCTCTGCCGTTACCGTAGTTGTAGAGTTGTGTGCCATTCTTTTATATTTAGAACAATGTATGTCTTTATGATTATCTTTATAGTTATCGTCCTTGGTGTGAACTGGCCTTAAGAATAATTTATTTCCCAGCTGATGAATGATAAAAACAGTGACACCAATCAGAATCCATCCTGCTTTAAAGCGGAAGGCGATATAACCGCAGGACGCTCAGAATAAACAGAACGATATGTGCGCTGGTGCGATATTGTGCTAGTTACACTTTATTTCGATAGTCACTTTAGATGTTCTACTAATTATAAGTAACTTTTCAACTACATGTCATTAACTCTCATTAGAGTATTAGTATATTATAGTAGACTGTCAGTGGACTGTTAGGGTATGGTTAGGTGTTAGGGTTCGGGTCAGAAGAATAAGTTTACTTGTATTTGCCAAGTTACATATAGTCATATAAAGTGTTGGCAGATATTAAGCTGACAGTCTACTAATACTATAATGACAGTTGATATGTGGTTGAAAAGTTACTTATATGTCTAAAGTGGACTATCGAAATAAAGTGTTACCGTTAACATTATAGTTATTGTTCTTGGTGTGAACGGGCCTTATGATGCTTTTCAAATACATAAACATTAGCCTGTATAGTGTTTCTTGTTGTATCAGGTAACCATATTTTGAGTCAAGTAATAACAATTTATAAATGTGAATAACTTATTTAGTTGCAGTCTGATTTCCCAGAAGGCACTGGACTCTAACTTTGTCTTTTCCTGCTCTCCAGCTTAACTTAGAATGAGTGCAGGGGCTCCATATGGGTCTGTTTGCCCCCTCTATTCTCATTATTTACCCCCATCATCTCTCAAGCATTCCACTGGATCTGACAGTCCATCCAAGTGCAGGACTAACAGAGGCTCCAGCAGCCATAGAGCTAATGAGCACAGCCCTGGTACAATGATTTCACACAACAATTACAGTCTAGCAGAGGATGAGATTATGTGGGGAATGTGCTAGTGATTTCCTTTTAAAAAAACGGAGAGTGCATCAATGCTGATTTTTAGGTTAAAGGTGCATTGCGCAAGATTTCATGTTAAAAATAGCCGTTTTCTAACCCATACATGCTGAAACAATCGCCTGGTGGGCTGAATGAGCCCTTCTCTGATCACTGCAATCGCCTCTATAATCCTGTACAGTGAAATAAATAAGAGGGATTCGGGCTCGAATCTGAGACTGGGCGTGAACGTCATGCGCGTTCACGCTCGCCTGGCTATGTGCCTATGTCTGCAGGTTAGTGTATTCGCCGCCGTTCTCCGTATCAGAGAAGACAACTCGAGCGACGCAACTTTAGTCAACTTTCCCAAAAGTAGAAGATGGATTCAAAGGGGCTGTTTAGCCTACATCTGGTCACTTCATGCGTTTTCTGTGATCGGATAACTTATTCGATCGTGAAAAGACCAGGTTGAATCCTGACGGATTTGAATCCGATAGCTCAAACCACTTGAGGACGTGGTCTGGGCTGTATTCCATACGAAACTGGACAAGTGTAAATGCATCTGGTTGTTGAAAACAGGCTATGTCATGTTGTTTTAGTCATATATGACGACGTGCCTCACCTCAGAAGAGCAGGCGAGTGTATTCATCAAGCCAGCGCGCGCAATCTATCGCAAATGAAAGTGAAAGTAGGCTAAGACGCATACGATTAACACTAAGTTAACTTCTACCTCCACTATCTTCATTAAAAGTAGCCTTAAGGAATGAAATGATCTCATACCAGGGCTTTTGCCGCTCTCTCTTATTGCTGTCTTTGCTGATTTTGAAATAGCCGAAGTTGATGATTTATAAAATGCAGCTCATCTGTTGCTTTCGGTGACGTGCACTTCATGAAATCTGTATATAACGCGGGAATTGTATATCAGATTAATATCCGTTTTGCAAAAACACATTTATGTGACCAGGTGTAATGGAATCGTTTTGATAAATCAAATAGATCTGAGAAAACGCATTGTGGCCAGGTGTAAAAACAGCCCCAAAGAGACCGGCTTGTAGTTCATTAGAAACCCCAACGCAAACTCCACGTAAGACAAAGAAAATACAACTTCTGTCTGTCCAGTGCCAGGCGTCGGAATAAGACTAGAGTCAACATCGGGAAGGCTTTCAA
Organism: Hybognathus amarus; assembly: GCA_030378365.1. NCBI lineage: Eukaryota > Metazoa > Chordata > Actinopteri > Cypriniformes > Leuciscidae > Hybognathus > Hybognathus amarus. Next base: position 589,605 of record JAQIUQ010003601.1, on the reverse strand, counting down.
CAAACGGAGAGATCTCGGGCGGTCTGCTCTAGGGCTCAAACGTGTTCATGAACGTGTTTCCATAATAATACAATCATAAGTACAATCAACAGTTCAACATGGAGATCGATGGAAACAAAAGCCGAAGTTTTCTACTACCCCTGTTTTCCCCTCACACACACATAGGTCTACATAAGTGTGTAATTTACTCAAATGCCTTTCCTTTCATATATTTTAAATGACTAGCAGATTTATAACTGTATTACCTCATTATGACTGTAACAAAAGATGTGTGCCTGATGCTCCTTTGGTTATAAACAGCTCGTGCAAACGTGCGTGTATGCGTGTATTCCGTGTATATGTCTATGGTGGTATTCCATGAGCGCGCACGCAGTTTTGTTTGTCGCCAGAGGGGGCGTAGTTCTGCAAAAACTCAGAGACTTGCGTTATGCTCCTTTAAAGGAGTAGTTCACTTTTTATTAAAAAAAAAAACTTCTGCTGATAATTTACTCACCCCATGTCATCCAAGATATCCATGTCATTTTTTCTTCAGTTGAAAAGAAATTAAGGTTTTTGATGAAAACATTCCAGGATTTTTCTCCATATAATGGACTTTACTGGTAACCAAACGGTTCAAGGTCCAACAGACAGTTTCAGTGCAAACTGCAAACTGTTCAGAAGGGCTTTATATGATTCCAGACAATGGATTAGGGTCTTATCAAGCGAAATGATCGCTCATTTAAAAAATAAATAAATAAAGTTTAAGTTTTATAAGCTCATCGTCGATTAGATGATGCTATCTAATCCTAACTTTACCCCAGACCTAAACCTACCCCATGACCTAACTGACGTTAAAGGTAAAGCGTCAGTTGTATGACGAACCAGGATCGTCATCTAACTGACGTTAAAGGGTACCCTAAAACGGCGGATGTTGACGTATGGTCAAAAGCGTCAGTTGTATGACGTCTTGGGATGAGACTGTGTTAGTATGATGCCTTGGGTTCTACGTGTTGTATTGACGCTAAAGGGTGCCATGTGCATAGTATTTCGACGAAATATCATATGGCGTCACCTATATGATGCCAAAGGATGAGAACGAGCTCATTATTACTGTCACTTTGTAAAGAAAGACTATGCGCCCTCCGCACATACATTCAAGCGCACAAGCCTATAGAATAACCAAGTAAAACGCATGTACATGCCATCACCATTTTCACACTTTCACGTTTTTAAGTTTACACAGTGATAATGGTATCGCTTTCAAAACTTGTTTTCAAAAACTTGAACTTTGTGCAAGAGAACACAATACTAAGTAATAAGTTTGTGTTGTCAGGTCACCAAAATGCCATTGTCGTGTAAATGAATGGCCAGAACGCATTAAATGTTTTCACAAATGAGAACGGTGTTATGTGCGACCCTGGATCCCGATACTTTTTTTAAGAAAAGGAGAGAAAAGTGGAAATTAATTATATTAACGTAATGCCAAAAATACTGTTGATTGAGTTTACCTTTTACTGAACCCAGAAAATCCCAAACTAAAACGTTTGAACTAATTAACTAAAGCTGTTAATTTCGGCGTTTTCTTTGTATATGTAAAGTGTGTGTAAATGAAAGTTTTTATTGAGTTCAAATTACCTGAAACTCTCTCAGCTCAGTATCTTGAATCATTCCGCCACTCTTCCTTTGCCCACTCCCCCTTTTAGCTCCCTTGCTCTTTAAACTGTTACTTGAACATTAGCATCACAACATTGCAATAATGGATCCACATGGAGACAGTCTCTCCTCTGTCACGCAAGCAGCAGTAAGGTTCAGTGGCAGGCTATTGTGAGTCAGGTTTATTTTATATGGAACACATGTCCATTAATGACAGACACAGAGCACGCGTGGTTTGGCTGCCCACAATATTGTGGGAATGATTACAGGGGACTGGGGGAGGGTGCCTTGACATTAGCTTTGCTTTTGATCATACTGTTCACCAAGGTGGCGCTGAGGAAACTCAGAGCCGATGCTGGCAAAGGTTTAGATGCTAAAAGGTTCCCACACATGGCAAAGGGAAATGGAGGCTCTTGTGTGAACCCCCAGTGCAATAAATAGAGTTGGTGGGTTCATTGGCACAAAATGTATTGTGACAATATAATGCCAAGCAAAACAGTTGTTTTTGAGCAGCACTACATTAACGATGTTTGAAGTTTTTCAAAATTGCATTCCCGCTTTTGTTTAAAGGTTAGATAAAGGTAAGCCTGAGGTCCCAGGTAAGGGTTACTTTGCAGTTACTGCCTCTATCTTTTATCCAAAAGCACCTTTAATACACTGCACTTGCATGCCTCAGAGTGAACTGGTCAAGGTGCCTTCTTTAAGGGGTACCATTGCAACCTTAAAGTTTGTGATCAATTTTAATTCTTTACTTCCTGGAGGCCTTTTAGCCTAGGATTGCTTGCAACAGTTGGAATAGCTAATCTAAAATAATATACGTCAAGACACCACAGATGGTTTTCTTGCAGTTTTTTTTCAGAGCCACATCTACAACTTTTGAGTAAGGGTCCATGAAAAATAAAAGAAAGTTCAAAACCCAAATGTCAAGATATTAGAATATGTCATAAATATGTTTTTTTTTCATACATTTAAAAAACTAGCTAAAGATTGTTGGTTTAATTAATGACTGCTGCTAGCATTTTCCTATCGAAGATGAGTCTGAAACTCCTCCGTATGGGTTTGATTATGAGGCCTGTCTTAACCAAACCAGGAAAAAAACAACTCTGCACTCAATTGGATAGTCGGTAAACCTACAACCAATCAGAGCAACGCAGTAAGTCAGCTACTTTGCATACAGTTGTCAAATACAGAACGTAGCCTAACTTTACTTATTTTAGAAGTAAAATAACGAGTGTTGCTTCTTTTACTTACTCCTTCATGAGAGCGACCAAAGGAGAAACCACAACGACCACAGGCTTTTCATTACGTCCCATCTTCTTAGCGACCGTCAGAGTCAGCTGATAAGTTACACTTTTCCCGAATCATGTGGGACGGCAAAAATATCTTTCCAATCGACAAATGCCTTGATTGCAGTTTTCTGTTTGTCTATTAAAATTAATGCGCTGTCGATTTATTTCACAACAGACGCGACAGCGGAATCTATACATCTCAATTCTCCAGCTGCAGTCATCTCTGAGGGAAGACAGTTAGCGCTCTTTGATAACGTGACTGATTACGTCCCTGCAGATCACCTGTCCACCATCGTATAAAGCCCGCCCTGGCAATTTGATTGGCGCGAACATTGTTTGCCTGATCATAATTACTCCTCAATGGATTCAGTCCAGATCAGAACTTCCCATCCAAAAAATGTTGTGGGCGGAGTTCGGGTGGCATCCAGGCTAGACTGCTGCTATAAAGGCAACTAAAATGGTGTAATTGAGAAGTTAAAGAAATTTAAAAATATATATGGATAATCCACAGCTATACATTAAAAGATTTTAATGCACGATGTGTGTGCGAAGAACCACTTGATGCAAAGTGCAATATTTGATCGAAAGGGTCAAATTTATGTGTCTCGTTAGATCTAGCATTCTGTCCACTTTGAATCAGACACAGTCACACAGAGATAAAGTAGTAAGATTACATTTATTTGATTGAATGAATTATGGCATTTATTTGAAATAATTATTGAAAGAGAGAGAGAGATGTGAGATGTATCTGTTCAAATGCTATCTTACGACCAATTTGCACGTAAGCTTTTTTACGAGGTGGCTAATTCGTACAAATTGGTATAAACCAATTTGTCTGAAACCCCAGGGACATGTCAGTTTAGGGGCGGGGTCAGGGGTAGGCATCCGTCACGTTCTGGTGCTGATTTTCCGAAAGCATCGTTAGCTAACTATGGTTGCAAGTTCCGTCGTTATCAGCATAGTTCAATCGAGTCAGTGTTTCCCGAAACCATCATTCCAACGAACATTCGCAAACAGCATCGCAAAGTTGTGTGGTTTGAACGACAGCTCTCGACCTGTGGTTGGAGGCATAGTTTCTATTATGCATCACATTTGGATGTAATAAATTCTTATGTTGAGAAAAATAAGCAAGCTGACATTCAGTACAACCGGTGCCTTTTATTTAGAATACATACAAATGTTATTCACATCTTTAGTTAGTCAAAAGAGTTAAAGTACCGTGTTTGAAGAGTGTGCATGTTCAAACGTGCTCTACTATGTAAGAATGAGACAAATGTTGAGTGTGGTAATAAAGCAAAACAACTGAGAACAATTTGAAATAGTCCTCAGATGACATGTCTGTAATTTATATTAACAAATCTAGCGCTAATTGGATCTCAAACAGTTCCATTAAAAGTAGTTATTACCAACGTGGTTGAACGATACTTTGCGACTATGGGTTTCGGAAAACAGTCGCGACTAGCTAGATTTCTCTAAAGATGCATCGATACTATGGTAGTGAATCAGCAAGTTACATCGTTGTACAGGTCTATAGGAAACGCACCACTGGGCGGTCACCCGGATGCGCGGCCATAATGGAGGTACTCGGATGTAAACAACAGCATGGACTGCACTTTTTATGTACTACTGAACACATTGTTACCCTAAAAAAAACACACAGAAAAAAATACATGATAGGTGCGAAGTCATACATAGAGAAGGACTTAGTAAGCAGGAGAGAGTGCAAAATGTTGACAAACTAAAGTTAATATGTGGTAAAGGTTCAAACAAGCTAGCTTCTCTAGCCCGTACTGCAATTATTCTTTCTATTTCTTATCCCGACATAGGCTACGTTCAGATTGTCAGTCCAAAAAAACACATGAAATCTGTTTCAAGCGGTGGCTACACATTTCCATGTTGTAACATCTCTATTGCAAATGCAAACCCCTCCATCAATGTCAGTGCCATATTGCCCAAGAGCTGCATGGACACACAAATCAGATCTGAACAGTTTTGATACACAGTTTGGACATCATTTTAGATCAGATTCCAATCGGATTTGGACTGACAGTGTGAATGTAGCCATAGTTAACTACGTCAACATTTTAGCCATAGTCAACGCTTCATTTACACATGTGGTTGATGAGCTGATGCTGTGCTTCTCTCAGACCACAAACGTCTTCTTTCATCAGTTTTTTGCAGTCTTCTCTTTAACTTTTGGCAGTCTATAGAACTGGAAATATTTTTCCTGATGCGAACCGATTAGTACAGACCAAAACGAGACCATTTTTCAGCAGAAATAATCAACATAAATTTGCAAGTCCGTTCAGTGGCATTGTTTATGTTCAGTGCCTCCAAAATGGCCGACTTCCAGATTGATGACGCGTTGTGAAAACCCTCCATTCGTAGGGCAACTTGTAAATTATGTACGATTTTAGCAAACATTATAGCTAAACCTTGTAGAATACGTAGGAATTGCCAGAAGATTGGGGTCGAGAACAAGGAAGCTGTGAGTTTATTTAATTTAAAAAGCGATGAACCCCCTTATTGCTGAGAAATGCAATTTCTCTTATTTATTAAAAAATGTTACTAAATTTTATTACTTAAGTCGCCAGGGCAGCATTACGTTTCTGTGCTCCTGAGTGTTTCTGTGTGCGCAGTGCGATCTCTGCTCTCTTGTGCAAGTGATGTATGTGTGTTCATGTGTGTGTGTGCTTCAGTGAAAACAGCGTATTAATATCCACCTTCTTTTCAACACGGAAGCTAGGTGCTTTGTACTGCTAAAATTAACTGGAAGCAAATGACACTGGAAGCCAGACACATTAAAATGACAAATATCCGCACCTGCTCTTACCTGAAAAATAAGGTGGATATAACGGTGGTTCAATTGACTTTTGAACCGTTTATCGCACACCTTCCAGCCAATCAGAATTGAAGTTATTTTATGGTTACATGTATGATCTAAAACAGAGATGGAAGAAAGGGAAAAAGAGAAGAGAATAAGACATTAAGTTCATTCTGTGGTGTGAAGAAAGGGTGAGAGAAGTGTAGATGCAGAATATAACAATTTAAAATATGGACACAATTTGAGTGTTTAGAGAAAACAAATATGGTTACCATTTTAAATGTTCCTCTTATTCACTTTTTGTTAGCCTATTTGTTGTTGCGTGTGTTATCGTCCCTTTTTAATCTTTATAAAGTTTATTTTCATCCATATTCTGATACATATTCTTCATCAAATTGAATGTCAACACAACGTGTTCTATCAGTTGTTATGGACCTTAAAGTTAACAAAATGAATAAAGAAAAGAAAAAAAAAACATCTAGGTATCTATTATACATTTAATATATTTATATATATATATATATATATATATATATATATATATATATATATATATATATATATATATATATATATATATATATATATATATATATATATATAATAACTTTCTATTGGTTACATTAAATTTACTCAAATATTGGTAATTTTTCAAAACACAACTGCTTGGTTATTTTCTTTAAGGAAACAACAGTAAAATGTGTCAAACCACTTTTCCTTGAGAATTCTAGCCTTTTAATTACATTTTTCTTTCTTTATTACAGTTTTAAAAAATGTAGATTTTTTTTTCTAAAGTACATTTTTACATCAAATACGTTTTTAAAATGTATTAAAGTCATTGTCTTGTTTGAACTGCATTTTAATTTAATTTAATTTAATAAGCACCGCATATCCTATCATTAGTAAATGTTTTAAAGAAAATGTCTCCTTTTGAAATGTATGATTTTTAAAGTAATACATCTACAATACAAGTGCCCTGTGAAATTTTTTATTTTTATTTTTTCATTAGCTGTCAGGAGACAAGTGCATTCATACTGTCAATGCATTAAACATCTTAAAGTTTCAAACTTGTTCTTAGGTGAGACTGACATGTTTTCATTGTTACATTGTTGGTGCATTGGCACAGTTGCTCAAAGTCTAGTATAATTTTAGTCTTAAACACAAACCCCAAACAATGCATAACCTATGTTTACATTTTCAGACAAAGTGAATGCCTTTATTTACTAAAGTATTTAATTAATCCTTACTAAAAAGCCTGGTTTAATAAACAGCAGGGAGGTCAAATACAGGGGTAAGGTCTTGACTGAACACAGACACTGTAACCTCAACCAAAAACAAAGTTTGCAGTTAGCAGGTTGTTATGTTTAAAACATCTTTATAACATACTAAGAGAAATTATTTTATAAATCTTGAACTCTGTGAATGTCATGTTGCAATTAATTGATTCCTTGTGTCCAATTTGAGTTTAACACTGTACTCTTTTAATTATTCATTGGTATACCCGTATTTCGATTAAAAATATGATATATATTATATATATAGATTATAAATTCAACACACAGCTCTAAACGAAATTATGCGGTTCATACATTGCATTATGTACCAGCAGAGGGCAATGTGAACTTAAAAAAAGGGCAATCAACTTCAGTCATACGAATGAATGACAGGCCATACCTGGAATCTGGGACTGGGTGATACAAGTATCAAGCACAACGATATGCAATCATCAAAGATTCGGCCAAGACTGTTGGGCTTCTTCAAACTATTTAAATTATATTTCGACAGACTGACTTGTTGGTCACCAGTAGCCTAGTAGCCTGCTTTAAATCTCTCTGAACAGAAACCCCTACCAAGAAAACAACTAGGCTACGTGTAGAGTTTATGGTCACCAAATGTTTTATAATTGACAAAGAATTAATATCTGTCATTAATTGTTCGAGTCCTGTGCAACTGTTACGCAGCAAAAAAAAAAAAAAAAAAAAAAAAAAAAACATTTAGCCAAGTTTTCGTGATAGGCTATGTTTGATATGTAGACTAGATAAAGCTGTATGCTTGTTGTGGCATTCGGACTGTGCTTTTGATTTGTCAATTCACCGTCCAATGCCATATTGGAATGTAAAAAAAACAAAACCAAATGCGTCTTACATATAGCCTATAGGCCTATAAAAAACACTACAATACTAATAATGTTCTCTTTATTTGTGTACTGTTTGTTAACATGTGGTAAACATGCACTAAATCCGCCGTTTGAAGCGCTCAGGGGATAGACTCATTCTTCGGTGAGGCGGCTATTGGAGCCAAGTGATCAGTCATTGACTAATTGTTTTAGACAAACATTTTTTTCTCCATGAGAGTACAAGGTCGAGAAATTTGGCTCTGTTAATTGGACGTAACAGAATTTAACAATAGCCTCTCAATAAAACGAGTTTTGTGATTATGGTTTTAGAAAGAGAAGAAAAGAGGCGAGGGGGCTCTCTAATTACCAGCCAGGACTCTGGAGATTCCCGTCGGTCATTGTGCGCGGGTGTGCAGAGACTGTGTGGCCGGCAGGCAGGCGACAGGCGCCGGATTGTGAACAAAGGACTGTCTGCTGCTGAGGCTGTGAGGCGTCCCTGCCGAGGCGATTAACCCTTCCACCAGGACGGTGACACTTTCTCGACTGCCCATCCCCCCACCCGGGCATAATAGTACAGTAGCTAGAGATATAACAGGTGAAGACAAGATTAGTGTATTATCGACTGACACACCTAAGAAAAGTCCCGAAAAGAACAAACAAAACATTGTATAACAAGCAATAGCCTAACACAAATGTACTTTTTCAAGTTGGTGAACAAATGGAAATGTTTAAAGACATCGCCAATCGAGTCTTTATACTGCAACAATATCACACACTAAAAATGTTAACCCAATTTTGTTTCAAATATGGACAAACCCGAATGTTGGGTTAAAAGTGTAATTTAACCCAACATTTAACCCAATTGCTGAGTTTGTTCATATTTCACCCAAAGATGTTTAAAACAACAGAAATCATTAATTTATTATTAGATCGCGAGTTAGGCACGTACATTTGCAGAGACGCCGGTTTTGAACCATGTGTGTGTTTTCATCTGGAAGACGCTCTATGAGACGTCCTGTCAGATGTCGGCTTTATAAAATGTCTTGATCTAGAAAGAATGATCTAGAATAAATGTAAAACTGGCTTTTTGTTTTGCCTGCGCAGAGATATTTATTTGTACACAGCGCTTTCCAGACAAAGAGCTCTTTATAAGACATCTTGGAGACGTAGCTAGTAGGCCTACATGTGCTTTCTGGGATTATTTGTCAAAACATTTGTCAATAAACCGACGATCAACAGATGGCGCACCGACATCACATTTATCTACATAAACTGCAGAACGTCGCACAACCAATTTAATCAGTTTAACTACATTAGGACTATTTTATATATCCACGACGAAATTGTTAGATTAAATTAAATAATGAACTTGATCTCAACCCACACATAGAGAAGATGGAATCCCAGTATCACGCAAAGATTAATGCATCTTATCTAAAACATGGCATTAAAACACTGCTCAGGTATACGAGTGATCTGATCAAGAATGACGAATACAGAAAATAAAACCCAATTCTCATAATTTACATGGACTCATATGTACAGCCTAAATGGCTACAGTCCTGTATTAACATAAATGAAGTAATACAAAAGACTAAATGAACACTTTTGTTTTATTTAACTGAGAAATTGCAACAAAATCGCTCATTAACCCGAAAATCCAGCACCGAGATGTTTAAACAGACAGCTCTCATAAGAGAAACCTTCTCAATGCAAGATTAGAAAGAAACCTGAGTTGTCCCTGCCTATGGACCATCATTACATTTAAACATCTTTTGTTGAATTTAGCTACACATGAATAACGTAATTTACAGTGGCTTTTCCTTTGATATCACAAACATAACACATTCGGTTTCCTGCTATCAAGCGCTATAATGTTCATTATTTGTAAATGGGAAAATATATAAATGTTACAAATTGAGACCTAATACTATTTACACATCAATGTACAGTTTTGAATAAATTAAAATCTGTCTCCTTCAGTCCATTAACCTTATTTACATACGTGTTACTTTTATTATTATTATAAATAATTAGAAAGAAAGGTCCCAGACATAGGCAACTTAAAAGATGAGCATCCTCATATGTTGTTTGCAGTCTTTTTTTCTTTTCTTGTATACACTGAATGTGAGCCTAAAATGGGCATCCACATTCATATAGCTAAAGAACATTCCATTCATAATTTGATTTCATCGCCAAATCAAGGATGAGCGAAATCAGCATGCTTTGTAGATCCGTTCGAGGGGGTAAAATAGCCTATGTAACAGTTCTCGTCAAAATCCAGATGTGGGGCTTGTGATCACCTAATGATAGGGGATTCTCCATTGTCTGAGCCATACGTTAAACCGACAAACTCATTTTCATTGAAGCATAGTCCGCGGTAGTGTTCATGGGGTCACTTTGGTGAATCGCTACAGGGGTGACACGTCTCTGTGTTTCTCCAGTCCGCTTACTAATCTTTGTATATTCTGGAGTTCGTTGATGGAATCCTTCCCTGAAGATTTGGGAGATCTCGCAGCTGTGGCCAGTTCCGGTTTTATGGCTGTGGTGCTCAGATATGGGACTGCTATCCCTGCTGCCTGATTTCGATGACTCTGACTCCGCGCTCAGAGTGCTGGGTATTCCGGTGGTGAGCAGGCCGGAGCTTTGAGGAATAGACACAGGGATCTGATAGGGGTTGAATCGCATCCTTGGCCTCGTGCTGGAGAAGAAAGGGGTTCCGGCTGAGGGTGGACGCGGCACTGCCGGCAGGGAGAGCAGAAGCCGCCGCTGCGGCAGCCGCCATGTACGTGTACGGGTATGGTAGCAATCCTCCGAACGGTTGCATGGAGATACCCTAAATATAAAACAACAACACAATATTTTAATTCACTGTCAGAACAAATTAAATAATTAAATTCAGCTTGTCTAAAAATATGATCATTATAGGCTAAGTTATTAATTAAATGTGTTGCTATTGCGCAAAACACCATCGAAAGGTACATATGTTGGCTGAACTTGGTTAGCAAAGATCTGCAGGCGTTTACTGCGTGATAAAATAATGGAATAATTGTCTCCTAGCATAAACACTAGGGGTGTAACAATATGTCGTGACACAATATATCGCAATGCAAAAAATGCATGTATCGTGGATGGTGACAATGTAATTTACTCAAATGAAAATTCATGTGAAAAAAAATGGTTTACAGAGTTTAAGTGTCAGTACTACATTAAACTACTATATAATGTTAAATATAATGTATAATATAATGCAATGGGGGAATATTTGTGGCTCCTGATAATGCCAAATGTCTTGTTTTCAAAAAGTGGCCAACATTATTTAAAATAGGCTATATTTAAGTCAGTGACAGAGTGCAAGCATATTCGTCTAAAATAATTCTGCATTTTCAGCTTCAGAGTCATGAATATTTTTTATTCTGGTGTCACCATTTCATTTACACCCCAATGTAATACCAAATGTAGCATTTTAATCAACAGTAAATTTTTGTGTTAACCTTTTATCAAATGTCATGGAGTATCGCAATAATATTGTATGGTGAGTTCAGTATCAGTGAAATGTATTGAATCGTGACATTAGGGTATTGTTACACCCCTAATAAACACCAATTTCCCTTGATTCCAAATGCAGCGATAGCCTACATTGTTTAACAGAACTGAAGAAACAGTTTGCAAATGTGAAATTATGGCAGAAAATACAGATTTACAAAAAATACTAGCTACTAAGCTAGGCTAAATATTTTATCTTGGGGACCCTGTGATAACATCTGCTGGAAAACATTTAGAAAAAAAGGCTTGAAATGCATTTTGTTAGCTCTAGGCCATAGTCATAAACAATCATCATACCTGAGATGCAAGCATATGTTGTGATAAGTGGAATGGGAAAGGGTTGGGTGAACTGGTAGTCTGGGAGGAGAGGCTTCCATTCTCTAGTCCACTTGCTCCAGACATTGAGGCTAACAAATGTCCCATGCCCATGGTTGAGAAAGCACTTGGAGTCATAGCAAACTGCCCAGGATGAAATAAGAGTGGTTGTCCTGCACTCAGTGGATTAAAGAAATGTTGATTGTGTAAACCAGAGAGAGCTAGACTTTGCAAGTGACTTGCACTGAAATGCGACGGGCTCTCTGTTTGAACCATCAGTGGGGAAAAGCCATCTTTGACTGGGCCGATGGAGTCTGCATCCTTTTTGGAGGTATCTGATTCTTTCAAATTCCTGCTGTCCAGTTTGTCCTTCTCCAAGTTTCTGATGCTGAAGACAGAATCATTCTCGTTCCTCGATTCCGAGCAGTCCCTTTTCTTTTCGAGGTTAGATCTGTCCTTGACTCTGTCCTCGCAACGTGGGCTGAACGGTGATCGTAGTCTCTGATCTGGACTATTGACTCTGATCATTCCATCATCGTGTTGGTCTAGTTCGTTATCGCTTTCATCGCAGTTTTTGTCATCTGGAAAAGACGAATATTAAGCACATCAGATTAATTTTCTTTTGATAAAACCACAAACAATTTTCTTGAATAAATTCCACTACTTATAAAAAAAACATCTGTTTAATTACTCCCTGTGATTACACAAGGATAGGATGAAATGTTTTCCATGATAACTACTTCCTCTGTTTTCATCCATGGCACAATGAGCGTGACTTCATGAAACGTTTCAGATTTGGACAGTTTGAAGGAAAATTTTTAATGAGCTCCTAATTAATCGTGATGAAACTCAGATGACAAATTGGCAGACCCAAAGCATGCGCATGAGACATTCTCCATATCTGCTGCACTTTGTTTATATATCATGACATGCCCTGAGGAATAAAACTCTTAGCAACTGATCCTATTTTCATAACATATAAATTGACAATATTTACACATTACACAAATACATTAATACATTAATACATTACACAAACTACATAATACAGTATTCATATGTAAATTATAGTCATAAAATAGTTTAAGCTATGTTAAAAGACAAAATAATAAAAATTAAATCAGGAAGTACAATACATTTCGCATACATGGATCATATCTTAAGTGAGATGTATTTATTAATTTGTCATTAAACGCCACAGAATGCAGCAATGCATGATAATATATAAAGAACATTCACAGATTAAACGTATTGAAATATTATACAGTCCCTACAATCTTATACAGTCCCTTAATTCTTATCTGCACTTTTAAAATGATTTAAGCCTATAATTAATCAGATAAAAGACTGGGTGATTACAAATCATAGATTAGCTGTGCATATGTATAGTGTATACACTGTAAAAAGTGATCAGTTGACTGAACTTAAAAAGTGAAGAAACTCTTTATCTTAACATTTTTTTAAGTGATAAACTCCATGCATATTTGAAATAATTAAGTTATGTGACCTTGACAATTCGACATAACTTATTTTTTTTTCATTTATGTATGACATGTATTTACTTAAGAATTTTAAGGCAATGGGTTTCCTCACTTTTTTAAGTTAAGTCAACGGATCACTTTTTAAAGTGTAATTGCACATTCGATTAACAGCATTCCTTTACTGTGTGAACCAAAGCAGCTGTTGGAGTTACTTTATATTTTAAGGCTGATTTGATCTAATTGTGTGATTTTCAGCTTTTCATTAATTTTATATATTTTGCTTATAACATGGAACATCTTCAATTGTTAAGGTATGCCATGTTTAATTTAAATATTCAAATACTCTGCTAAAAGCAATGCATTTTAAGCAGTAAACCACACTGAAGAACACTGCCATTCAACTATAAAATGACTAAAAAAGCCAACAGGCAACTGACTATAAACATATTCATAAATTCATTCTCTATCAGTATAGCTTTAAATAGTTGCTGTTCAGCAGCAGCCTAAAGTTAATAAAAAAAAAATATCGAATTCTAGCCATGATAACCATTACAATGCATGTAAATTCCATTCAAAAATGCAATGCTGTTGCTGTTAACAAACAATTAGCCTACCGTAAATATGCACTCTGCACTAAATGACGGAAATGGCATCACAATGCATGTTTTTACCTCTGGATCTGTTGAATTTAAGTGGACTTGTTGCTGATCCAATCGGCGAGTGAACTGAATCCCTGCCAGTAGTTTGTTCGCAGGACGAAGCGTCCGAATCTCCTCCATCTCGATCTTTGCACTGATCATCATACATGCGCATTGATGGCAGGGCTAACTGTTTTCTGAAAATTAAACTGAAATTAGATTTATGTCATGCCTAAATAGTGTTATTTTTACATATCGATGGTTGAACAAAACTTTAGACGTAATACCTCTTTTCTCTTCTTCCATTCCCAGTGTCTCTGAATCCTTTTGCGAATGGATTATGATCGATTTTCAGTTGTGTGATCTATAAAAAAAGAAGAGAGAAATTGCATTTATTGTATTCGATCATGCTTTGCTTATTTCAAATTAACAGCACTAAATTATTTTGAAACTATAATTCTTTTTTTTTCCAAACAAACGAATAATAGTTAAATAAAATATGAAACATGTAAAACGTGTAAAATTTGTCCTGATTTATCAACGACGGCATTTTGAATAATTGTTTTGTGAATTAAGTTTAGGCCTAATCACGTTTACTGAATTGTTACATGAATAACTCAGAGTACTTTTGTTTTGTTCAACCGAATTCATTGTGACTTCACGTGATGTAGCCTAGTGTAGTTTCACACCGCACAAGCCTTTCATTTTTACGGGGTCACATTTGATTCGTATCGAATTGCTCACGTTATACAGCGACTTGGTGCCTGTATTGATTGAAACTGGCCAGTAAACTTTACGATCATAGCGCCACCAGTCCTAGTCCTAGTGTGCTGTCACCCAATTATAATCAACTGTATTCATAACCATGAAAAAAAGGAATAGGGACGATACTGAAAAGAATTCAAAAACATAGGACATTTTACAAATAGTTTTTCGCTTTCAGCTCTAATAATAATAGGCTATGACAACGGATAATTACAAACAAACATTTAAAATAAAAATTGCTTTTAAGTGCTGTAGTAACTTACCTTGTCATTCTGATATGCAGTGACACCTATAAAATCGGTCTCAGGAAATACATATGTCCTGAAGGTGCTGTAAGGGAGCTTCAGAATGTCGTTGGCTCTAACGATATGAAACCTGGGCTGGTATTTATGCATTGAATTTAAAATGGTCTGAAAAATATAAAAGATGTCAGGTCATTAATAATCAGGTAGCCTATCACAAATCTATTATAAAGAAATATCTGCACAGTAAATAAAAACATGCTTGTAAATGTTTCTTACATTTTTTATTGAAAGTGTAGTGGGTTTTATGAGAGCAGATTGCCTAGGCTACTGTAACAATGGGAGGATTTTTCGGTGTGATCGTTGAGGCCTTGTTTGGATAATTGGGCGATTTATTTATTTATTTAATCGAAAGCTAACAAAACAATATTCTAAATCGCCATTTAAATGATATACTTATGTATAGGAATAGTGTCATATAGCCTGGAGTGAAAAATCGTATCTTTGGTTCACACTGTCGATCATGGGACTTAGTTTGCCCCATAGCATTTGATGTTAAGGCAACTGCTCTTTCATGCTTCATTTAGTCGACAAGACGCTGAAAACGCTTTCGGAATCCAATGCACCTTAAATGTCTAAATTCTTAATCCCGTAATCATCTTTGCTTCTTGAACACTTAGATAACTTTATAGTAGGCTATCCCCTTTTCATGTTATAATGTAAATAAGAAAACAGAAATCATAACTAAGAAATCAGCTTATTAACATAGAGTAGTTTCGATAATACAACTATTTACATTTGCACACAAACATGCATTTTCAGAAAAAAAATTAATGTAACTTACAAATCCATGTTTATCCGAGATATTGTTGGTCAGTTTGAGTTTATGGAAAGCAACAGGCTTTGCCATCCACTGTTCACCCGTGGCCGGGCTATCCGGATGAATGTACATTCGTTTGGGCATCTCCAGGTCGGCCTTTCCTGCGACCATCCATCGAGAGTTGTGAAATTTGTACCGACAGTCGTCTGCCGCAACAATATCCATCAAAAGAATATACTTGGCTTTTTTGTCCAGGCCGTTCACACGCACTTTAAACGGAGGAAACATTCTCCTGTGGAACGGAACAGACATAGTCATATCTGGGGCCGAATTTCTTCATTAAAGTATGTATTTAATGTTTTAAAGACATTTTAAAATGAACTCAAAATGTAGCCTGTTTCAGCTACATTTTCCGTAACAAACACAAATTAATATCCCTCATGTCTAGGTCGTTTGGCAAAGGCTAACAAGCTATTAACACAATAGTACCAGACGATATCCTTGCAAACATTTTCTAATATTTTACATGCGTATTTATAGCCAAAGCATTTATCCTTCCTATATTTATTTATTTCAGGTAGGTATTGATACAAAAAAAAAAAAAAAGAAGAAGAAGAAGAAGAAGAAACAGCCAATTATGGCCGGTGTGTGTGTGTGTGTTTTTTTTTCGTCTTAAAAAGTGGTTCGACTCGTGTAGCGCAATATTTAGGCTACATTGTTCAGATACATTAACTTCTAGGCTTATATGCCAGACAAGTTTCTAGCCTATATAATAATCTTAATAACAGGACGAATGCAAATGTTATTATAATGCAATAGACATGAAATAGATTGAGTTTTGTGACTGCTCGGGGCCGTCGATTGACCTAACATAGCATATTTATCGATCAATAGGCCTATTTCATTTCGAACTAAATTATATTTTCTAGTGAAATATAGGCTACTAAAATATTTTCAGGTAAAGACAGGCTACAAATGCATGAACATCGTTATGATCAATAAAAGGAAATATAAATATATAAAAGACTTACCTTCCTGATTTAGTGATGACCATTTCGGTTCCAATTTTGTGGAATTGATCCCAAAGGTCCTTAGCTTCTAAAGTAACTTTAGGATCGTCTTCAACGTCCTCCTCTGGCTCGAGACTCTTGAAGGAGCGGAGAATGAGCCGCCTGGTGGTGATGTCCAAGCGCCGCGTGTAAGCTAGCCTCAGCCGCGCCGGAGAGCGCATGATCCGCCAGTGGTTTACTGAGACCCGGTGGTAAAGTGAGCGCTGGAAAGAACGAGGGTTGAGCCGCGGCAAGGAAAGCTGACATGGGAAAGTCGGCCGGCCTGTGCGCGTGAAAAGGGTGATAAGCCATAGCGTTCGCTGTAAAAACTGGATCTCTCATCGGTGCATCCAAAAAGCCAGATGGAATAATATTCTAAAATAAACTGCGCCTTGAACTCGCGTAAGTCCGACTGTCTGTCGCCCTCTACAACTGAAAGAAAGCGGTGGTTTCAGTAGTTGGAGAGGACTGGTAGGAAATGTCACTACCGTCGATGATGTCCAGTTGCAGCACAGTGATAAAATCCTTCAAAAGTGCAACATTGACACTTCGGTGTAGATTTACAGCGTTCCTACTGTCCAAGCCACTATATCTAAAGCAGCCCCAATAAGAACGTGCAAGTCGTGAGCACTGATGTAGAATTGGAAGGTTCTTCCCTAACCACACTGTCTTACATGTCCCTTCTCACTGGATCCCATACTAATGAACCAAACCGCCTTGATTGCAGATTTTACGCATTCTGGACCAATTGTAGAGCTCCATAGGCGTGGTTTTGACAGCTCCAGCCAAGATCGTGAAGGGGAGTTAGGGGGGTTGGCCAGAAGGTGTCGGAAGCATTCGCAGTAAGAAAACATGTCAACAGAATAAAATATTAACCAATGACAGAGTAAGGATCTGGAAACCCCACCCGCATAACCCAACCGAGGAACGGCGGTCATCTGGCTGTGCGCAGCCGGGCAAGAGAATGCTTTCCCGGCTTGCGTTTGATCAGTTTAAGGACCGTGTGCATGCTTGATATATTTATGCTCCTTTGTAGACCTTTAAGATATATATTGGACAATTACATTTTAAAGGTTATGCGTAACAAAATGATTTACATGTTTAGTAAACTGTTGCTATTTAAATGGTGTTTAATAATAGCAACACGCATTTTCGGAAAATTCTATCAGCAAATGTATAAAACAACATTTTTATTTATTTAAAACGACTTTCCAGGAGTTTACACAGTTAACTGATCTTAAATCGAGCGGATGGAGTATATTGCAGGATATTTTATTTTCCAAGCGATATTCAGAACAACGTTGGTTTGCTCAGAGTTGGATGCTCGCTTAGAAGCAGAGTGCTTCTAAAGGAAAGACATTTTCAGCGAGAGAATGTGTACGGTTTACGGAAGGTGTGTATACTGGAAGGAATAACGAAGGTAGCTACTACTATAACACTTTTTTTTTCAATAGGCTGCGTGCAACAAAATTGAGGCATGACCAGCCTATTGTGTAGCCAATAATACAAGACCTCGAGCCTCATTTTCACAGAACTGTTCAAGATTAGTTCACGTTAAATCGGCCGACAGGGTACAGCAGAGTAACAATCTGAGCTTTAAAGCTCCATAAGCAGTCGTGTACCTTTAAGAGGCTCGTCAACAGATCCTTGATTAAGTGGGACTCTGTTTGTTAAAGAGCGCTTGGCGCCAGCCGGCTGGAGTCCCACAATAAGAACCTACCCCTGTCAATTCATATTTACCCCAAATTCTCCAACAGCGTCCACCAATCCACTCAGTGTTCCACAAAGCTGTGCCTACATCTTGAGATAAATCCAAAGAAATGTTTTCTTTGTGGCCGCTCCCGCTTTCAACAATTAGGCTAATTAGATCTAGTGAAAGTCCAGGGGATGGAAGATTTATCTCCTGTGTTTGAATCGATGTCTGATCGGTACTGGCTAGGCTATACTTTGACAAATGTAGAATGAAAAAAAAGAGAAAACAATAAATGGCATTAATTCCACATAATGTTCAGAGATCTTAAACCCGTACAATGTCAACAGGAAATGCATTTGATTTGTTCCTTTCAATTAACTCCTTTCATTCGCTAAAATGCTCAGTGTAAACATCAGAAATGACTTCCTACTGAAGATCTCAAAGCTGCAGGACTGTCCTGAGTGGGAGACACAGGTTGCGTCTGACTTAATACTGTCAGAGATGAAGCCGCTCTGAACGGGATTGTGAGTTACGAGTCCAGGATTTTCAGTCGATGGTGTTTGGAAAGATATCGCTGAACAAAAGAAGAAGGACTTCAATTTATTGTTTTGGATCATCCTGTATCAACATGTTTCGTCTTTGGTAAGAGATAGCCTACTTTTATTGTGTGGGCAAGCTTCGTATGGGATGAATAATGAACGCAGGTGGATTTCGAATTGTTCAAAATATATTGGTAATATATATATATTATCCAACAACAGATGTTTGTATTTAATTGATGGAATTATATGCTGTAATTGCTATATTGTATTGTTCTATTTTAATTTTTTATAAATTATTGAGCAGGAATTGATTTATTGAAAAATATATTTTTTGTAAGTTTCTTTATTAGCCTAGCCTACATCTTTATTTTATCTTTTTAGAAAATGCGTCTTGTTGTTTGCAGGCCTGCATGAGATAATAATAATAATAAAAAAATAACATGAATTACATCATTTTCGTCTACCTGTTTGAGAGTTTGTCAAGAGTTTCAAATAAAACCGAGCCACAACTGACGATGTTGAGCATCGTTTACTTTAGTTTATATACCAACATGTTGAAAAGAGGTTTGCACAGATTAACCCCGCATGAAGCAAGTTAATGATTTTACCATGTATATATACTCATCGAGTTAATTATATAAACAAAGTCCATGTAGTAGTTCAACTCATTTATTTGTTCTGGTAAATTTACGCCGAGGCCCAGTGTAGCCTACCACAATGCAGGTGTTATTTAAGGGCGCTCTTTCAAACGTTTTCTAATCTTTCTTCTTCTTTTTCAAACATAAAACAACATTTTTTTAGTAGGCTATAACCGATAGTCTTGAGAACTTAACTGACTATCACTGCGGTCTTTTTGGTTAAATATAAGAAGTTTGAAAAATATTATCATATTATTGATCATACATTTTCCTGCCTATATGTTGATTCCAAAACGTTTTGCAAGCCATAGCAATCACCATTGCACAGCATCACCCACAAAATGCACCAAACGCTGTATTTATCCTGTGGATCAAGTTCTTAGCGCCAGACCGTTTAAGACCTGTCAAAGTTCTTCATATTTTCTCCGGTTCAAGAACAGCCCAGAACCCCTCCTTCACACTGTCTCCTCCGTTCTTCTCTAGTGCTTCCGAAGTTATAGGTGCATATTCTGTCACCACATGAAATATAAAATTGACGTTCTTCATAGACTGGATGTTTTGCCAAATGCAAAGGCCAAAACTAGATATTTATAAATGACAACCTAAGTTGTTGTTTTAACATGTGGTGATCTCTAAAAGCATACATTTCACACAACTGAAAGAAAAAAAAATCGTTATTTCTCTAAGCCATCATCAGTTGGATGCGCTAAAACAGGTCGAATTGTTTCACTTTATTATATATATATTTTTGTCATGTGCCATAATGCCAAAGGATCTTCTGTAAGGATTGCACATGCATAATCTTTGATTATAATGTTTGAGAGTAAACTTGTCATCCAACACCTTAAATGACACGAACTCTGTTTTTAATAAAATAAAATAACACTGTATTGTTTCTCTATATAGTTTTTTTTTCTTTTGATTTAATTAGAAAAAAAAAAAGAAAAAAAAGAAAACTATCTTACATACAAAAGAAAATGATTTGCGAGTGGAGACAAGCTTATAAGAACATACGACTTGACCGGCTCTTAGTTTTAATATTCCACTGTAAAATATTAAAGTGACTGGAAATAAATTATGATAATTAGATCTATATGACTAATGTACTCCTTGTCCTTTGTAAACACAAACACGCCTTTCATCCAGCATCCAAACCAAACACTCACACAAAACCGGATTGAATAGATAAGAATATAACAATTAATATAATATAGTACGGTTGTGTGCTATTCCAGGACTTTGCAAGATGTTACTTAAAACAGATGTGATCTTTTCAAAAGCATTTCCTTTTATTAGGGTTTTGAGTTTATTTACGAATTATTGCCAAAGAGCCACCTAACATTATTAACGACCGTGCTAGAAAGATCTGGCACAACATTCAGCATTTAAAAATTCAACATCCTCACATCCAATAATCCATCCAATATCATAATCTACTGGAAGTATCTAGCCTATTTTTCCAATATCCATCAGGTCAAGGATCAGGGAAATTTGTTATTTTGGGGGATTTTTTTATTGCAAACATGTAGCCTACAAGCACGAACCAATATCCTAAATGTAGGCTATTCTTTAAGATAGGGGCTGCTTATAAACGTATAAATACGGTTGAATCTCTTTAACGAATTATTTCCATCAAGTATCAAGTGAAATAGAAGATCAATTGATCAAAATGTTTTTCGAGTGCTCAAAAAATGTTACACACACAAAGAAAAGAAGACAGCAACTTGGATCGTCTATACGCACCCAGTCCCATTGTCGAATAAAAACGGTTTTTGAACTTTTATAGACCTGTCTTTGACCCTTCATTCGAAAGAAAAATGGAAAATAACATTTTGAAACAGTTTTTCTTTTCATTGTAATACAGTGTTAGGCTACTGCTTCCTTTTCATGTTCAACAAAAGAAATATGATTTCACCAATGCAAAAGACGGCAAAAAATGGCCAATTATAATATATATAATTTAGGTTGACAGTAACTGTCTGTAGTCACTTGCATATGATTTCGTGAATATAAAAACAAAACAAACAAAAAAAAAAACACGAATTTGAACGCTTTAAAAACAGTGACACCTATCCGATAATTGACATTAGGCCTACAACAAACATCTGAGAAGTAGGAGACAGCAAATTCTTCATTTGATATCCATTTGACCTAAATGCCATCTAGATGAAACAACTGAACACTTAGAAAATTATTTCATAATTGACTCACTCTCACTGACATTCTTTCATATAGCTAACTCTTCTCGAATTTAAATCTGATCTAAAATAACGAGTTTAGGCATAGGCCACCTGTTGATCTGCTTATTGCGCGCTATAAAGTGTAATAGGCCATTTGTACACACGAATATTGATGGGCATGTATTTGCGTGGCTTTGACAAGTTTGCTGCAAAATTAGATACAAGATACAAGTTCAAGAAGGCCTGCTCAAAAGCCTACATCGCAATGTTATGGGTTTCACAATTAAGCTTAACAACAAAACATCTCAGTTTTTATTATTTATAAGTATTTTTAAATTGAACAACTGAGCCATGCTTGGAGTCATGCTTTGCATGATGCATATAACTAAATTTAGAAGGAAGCAGTTTTTTTTTCTTCTCACTGGTGCATTAAGGAAACCAAAGAAAGACAATGTCGGTTGTTCCTAGCTGATAATGGCCTTTGAGTTCATGTAAAATATAGCTTTTTCTGGCCATGGTCAAAATTTCCTTAGTCCTTTTTTTAGTCTTCATCTGTTGGCAAGTGGCGAAACATGTTTGGGATGCCTTAAAAAGGTCATTCTTTCGGCCAGCCTCTGGGATGAGCTTCACCACTGATCAAAGGCTGGCGGGAGTGTGGGGAGAGTCAGCTCTCTTCTGGGTTGGATTGTAAGGTGAATGTATTAACTTCACAGGTCAATCTCACCCTACATCAGCACTATACACCTCTCCGAGGAATGTTTTTATATTGGCTGGTTAATACAAACACAGGTACCTTGGCTTGAGTTGGGGCAACAGGACTATAAGGAGGGTTCATATTGTGAAGTCTGATGGAAACATTGTTCTCAGAGTGGTTTCGTGGTATTGTATTGGCAACAAACCTTACTCTGTGAAAACTGTGTTGTTGATATGTTTGGTGGTTTTCATGAACACATAGACAGACAGACAGACATGCAAGCGCACACACTTTCGCTCCTTCCGTCTCTCTGTGCTGAGACTGCAGGCTAATGACAATACACTTCTAGTGTAGGAAGTGATCTCAGAGGTCCCACACAAGAGGGAATGGCTCCCTGGATACTGAGGGTAATAACTTGTAATTAAAGCCATACGATGAGTTGAGTCAAGAGGTATAGGGAGGACAGGTTATGGGACATTACTCGCTCTTCTCTTCTCTTCTCTCTCTCTTCTCTTCTCTTCTTCTTCTCTTCTCTTTCTCTTCTCTTCTCTTTCTCTTCTCTTCTCTTCTCTTCTCTTCTCTTTCTCTTCTCTTTCTTCTTCTTTCTCTTCTCTTCTCTCTTCTCTTCTCTCCTCTCCTCTCCTCTCCTCTCCTCTCCTCCTCCATTGCTCAGGTGACTTTATGGAGATTTAATTTATGTCTTTGTTTCAGATATTTCTTTCAAAATTCCTTAATAAACAATTGTCAATAAAGAGCTATACAAATAAATGTGTATGGCAGATAACCTAAATAACTAGCTATCCTGGAGATCATATTTAAATCTCTGACTTTTGATTGCAAATACTTCGTTTATTGGAAAAAACATCTGAGAATAGGAGACAGCGAATTCTCCATTTGATATTCATTTTACCTCACTGCCGTCTAAGAAGAAACATCTGAACACCCAAATTGAAAATTATTTCATAATTAACTCACTCTCATGTCATTCCAAAGTCATGTGGCTTTCTTTGCTCTGCACAAACACAAAAGATATTTTGAATAATGATTCAGCTGTTTTTGTAGGCTTTCCAAACTTTCCAGTTGTGAAAAGGACATTTTGGTAGCTTGACATAAGATTTGACTGCTATAGTCTTAGTCTTCTGAAATGCATGATCTCTTTGTATGATTAACTGATATTTAAAGCTACACTGTGTGATTTTTACCCCCATCTAGCGGTGAAAAGGTATATGACTATCCTGTGAATATTAGTTTCTGTTCCTCTCAATTCCGATTTTGTTTTAACTCCTACGGTGGCCAATGTAGTCCAAGATTAACATGGCTTCCAGTTCGACCTCATCCATGAGTGTTAACTCAAACGTAAATGCGAAAGGCGAAGCTTGAATAAATGGGTATGTCCCTCTTTGGCTAATGTACTTTCAAGATGGAGGGGCAACATGGCGACCGATGTTAGAACCCCTTACCTGTATGTATTTTCAATGGCATATTATACACTCACAAGAATACTTTATTACTTGAACGAAGTAAATATCAACGCATTCTCATCCCAAGGCGCCATATATGACACTTTTGCAAAAGCGTAAATATCCAATGCACATGGCACCCTTTAGCGTCAAATGAGACACTTCGGTTATGGTTAAGTTTAGGTATGGGGTTGGGGTAGGATTAGACCACTAGGAGGCGCCTTCTGCCCGATTTATTTTCACGTCTTCGTTTGGCGCTGTTATCTCAGTTGGATATTTACGCTTTTGCAAAAGCATTGTATATGGCGCTTTGGGATGAGAACGGGCTGTAAATATACATTAATGAGCACATCTATTTTTGAAAGAACACTGTGTAACTTTAAGCCTCTATTCAATCACCAAATCAAACGGTCAACGCACACATGCACAGAATACATCCAATATGGATGCCAAATTTCATTGGTTCTTTGCACATCACATGACCAAAGTCATGATGGTTGAGGTAAGAATATACCATTTGAGTAGGGGTGAACAACTGTCCTGTTTTCCCAGGACATGTCCTGTTTTCATGTAACAATATAACAATTTTCTATCCATACAGAGGAGGCATAACCTACTTTAAATGTATTGAAATTAATAAGGTATCTTTCAGTAAACTTCGAGTATCATTTGAGTAGGCCTATCTGTTTGCCAGGCCAAGTGTCCTGGTTTTTGGTAATCAAAATTTGGTCACCCTACATTGGAGTTGTATGGATTCCTTTTATGCTATCTTTTTTCCCTTTTTAGAGCTTTAACATTTTGGGTCCTATTGACTTTAATAAAAAAAAAAGATCTGAAACATCATGAGGGTGAGTAAATTATATCAGAATTTTCATTTTTTCCATTCAGTATTAAACCCTTCTGCCAAAACGAGTATAGATCAGCATATAACTCATTTCTCCTTTCTGAGTCCTGACTGTTCTCAATAAATTGTACACTGAACTGTTTAAAGACGCACTGCAATAAAGAAAGAAAACGACTGACAATCAGAGAAAGATGACACAAAAAGAATGGAAAAGGTGTTCTGCATTTCCCCAGTCACTCCTCAAGAGTTTTCCCTTGAATGATCGGCCCACTACATCCAGCCATTCTCCAACCTCTGAATGATCAGAGAAGAAAGCAGACAGGAAGAGGTCCATCAATCTCGCTCGCTTTCACCTCTCCGGTCACAGTCCACACCTGGGACACATTTGACATTATGTTAGGTCACCCTGGGCTCTGATGGAGTCACTGCAAGGTCGAAACTGTAAAGTTGAAATCCCATTCAAAAGCTTAGACATCACTGAGATTAACTTTATTGTTCTCATCGAGGCAGCTCAGATTGCACAACCGGTACAGATGTGATGAGAAAGTTAACTTGTAGCAAAGTGATAGTGGAATAAAATGTTGCACAGGTTGAGGATTGCCCAGAGATGGGAACAAGACGGATTATATACAGTTCATGACATCAAGTATATCTGTCAAGGCATAACAATTTTTCAGCAAAATAAAACAGTCAAGGGACCGCAGAACCGCAATTTAGCAGTTTATTTATATTCAAAGTTGAGTTGTGACATGATTAATCGATTATCGCCTCCAAGTAAACGTTCTCAGTTTACATAATATATGTGTACAGTGTATAATTATTTTGTATTATATCCTAAATACATATATTTAAGAAAATTAAAAAAAAAATATTTGTAATATAAATTATATATACAGTATACACATGCAAATATTTCTTAAATACTGTATACATGTATTTAGAAATACAAAATAATTATACACAGTACACATATATATATGTAAACACAAACTTTAATTTTGGATGCGATTAATCGTGTTTCGCGACTAATTATTTCACAGCCCTAATTTAAAGGTCTACCATCATTTTACTCACCCACATGTAGTCTCTAAACTTGCAAGATTTTCTTTCCTCAATAGAAAACAAAAGATATTTAAAGAATTCTTCTTCCCATGCAATGAAAGTCAATGTTGTATTGGACCCATTTGACTTTTCATTCGAACGATTCTTCAAATTATCTTCGAACAATGTTCCTTTAATAAAACCATGCAATAATACAAATATCACATATGCATTATTCTCTTCATCATTATATAACACCGAACATGCTGCACGGTCGCACACGTGACTGAAACCACTGCATACGTGTTGTATGTGGCTTTATCTAATCTGCAATGATATCATTTTCTCAGCCAAAAGCTCAGACCCAGTCCCGTTCTGAGCCCCAGCTCGCCCTGGAATGTGAGTGTGGCTCATTACTCGAAAGGACTTAAGCTGATGAACACCACTAAAGACCTAAAAGCCTTTCTTGTGTGGCCTAATGCACCCACATTGTGAGACTTTTCAGACACTGGACTGCAGCTATTTGCTTTTTTCCCCCTTCTTCTTCTTCTTTCCCGAATTCCCATCGGTCTGCTGGTTTGGAGCTTAAAAATTGAATTTAGCATTTTTGAAATTCAAGCAAAACTCACTTAGACAATTTGTTCATTTCAAAATCGAATTGCATAATTGTTTAGAATCCAAACATCTTCAAGAGTTCGGCACACAAATGTGCAACGTACTTTGCCTCATTTCATCCTCGTGCAGTTCAATGATTAAAAACTAGGAAAATAGACCAACTTCAAGAACAAGCACACTAGAATGCATGCACTGATAAGGTCCGGCTTTAGAGCTCTCCGGTGAATAGCTATAATCTTCTTACAGTTTTTGTTCTCTCACTTTTGGCCTCATACAGGCAGATATAAATCTGTCTGCTTTTACATGATATCAAAATGGCTTTGTTGCTAGTAAAACTGAGACCTCAACAATATGTACACTACCAGTCAAAAGCTCTGGATTGGTACAATTTTTTAAGTCTCTACTGCTCACCAATTATATATATATATATATATATATATATATATATATATATATATATATATATATATCAACAAATATTATGACAATTTAAATCTTTAAAATTTTTTACAATTTAAATTACAATTTAAAGTTTTCTTTTTAAAAATTTTTCAGGAACATTAATCCAGTCTCCAGTCTCACGTCTCACAATATCCCTCAGAAATCATTCTAATATGATGATTTGATGCTCAAAAACATTATTATTATATATTATATATTATTATATAAAACATTATATATTTTTTGGATTCTTTGATGGAATAGTTCAAAAGAACATAATCTTTTCTAACATTATAAATGTCTTTACTGTAACTTTTAATCCTTGATGAATAAAAGTATTGATTTCCTTCACTTCTTTCCCAAAAAATTACTTACTGACCCCAAACTTTTAAACAGTGTTTAGTCTTACAAAAGCTTGCTATTTCTGAGACATTCTGTTCTTTTGAAAGTTCTATTCATCAAAGAATCCTGAAATAAAAATGTAAATAACTGTTTTCAACCTTGATAACAATGAGAACTGTTTCTTCAGCATCAAATCATCATATTAGAATGATTTCTGAAGGATCATGTGACACGGAAGACTGGAGTAATGATGCTGAAAATTCAGCTTTGATCACAGTAATAAATTACATTTTACCGTATATTCACATAGAAAACAGGTAACTTAAATAGTAATAATATTTCACAATATTACTGTTTGTATTAGATTTTTTATTAAATAAATGCAGCATTGGTGAGCAGAAGAGGTTTCTTTTAAAAACATTAAAAATCGTACCGATCCAAAACTTTTGACTGGTAGTGTGTACATATCATCCAGAGTGTCTGATCAAGGGAAAGCGTCCACATCTTCTGACTCTAAAGCTAATCGCTTTAAGACACTCGAGCAAATCTGGTCTCAGATCAGATCTCCACCATCCACAATTGACCTCTCTCTCTCTCTCTCTCTCTCTCTCTCTCTCTCTCTCTCTCTCTCTCTCTCTCTCTCTCTCTCTCTCTCTCTCTCTTCTCTGATTCAGAACACATTGCCCCGAATGAAAGCGCCGCTGTGACAGAGATACATGGAGGGCGGCATTAGGCTCAAAAACTGAGCCTGAGATCAAAGGGAAACACAGGAGGCTCTTAATCAGTGAGTTGTGCCAGTGTCAAACCTGAGTGAGAGGGACTCAAGGCCAACTCGTGACTTACCCCAGCCCGTCTTGGCCATCCTCGGCGGCAACCCACATCCACAGGCCCCTGTGCTTCCTCTCTCCTCCCTCCTCCCTTCTCTGATTTGTCATGTTGTTTAAAGTATAATCCCACCATGATGCCCCAGCTGTCTCTGGTTAGCGCTTGCACGTCAAAATGCCTCTCTGTGGATCAGGCCGCAGGAAGATGAATCGAGCGCAAGCTCTCCACCTCCATATTTTCCAATCAAGCTTCATTAGACAGGGCAAAGCTAGGAGACATCCTCACCTCCAGTGCCCTACAGCCAGATCACTGACATTCAGGATGGGCTTGTGTTACATGCTCATTATATACAGTATAACATTTCCATCTGTCAAATTAGGAATTGTCCATGTGGCCGGCACAATGAAGCTTGTACATCTTCCTGTTTTACCAGGCGGTTGGTCTTTCTCAAATGTTTCAAGGAGAAAAATAAAATAAGGACTGCTTTCAGGTCTCCCCGAACACTCCCCCTAATGTATTTATTCAGACAAACCAACCCGGTCTCACGGAACATTCGTTCAAATTTTATGAGGTGGCTTATTCGTACGAATTCTTAAGATTTTTGCTAAATTGTACATATTTTACAAGTGGCCCAATTCATATGAATGACCCACCCCTAAACCTACCCATCAGTGGGATTTAAACAAATCGTACAAATTCGTATGAGTGAGGTTGTATGAATCCGTCGAATTAACCACCTTTTACTCAAATTTGTACGAATTGGTTGTGAGATAGTGCTGGACAAACAGATTGCGCCAAAATTCATCTTGTTTTTATGTCAGGCAGGTTGGGATGCTCAATCAAATTGTCACTGTTGGTTAAAATTAAATTAAAATTAAAATTAAGAGTGAATGGATCTAAACGCAGGATTTAGAGACTTTATTTAACACAACTCAGGAAGAGGAACAAGAACTAAACAACCAAGTCAAAGTCCTTTAAGGCAAGTCATGCCACTCGGCCGCCATCTTGGCAACGCCTTCAGGCAGCTATTTCGGACTGAACAAGACCAGGCTCCTATCTAAATGAATGGGCAGAGACTCTGCACTTTCACTGGTCACCGGAACATAAAAAACTGCTTGTATTGAAACAGCAGTAAAATATGATAAAAATCACTGAAAAAGTTTGATGACTTTGCCCCAAAATAAGGTTTATACTTTTACTGGGCATGCGCAAGGGTTCTCTCGCTCTCTGTGCACGCGCTACCGTCGTTCACTCTAGATTCTGATAGATTTGAACTAATTTGCGGTCATCAGTGAGCTGCTATAAATCTGCGGGAGACTCCCGGAACTTCCGGGAGCCATGGGGTGTCTGATATTTACATAACTAACACATATCAAATCTGCCGCCTTTTCAAACAGTAACGTATTCTCCGCTTTTGCAAACCTCAACTGTGCGCATGCGTCGGTGGAACCAAACGATAGGCTTAAATGTTTCCCGGCTTGACTGTTAAAAGCAGTTGATTGGCTTTCCAGTGGGAGGGGCGGGGCATGTGCATACAACCGCCATCTTTGGTGTTATGGGTTTTTCCTATATAGTTGTATTAAAGTTGTATCCCTGTAAAGTCAAAATTAATGTGTTCTGAGTTTGTCACACCACAGAAAAATGTGTTATTAGCCACCCAGCCAAATTTGAATGATAAAAAAAGCCGGCAAGTACATAAAATAAGCTATCAAAATCTTGAAAAAAATGAGCAGTTACCTCTGTTCTCAAATGCTGGGGGCGTGTCCGCTGGCTCGCGTGAACGCTGTCGACGGTGATATTAGCTGAGACTTCGGGGCGGGAGAATGAACGCTGAGGCGGGAGATAGTCGGTTCGGCTCCGTTCACCAGTAACAGCGGATCCTGTGTAAAATGATCACTACAGAGGTAGGTGTTGGCGGTGATCCTCAGCTCTTCATCAAGGTAACTTGGCTCTCATCGAGCCCTGTTTCAGCCCCGCCCAAATAATCCGTAAAATTGCAATGGTGAAAAACTGTTTAACGGTCTAACTGCACATTTCAGTACTTCACAGTTCACAGGCTTTGTAATATGTTTTAGCAATACATATGTAATATTTATAATGTGTTTAGAACTTTTTTTGTAGAATTGCCTTTACAGGGACTTTAAGGATTGAGGAAGTGCTATGTCTCTATATAAATAGTCTCTGACCAAGTGGAAGGTGACGAGAACTGACAATTAACTGAAGGAAATACAGAGCATAAATTAGAGCCAGAACCGATATATCGGTAGACCGATATTATCGGCCGATATTAGGCTTTTTCCAAAATAACGGTATCGGCAGTTATAATGGCCGATAAATGAATATTTGAAAAAATAAAATAAAAACGGATGGAAACACGCTTGAAACATGTCATAAGTGTTGGAGTTGTATAGTTTGTCCACCAGAGGGCACTCTACACTGTCCCTATTGGCAACACTCGTTGAGTTGGTCACGATACATACATTGCTTGAATAACAATTAAAAGAGCATCCCCATCAGTTCTTTTAACTCAAATAAGCATGACAAAATTTGTGACTATCATGTCCAGTTTTGCTGCTGTTAAATAAGCCGAGAGTGAAGTGGAATTAGCTAGTAATAGTTACGTTACGTTGTTATAGTGTAGTTGACTGACTGTCCTTTTAACTTGTGACAATGTGACTGAAGGATTTCTTTAATAGCGCGTGACAGTTATAGCAATAAGATGTATCATCTCTCCTTGACCTGTTATATTGAAAATGTATGTTTTACAATTTGCAGTATGACTTTATCCATCGCTAAATTATGGCTCATCATAGACTAGCTAACCACAAAGCTAGCTAATGCCACTATCACCAGTCTGTTCTATTGTGACAATAAAAACAAAGTTTCTTTTAAAATGCATTATCATATTATTTTAGTTAAAACTCATAAATAATTACAAATAACTAATGTTAAGGAAATATGTTAATGTTTTTTTGCGCGTTTCTGAAAAAAAAAAATAAAATAAAAAAATATCGGCCGATATATCGGAATATCGGATTTGAAAACCCCAAAATATTTGTATCGGTATCGGCCTTCAAAATCCTTTATCGGTCTGGCTCTAGCATAAATAGAACAAACAAACCAATCAGCATAATGAATGCAGTACTGTTTGAAACGATAATCAAACAGTGAGTAACCATGGAAACAAACTCAAACACATAGGAAACAG
The DNA here is from genome assembly GCA_030378365.1 of Hybognathus amarus. Taxonomy (NCBI): domain Eukaryota; kingdom Metazoa; phylum Chordata; class Actinopteri; order Cypriniformes; family Leuciscidae; genus Hybognathus; species Hybognathus amarus. Next base: position 558,365 of record JAQIUQ010003601.1, on the reverse strand, counting down.
AAAGAAAACAGAAACAAAACCCCAAATATCTCTTACATAAACAGACCTATGCTTTGAAAGCAACGTGTTCCTTGGTTCCTTGAATATAGTGCTGTTTTAGTGTAATTGATATATTATTATAGTAATATTATTATATTATTATTATTAATTATAGTAATATTTGTCAAAATATTTATATTTTTAACTATATTTTATGCTTCTGTTTTATGTTTTCTCCTATGTTTTAGTTAAGGTTTTAGTATTTTTTGTCATTTTTATCATTGTTATCTTTTTAATAGTTTAGTTAACGAATAATGACCCTGTATACATCTTAATCATTATTTTATTTTAAATAAATTAATTAATTAACAAAGGTAAAATGTTATATATCATTTATATATATATATATATATATATATATATATATATATATATATATATATATATATATATATATATATATATATATATATATATATATATATATATATATATATTTTTTATACAGAAATGAAAAAAAATATTGTAATTGAGGAGGTGTATTGAAGTTAGTGTATTATTAGTATCATTTGAATGTATATATTAAAATGTATATTACATTTATATGTATATGGTGTATATTATTAGTAGCCTATTAATTTATTCAGAAATACATTTAAATGTCTTGTTTAGCAGTTTGTTGTAGCTTGTTTTAGTCATCACTGTGATTGACAAAAACTAAACAGAATCCAGTCTAGTAGTTGTACCAGTAGAGGGTGTCTTGCAGAGCTGTTCTGAATAATGTTTGACATTTCTATACATCAAACCCTCCTCTGCGATGATTGGACACATTTGAGAACCATTTTTTTGCTCATGTGGGCATGGCTTTACCATCAGGCACCAATCACAAACTGAAAACAGATACACCTCATCGTACTCGTTGGGAAGAGGGGAATCATTAATGAGCTTGGTAGCATGCAGCATTGTTATCATTAAATACACTTCCAGACATTGCAGGTGGAAGTGGAGGAAGTTTAGAGAGCAGGACAAGAGCCGCTTTCAATTACGCTTTAATGAAAACCCTGCTATGGCACTGCTGAAGCCTGGGGCAGGGGAACCCTGCACTGTTGAGCCATGAGTTAAGCCAGAGTCCCTGGCTAAATATCTTGTTTCCAAATCAGCCCATGAGCTCAGAACCACTGAATTGAGATCAGATCAGATACGTTACATATCTGGCTGTCAAAGTTCACATGCTTGGAATGTAATGATATTCTGCTGAGGGAGGGGGGCATCAAACACTGTTAAACTGAATATGATTCATCCAAGTACTGGTGCTGTGCCCATGTGCCGGCCTCTCAAGATGGATCAGAGTATGAGAAATACATTCACAATGAAACACACACTTCTAGACTTGTGCACAATTTATTGCATCGTTTAGTTCCACGTACAAAAACAAAAAACAGCCTTACACAATTTGACTTACACAAACATTATTGTGTTGTTGTTGTTGGTATAAATAAAAATTAAAAAAATAGAGAATGATGACTATATAATTATTTTCCTGAAATTATATTTGTCAAGTTTTCCATTTAAAACATTGGTAACACATTATAACAAGGTTCCATTTGTTTAACATTGATCAACAACTGCATTCCAAAACCTTTGTTCATGTTAATTTCATCATTTATTTTTTTAATCTAAAGTTGTCTGTTAACATTACTGCACTGTGAGAGTGAACTAACAAGAACAAACAATTGACAATATCATATTGACTAACAAAGATTAATGCTCATAATTGTTCATTGTGCAGTTCATAGATGCATTATTGATGTTGATTTTTTACTTCATACTCATAATTGTGTTTGATAATAAGTGTTTATAAAATGTATAGTTCATGTTAATAGTTTGGGCAACACTTTACAATAAAGTTCGTTAGTTAACATTAGTTAACTACATTAGTTAATATGAACTAATAATGAATAGCACATATGCAGCATTTGTTAATCTTTGTTAATGTTATTTTCAACATTTACTAATACTTGATTTAAATCTTGTTAACATTAGTTAATGCACCGTGAACTAACATGAACAAACAATGAACAGCTGTATTTTCATGCACTAACATTAACAAAGATAAACAAATGCAGTAACAAATGTATTGCTCATGGTTAGTTCATGTTAGTAGATACATTAACTAATGTTAACTAATGAACCTTATTGTAAAGTGTTACCATAGTTTGTAAAAGCAAAAATCTAGATTTATAGAATTTTTCTTCTCAATTAATTGTATCTGGATGTTTAGATATTTAAGTGGGGAAAAAAGAAAGAAAGAAAAAGAAATGGTAATACTTTACAATAAGGTTTTATTAAACATTAGTTCATGCATTAACTAACATGAACTAACCATTTGTTACTGTATTTGTTATTCTTTGTTAACGTTAGTTAATACAAATCTAGCTGTTCATCGTTTGTTAATGTCAGTTCACAGTGCATTAACTAATGTTAACAATATTTTAATAAAGTATTAGTAAATGTTGAAATTAACATTACCAAAGATTAACAAATGCTGAAGAAGTATTGTTCATTCTTTGTTAATTTTAACTAATGTAGTAACTAATGAACCTTATTGTAAAGTGTTACCAAAGAAATACTATTTTTTTGCAATGAATATCCTAGTTATGAATATCTCATCCTAGATTAATCTATGGTGAGACTCAAAATGGCTACACACTCACAGCATGCACGGACACACAAGCACTTGCACTCGCATGCACATGGCTTTCCATGTTTTATGGGGAATTTGTACAAACTGTATATTATATCCCCTAACCCTAGACTAACCCATGCACAGAAAAATGTCAGCATTTTTATATTTTCAAAAAACAAAATTTAGTATGATTTATTAGCTGTTTTTCTCCTGGGACCAACAAATGTCTCCACAAGGACAAGGATTTCGGTTATTGTAATTTTTTGTTGGGACGTTATGTGCCCATAATGTAGGCCACATCCACAATACACACACACGGTCATACAGTAGTCTAAAACAGTTGGATTGGGCCCAGAAAATAGAGGCTTCATGAATGTGACTGTAAAAAAACAACAAACCCACCACGCCCGTTCCAGATGGGTTAGGAATGGCAGTCAGAAAAAGGCCCAAGTCCAGATAACATTATATTAGTGTGACATGGCGCTCATGCGCATAGGCGAACCAAATCAGGATTTGATTACGCGAGCGGGTGCAGAAAGCCCAGAGCGCAGGGCCAGGCACTCAGCCATGGCACGGCCACAGCAAAGATCCATATCTATGTCAAGACACGCCAATGCAGCACCGCATTCAACCGCTGATAATCAACCCAGCCTTGCGCCGGGGCAATGTGAACAGATATGTTTCCAATGCAAACAGCCTGCGCTGCAAAAAGCTTACTTCATCGTTATTAGACGTTGTGCAAAACAAAGGAGGGTTTCATTGCATGCCCTGCCAACCTCATCTTACATTTTGTAAGGCCCAATTATGTTTCAAAACCAATTCATAATTGTGCTCTGACCTTGTGCTTCACCAAATAAAACATCTGAATTGGTGCATTCAGGAGTAATAAAAGTATGTTTATCCTCAATTGGTTGCTAGGGCAAATCCAGCAAGTTTTGAATGCACTTAACAAGTTTTACACTTTTCATGCAATTGCTACACAAGGTTTTATAAGTTTTAAAGTTATAGACCTCCCATTTAGGTTTAATATTGCATCTTTATGAGGATACATGTGAATGCATTTAAGTATGAATCAATGTTAAAGTGTTCGCTTGAATGAAATTGTAATGTTTTGATGAGCGATATAGATCTGGCAAAAGCGGGTATATGAGAAATCTTCAGAGGGCCTCACGAATCAGTTTATAATGCTATGGTTGAATGGCCAAACCATATTTGGAGTAATTCGCTCAATCAGAAAACCATTGCAAAATGAATTTTGATGAGCTCACTTTTTCTTTACAATGTATTTAGTCAATAGGTTCATTGAAACTGCTTTTGATTTTAAATGAATACTCACCCACTTTGTTCCAGACATTCATTAGGCCTATCTTCTTTATTCTGTGGAACACAAGAGATGTGTGTTTTGTTTTTTTTGTCCAATGTTGTTTAGGACCAGATTGGCTTTCATTGTATGGATAAAAAAGCTAAAGCAGTTGAAACATTCTTAAAAATATCTTGTTCCATAGAAGAAAGTCATACAGGTTTGTGTTGACATGCAGGTGAGTACATAATAGAATTTGTATCTCTTTAAATGAGACAATGGTGTGAAAAGCATGAGTGAAGTTAATAGCTCACATAGTGTTACACCAAAGCCATGGGTTTGATTCCAAATTCCAAATTTAAATCGTGTAAAACTTAACCCAGTGAACAGACTTATCAATTACCATTTGAGAGAGTGTGTGTACACATTATGTCCTTAAACCTTGACAACCACGAAAATTTGTTATGAAATGCTAACATGATAAACATGGTAGTCGAACTCAGAATGTGCAACTTTGTCAGTTTAAGTGTGGGGATGTGATTAGTCTAGAGGCCGCTTTGAACATTTGTTCATTTTCGAAAATGTGATTTGCTCCGGATTTGCATCGAAATGAGCTGAAACTTCTCAGCTTTGGAAATCTGATTACAGAAAGGGGAAGGGATTCTCTTAATCTTCCAATTTCTCTCACTGCTTCTCTGCCTGTTTCTAAAAAAAAAAACACCTGCGATCATTCACCAAAAGAAACTTAAACTTATTACTGTAGACATCTCTGTATACTCTCCCAGGAGCTATATGCATTGAAATCTAAATGATTTTGGCCAGTTATTGCTTTGATGGTCACTGAGTTGAGATCGAAAAAAATTCAGCAAGCATTTTTATGCTGCAAGCTATGTGCTAGACAAAACTCTGCAGGCATCAACGAGATATCTTCAAAGGATGTCAAGAAATATCTCACACCCCTTTATAGGCCTCCTGCTCTTCCTAAACAGAAATGACCTCATATTGGCAGCGCTCTTCTGAATCCAGACCTCCAAGCCCCCCAACCTCCCTCCCGGCACAGACAGTAAGCATTTAACCATCTGCCACTATTTTCCCCGCCTCAAGAGAAAACAGAAACATTCACAATAGTTGGAGGAGTTGAAGTGAGTCAAACTAATGATATTGTAGTTTAATGACACAGACACGACTCCCATAATAGCCTTTAGCCTGTAGTCATGTGATATCGCAATGATAAATGAACCTTTCCATTGTTTGTATTTAATATACATCCACATTTTAGTGGTGACTGGCTAAAATTGATGTACAAAGAGCCTTAAAATCATACAGCTTGTTGATGAGAAGTGTGCCCATGTTGGATTTTCACCTGGTCCTAAAAAGTGTCTTATTGACTTGCATTGAAGGAGGGACTCCTAGCTTTCTACTTGGAAAAGAAAAAATCTGTACCGAAGTAATGCGGTGATTTTAAAATCCTTTAAGGACCACTGCACCGATTTAAACCATGTAAATTAACTACAGCAAATGACTTCGTTTGAATCAACATTAATCGACTTTTTGGCTTTATTCCCCCTGTGTTATGCAACAAAACCACTAGAGGCTGGTGGTCTCTGGCCTTTGCTGGAAACCATGTTTCTTTGCCTTGTCCTGCACAGACTCTTAACTGGGGCTTTTTGCTGTATGTCTGAGTTTGGTTTGGACACAACACAAAGACTACATCGTTTGATATAAACACTCATTCAGACATTACACTGTCTTGTGGCTTTAATATAAGAAATTCTTTTTTGTTCATCTCCAGTCTTTCTTTATTCATCTTTATGTATACAAGGACAATTTGTGCCTTAGGGTCGCGTGAAAACAACACTGTGAGGGATAGAAGTACAGTGTGTTCAATGGATTGGAGTGTAATTTAAAATACTTCATAAAACTTCATAAAACACTTTTAAAAGCCGTGAACTTTGAAAATTACATGTGTTCAAAGTCCTTTATGCTATTGCACAGACTGTAATTATATCACTCACATTTTCATCCTTGTAAAAATTAATATGGCGTTTATATGAGGTGGTGAGACACTTACAATGGAAATCAACAGGCCATTTGGTAACACTTTATTTCGATAGTCCACTTTAGACATTTTATAAGTAACTTTGCTACATGTCAACTGTCATTAGAGGATTAATAAACTGTCTGCTTGATAACACTTTATTTGATGGTCCCCGCTTCAGATATTCTACTGACTATAACTTGGCAACTGCAAGTCAACTTAACCTGAACCCTAACAGCTAACCATAACCTATACCAGTCTACTGACAGTCTACTACAATCTACTAATTCTCTAATGAGTGTTAGTTGATATGTGAAAGTTACTCTATATTTAGAATGTCTAAAGTGGACTATCTAAATGAAGTGCACTCTAAAACATGCTAGGTTGTTTCAACTCAAATTTGGGTCAGAATATGGACTAACCCAGCCATTGGGTTAAATTGTTATTATTACATTTTTAACCCTAACGTTGGGTTTGTCCATATTTGACCCAAAGTTAGGCTAAAACAACCCAGAATTTTTAGAGTGTGTAACCGGCCATTTTTGGAAATGCATTTACATTCATTCTTCTGTTAAACTGTTGTAATTAGAGTTGCGCCAGTGCTACATTTCTCTGCCAATATAGATATCTGATTGTTCAGAATGATATCTGCTGATACCGGTTTGATTTTCGAACAGAAAATAAATATCTCCCAACTAATGCTGTGTGCCACAAAACCCTCTCATATGATATATATATATATATATATATATATATATATATATATATATATAAATATATATATATATAATTTCATAATGCTATTTATTTTCAGATATTATAATTACACTTAAAGGACAAGTTCGGTATTTTACAATTAAAGCCCTGTTTTAAGATCGTTTCTGATGAAATAGAATGGTTAGGATTGTTTTTTAGACAAATGCTGCAGTCACAAGAATTTTCGGATTCTGTGGTAGCACCCCCACACCTCTACAATGGTAGCATAGGTGCACAGGAACAATCCTTCATAAAACGCATAAAACTTTAGTTTACAAAGACGTGAAACTCACCGAGTGGTCTGGGGTGTTCACTGATATGCTCACACAAAAATCGCTGCAAAAGATGTTTTCCAACAGGTGTTTTACCATTTGTTGTAAAAATGTAGACCTATTTTTCCGAACGCCTCACAACCGAACATTCTTCCATTGAGAGCTTGAATAATAGACACTACAGCCCAGTTGGTGGCGATAATGCACCTTTGCCAATTGCAAGCAAACCACTTGTATAGTGTAGCCTATGATACCGCGACTGCATAAGACTACCGAAAGAATACAAACAACTCCATTTCCGTTTCCAGTGGCAGAGTAATACCGTACATCACAGAACATACAATACAACTCAATGGAGTTGAACAAAAACTATGATAAAACCTGTTGGAAAGCATCGTTTGCAGCGATTTTTCTGTGAGCATAACAGTGAACACCCCAGACCACTCTGTGAGTTTCACTTCTTTGTAAACCAAAGGATTATGTGTTTTATGAAGGATTGTTCCTGTGCACCTATGCTAGGTTACGATTGAGACACTGTAGTCACTTTTGGACTATTTTAACGATGTCTTTAATAACTTTTCGAGGCCGTCAAATTTCAATCCCTCAAGAAGCCTATGGAATGTATGAGTGATCCAGCTCTTAGATTTCATCAAAAATATCATAATTCGTGTTCCAAAGATAAAATAAGGTCTTATGGGGTTGGAACAACATGAGGGTGAGTAAATACTGACAGAATATTCATTTTTGGAACTATCCTTTTAAATAACTGAATGAATGCAACTCATTTGCACACAAGGTAGTTTTCATAAACACTTATTCATTTATTCATACTTAACAGTAGCTTCTCTCTTGCGTTTTTATAGCAAACTAATCAACTGTGAACACTGAACATAACTTTTCTGAGACAAATTATGAATCTTTAGTCAAGTGAAAGTGAAATGTAATTTCAAGTGAAACTTACATTTCAGTAAGTGGTACTGTATCTTTCAACATGCCTTTTGATATGTATGCATGTGTTTTCATGTTATAACTTGTATTAAAAAGGAGGAAATGACTCGTGCAGTGTCGCTGCCAGAACTTGAGTTCCGAAGTTCCGAATCTGCACAACTGATGCTGGTCACATGATAATGACAACATGGTGAATGTATGTCCAAATTATATACACTACACACATTCGTACTATATAGAACATACCTTTTTAGCAGTCTTCGGTAAAACTTTATAATAACTACACGCTAATAATCAGTAGTTAAGTAAAGTAAACCATTAATTTATCATTCATAAAGCATTAATAGACATTAATAAGCAGTTTATAAATACAGCTATAAATGCTTTCTTCTTGATTTAAAAGCATATCTATAATTTGTTTAATAATTGTATTTTCATCCTTTATTAATGATCAATTTATCATTTCTAAATGAAGAATTGCATTTTTTATGAACCAGTTATTTGAGAGTTGTCAGTGCTTCGTAAGATTACTTAGAGCGTGTAAGTAAATGATTATTAAACTATTTAAATGTACATTCATACATCTTATTATTCAGACATATAGTGATGGTTTCTTAGTGTGTTAATAAATGCTTTATTAACATGTATTCCTATGTTCTCTATCACTGCGTTGTGTTTGTTACATTTTACTGTTTAGAAGATTGATCGAGTCTTTAAATCGCCTTTTTAAATGCTTTACAAGGCTTGAATAGTCCTCACTTTAGATTAGCTCACAAAAATAGTTAACTAACCACTACTAAATGCTTTATAACTACCTGTATTTACTACATTTACTTACACTTTCTAAGTGTTCTTATGAATTGCTAACAACTCTTAAACAACTGGTGTGTAAATAATGCTGTACTTCATTTAGAAATTATTAATTGATCATACAATTATTAAACGCATTATAGATATGCTTATAAATCAAGAAAAAAACACATTATAGCTATATTTATAAACTGCTTATTAATGAATTAACAGTTTACTCAAGCTTAACTAATGATTAATAGCGTGCAGTTATTATAAAGTGTTACCCAGTCTTCAAGTTATTACTTCTTCAAAAAAAAAGTAGTCAAAAGACAATGCGATTTCAGATGCCGATGTTAAAAAATAATTGATTTTATTGTCCAATACCAATTATTGACCAATGCATCCCTAGTTTAAATCACTCTCTCTTTTTTGCAAGTTTAAAATTGTATATGACTTTGGATAGTCAGAGGTTTTTGGTACGCCTTAGATTACAAAGTAGAAAGTACTGCATATTTAAGATGAATTTACAGCGTAACTTTCGAGAATTATAGTATAGAAAGTGATGCAATCAAAATACAATACAATCTGATATCACTGACTCTGAAAACGTTATTTTAAAAATGTAATACAAAACAGATTTATAACTCTTCTTATTTCTTTAAAACTAATTTTCCATCTTTTGTTTCCTACCTTTGAAATAGTATTTTAACATTTATGGATTGCTCCTTTTCACTTTTACTCTAAATTCCTCACTGTAATACAGATTTTTGCTCTTTCAAAAAATAAATCATGCAATTCATACTATTTTTTTAATAGTTTGTGTACATCTCATCTCTTAAAAGAACATGAATCACACTTTTATTATGGATTTAAACGTCATATGCAGTATCCCCCTTTGAATACCCCAAAGCAGGAAGCCTACATTCCAATCTCTAGCAATGACTCCCCTATATTTCATTCACTATTTTCCACCATTTCCCCACTTGCTCCATCAGGTTAGCCCCATGTTCGTCAGAACTCACCCCCACATCTGCGATTGCACACTTAATGTGATCAGTAATGAATTTTGTGTTACATTAAGCCTGAATAAATGGATGGACAAGCGCAGACTACAAGTGTCCAGGAGTCCAACCTAATCTAATGACAGCCAGGCAGAGACACAACCAATTAGAGGGGCAGAGAGCTGGGCCACCGCAGGCTACTGCTGGGACTGCAAATGAATAGACCAAAATCAAATCAGGGCTCTAATAGATGCGCTGCAGAGAAAGAGGGAGGGACAGTCAATGCTAAGCATATTAAAGCCTTGTGACCTCCCTACTCCCACCGCTGCTGCCCGCAAAATTTACGGTGGGCCAAATAAAAAGGCCTCATTGTTCGCATATGGAAGGGGAAGACATCACCATGTCCCTTTGAAAGAAAAAGAGTGCTATCGAAGCCCTAGGAACCTTTATTAAATGTCTCACTGTCCATAATGCTTGCGTAAAAGCATAAATCAAACGAATATGACACATGCTGGATTTTGCTGTGTTTGTAAAAGCGTACAACTTGAGTCAAAATAAAATCTCACAATGAAGCTCATAATGAGAATTGAGTTTTATTGTGGTGTTTCTGCAATACTTTTATGCACTTGTATGCACAGGTTTGATTTTTCATTAAAACTTAGATTTCAAGTTTGTTGGACAATTTTACATCAATTTTACAACACAGCCTTCATCATTTATTAAAATATAAAAATTATTTATATTTATAAAAAAAGAATGTTACATGTTTATAACTAAACTAAGCAAAATAAACTGGTTCAATTAAGAGATTAGTTAAACTAAACTAAAAGAGTGCAGCAAATTTACTATAAACAACTAAATATTGTGAATATTATTCATAAATTTTTCAGAAATTGTGACTTTTACTCAGTTAAGGCAATTTTTTTGCTTGCACTTGTTTATTTATTAATACAACAGTGGCAGTGAAGATCCTGAGATGAAATGGGACATGTGAAAAACTAGGTAAATATCGTATTACTTTTGGGCAGAATATTTTATTATCATTTTCAATCAAGATACAATTTTGTCAAATAATGCCAAGATATGATATTAT